>JAVLUX010000048.1:17737500-18085000 GCA_032164185.1 Moxostoma hubbsi
TGTGTCAGAATGAACAGTTTTTGTTTCTGCTCTAAAGTGACAGGCCTCGCCCACGACTAGTGATGGACTCCACCCTCCTTCTCTGAGTGATCTACACACAGTCCGCCATTTTTGCCACGCTGGAGCAGATACAGTGAGAAGAATAATGTCTTAGCTTTGTAAGCATCATAAGTGTTCTGTTGTTAGGCTGTAAAAGTGAACATACAAGTCTTCATGTACTCCCGGCATCAGAGCCACTGAAGATTCAGTGGACAAGTTGGACTGGTAATATGGTAGGCCGCGAAACGGGCCGAATGGGCCACGATAAGCTAAAATGAGCCGTCACATTATGTAGAATGGACCACAAAATGGTGCCGCGATATGCAGAAAAGAACAGCAAACATCCCCCACCCCCGCTCAACTTTTGGGCCAGTTGCTATGTATAATCCTGGGCCGATTTCTCTTCCCAGTCCAGCCCTGCCTGAACTCCGGTATTTACGCTGTCAGTCATATTGGTTCTGATTTGTTGTTGCGGTAGTAACCGAAGCATGACCTGTAAAGGCACAGCCCTCTTCTGGGAAGGGGGCGGGGAGCAGCAGCTCATTTGCATTTAAAGTGACACAAATGTGTTTTTGCATTCAGCATGTTTTTGATTCCACCCAAAAAGAGGCATTTATAACATGGTATAATAAATTATCCATGGGGTATTTTGAGCTGAAACTTCACAGATACATTCTGGTGACACCTGGAACTTATATTACATCTTGTAAAAAGGGGCATAATAGGTCTCCTTTAAAGTTACTACTACTACTCCATTATTCCCTTCACAAAGTTTGAAGGACTGTGAAGTTAACTTTGTACATGTTGAGGGCTTCACCTCCAGCTCTGCCTGTGATTTATACAATGTAAAAACATTATGACACAGATGATATGTTATAAGTGAGGACAAACCTGTGTTAACATGCATAGTGGTTGGTCTTGGTTTAGCCATCATAAGAATTAATAATGTGCCTACTACAACAGTCGTGTTATTCGAAAACATTAGCATTACCTTATAGAGAACATTGGTACCAATCTTCAGCCTTGAATACTAACCACTGGGAATAGTAATGCCTACAGTGCAGTTTTCCTTCCGCAAGAGCAGCAGCATTACCCTACACCAGTAATACAAAAAAAAAAATATATAATAACATAAAATAATAATAATGAATTTAATTAATAAAAAAAAAATCTAATTTAAGAGAGACTAGAAATAGGTGTTTGAAACAAACATACAAAACCAATTCTAGAAAGATCAAACCTTTATATATTAGACTTTAGACTTAAAATCTTATAGTTACTGATATATAGTGACCATCTTGTGACAAGTTCTCCATGTGACAACTTACTCTGGTTATAATGAGTACTATCAGCATAACATTTTGAGGACTAAAACCCGACATTACCATGTTTTTGATCTAAGACATGTTTATGCAGGAGCATTTACCATTGGATAACATACCCACAATTCATTCATGGTCAATTTGACTCATTTACATATATATTTATTCTTTTGGCAGACGCTTTTATCCAAAGCGACTTACAAAAGAGGAATACATTATAAGCAAATCATCTTAAGGAGACAGTGGTATGAAAAAGTTCAGTGCTGTATTACAAAGTTTCACAAGCATCAGAATAGTAGTATTCAAGACAGATTAAATATATATATTTTTTTCTAATGGTGTAGGAACATGAGTACATGCAACCACCCTCAATCCAGTCCTACAGACCTTCAGGTAGTTTTGACATGGACCCCAAACTACGATACCTGTAAGTGTCTTTCTTTCATTTCTGAATATCCAAACGGCCGTTTCTCTAGTCTTTCCTAAAGAGCGAGTCATTAGACTAGCGTCATGAATTTTGTAGTAGCTCAATTTTAAACTTCAGTTGCAAAAATGCCGTTAGAGATAGTTAGTTCAGTTCATTTTTGAGAATCAGTTCAAATTGCCAATTTCAATAAATCGAATCAAAGGTTTTGACTTGTTTGTGAAATCAAACATGTTCACTAAAGTCCCAATGTAAAAATGGTTTTGGGCGATATGTCTAATTATCATTAATACATTAGAAATAAATACAGTATATTCAGAATATCTTCAAATGGCTGAAAAATATATTTCAATGGATTTTTGATATATATATATATATATATATATTCCATGCATTGATGTATGAGAATGCATTGATTCAATACCTGTCGAATCACCATTCATGCAAACAACATATTCGCCCATATTCAATCTCTTTAGTGAGAGTCTGGAATCGGCTCTGACTGGCAGGGCAGTGGAGTGCCTGTATATTTTGCTGTTGTCTGAAAGACCTTTAGGTTGGAGCAATAAAAGCCTTTTCTTCCACTTGCGTTCCTGCCTTTAGCGTTATAGTGCCTCTTGCTAAACAAATTGCACATCACTCCACCACACAGGCCAGCGTAGAGCGAGCAATGTTTTGAAAGCTTGAGAATATTGGCCTGACATACGTGGTGTGACTTATAAAAACTGTGAGGAAAAGAGAGTGAGAGAACACTGTTGAAGAATTATTGCTAGATTTTCTCACAAAAAAAGAACAATAAAAACATATTAAAGCCCTATTCGGACAAAAAAAGCACCATTAAGTTCACCCAAAAGCTGATGCCTCAAGACCAGTGTTGGGGGAGTAGTTAAGTAATTAAATTTTTTTAGTAGTGTCGTAGTAGTTATTAAAGATAGGCCTGTTTCTAGCTGCGTAAAAGCAGTATAAGCCACAAGGGGAGCCCACAAAACAAGGTCATATTTTTATATATATATATATATATATATATATATATATATATATATATATAGTAAAAGTTGTAAGACTCAGGCAGCTGTTACGGCTCAATTAGACAGTTATAGGGGGCCCCCTTGTGGCCTGAGAGGGAAGGGAGTATATATTTGCAATTCCTGTGTGGGCCTGGATCCAGGGGAGGGGACCTCAAAGTAGGATTTCACTTAGGTCCCCCATATGCTCATAAACGGCCCTGATTAAAGGGAATCTGTTCTTTCAGACAGTTCATGTAATGAATCTTTTATAATAAATATTTCCCTTATTTTTATCACTGGGATTTCATATTAAATTTAGTCGGTTCATTCGAACGAATCATGTAAATGTAAAACATGTTCATGTTAACGATTCACTGATTCACTTGTGCCCCATGCAGCCTTAAAAGGACTTCATCATTTTGTAATTGCTGCTGTTTATCAGGTTAACCCTTATCCATGCATTAATTACCAACGCATAATCAACTGTGTATAAATGATTTAATGTTATTTATGCATATGTCATTGCTGTTGTGGCTGCTTAGATCTGGAGGGTGCCCCAAATTTCCCCATGTGCTAAATTGATTGCAGGTAAACAAATCTACTTTTGAAGTCACCTGAACAAAGAAGCACTCCAGATGAGTGCTTTTAACTTACATGTCAAGTAGAGAGGGAACTGTGGGATTGCCATCAATGGGGCCTGTCCCAGTTGCCATGGTTACAGTCTCCAGGGAGATGGGAGATATATCCATGCTTATACACGTGCTTTTATGTCACGTGAATGGATATTTTTTTTTCTATAGGGTTATTTAAGTGTTTAAAGGGACAGTTCACCCAATAGTTTACTTGTTCCAAACCCATTTGACTTTCTTTCATACAACAGAAAAGAATTACAATAACTAAAATTACAATTTATTATAATAATTATATTATTCTAATTAAGATTACTCATTTATAATCAATCTGGTGTGGTAGTAAGACCAACAAATGTACATGTTGCAGTTACAGTTGTAGACAGAGGACTACAGGAACTGTATAATTACAAGTTACTCCAGAGGGGCTGATTGTTACTGCATTTTCAATGAAGAGCATCAGCTAAACACCACATCCCTGCTATAAAATCATGCTAAAATCATCTTAAGGTGTAGTTGGTTTTTACATGCTTTCTAGTTGGTCCGAGCTGGGTATTAATGGTCATTGGCTGATCCAAGCTGGTCTAGATGTTTAACCAGCAGGACTACTTGCTGGTTTCAGCCAGGTAGACCATCTATCATGTTCTGAAAACTAGATTTATCATCAGAATTGGCATAACCTAGATTGTACTAATGTCCCAAAGATTTTTGACCAATGAATTTCCTTGGCATTTCCAGTTGTTTTTGATTATTGGATAAAAATAATAAAATAATCATTTAGATTCAGACTGACTCGCTAATGAATCATTCAGACTAACGTTTGACCGATTAATTGAAAAGAACTGAACCGAAAAAACGATTTTTTTCACATAAAGAACAGCCAATTTTACTGTACACTACAGCAAAATCTAGCTAATTTAATATTTTGTACCAATATTTGGTTCTGGACAGGATTCATGTAATTCATAAATGAGATTTATCTTTCTCTTTATGCTTTGTGTCGTTATCATGCTGGAAGACGAAATGTCGACCCAAACCAAGTTTTGTTGCAGACTGCCTGAGGTTGTCTTTCATGGTACAGTTTTGAGTAGAGTTGAGTTCAGGGTCAGGGGTAAGGTTATTTAAACTATGTAACTACAGATGTTACTCAGATAAAATGCATGTACTATAAATGTAAGTACATAATAAGTATATTGCATCAAATGCAAAAGTACAGAATAGTTAAAGGCACTTAATATAAAGTGGGTCGAGTTTTACTTTCCAAAAGAGCAATACAATAAAAATGTATATGCAATGAATATGTTGTCAATAAATAATATGTAATTCCAAGTACTTATACCCAGGAATATAACTGATATCCATGACTTTCCCAGACTGATCTCATGAAAAATAGGGACTGAAGGTTGAATGTTTTGTTCACTGAAATCAGTCTATGCTTTCCGAACCTCAAAATGGCCCCTAGTGGCTCAGGATGAAACTACAGTTGTGACGCACTGCGCTAGCAAAAGAACTAACTTTTCTGATTGGATGTAACATGACATGCACTGTGCGTCTGAGTTTTTTAGAAATGTTTGAGTAGTAATTACATTAATATACTCTTATCCCAAACCCTAAACATAACACTATATGTAAATATAATACTGAGGCCAAATCAGTGCCTTTCTCTTACGTTTTTGCAAATGTAGTGTCTGAAATGTGACATCAAAGGCAATGTATGTATGATTTTCGGGGCATGAAAATTGATGCATCAGTGTGTCTCCCTCTCTCAGATACACACACACGGCAGCTTTAGATTAAGAGGAAGTGTCGGTTTATCATAAACTCTCAGGAAGTCACGAAAACTGAATTGTCATCAGATCTGACAGTAAATCTGTTCGTCTTTCCCTCTTTCACCACCTAAATTTGTGCATCTCACAAATACATTTCCAGGTCATATTTCACCTGAAAATCAAAAGGAAAAGAAGACAAAATTATAATTTCCAAAAGAAATGAAGCCTATTTTAATTTTAAACATTTTTTGGTATTGTGACATTGTTTTTATGACAGTTATGCTCATGATAATTACAAATAATTTTTATGCATTGCAGTAGTAAGAATTATTTTATATGTTGATTTATTTATTATAAATATAATATATATTATAAAGAAATATGTGTAAGTTTATTTTATTTTATTTTTGGACTTGTTTTCCAGAGATTCACCTATTGAGGTGAATGTTATAATGTTTTCTTTCAATTTCGGTGTGAAATGTCGTGAATATATTCTAGACAGGTTTCGTGAAATTCAGCTCTTTGAGAATGAGATTATTTGTTTTCAATTTATTTATGTTTATTATGAATAGAAATATTTGATAAATAAACTTTTTTAAATTTGATATTAGTCTAGTCCAGTCCATTTCAGTCCATTTCAGTCTAGTCCAGTCCATTTCAGTCCAGTCCAGTCTAGTCCAGTTCATTTCAGCCTAGTCCAGTCCATTTCAGTCCAGTCCAGTCTAGTCCAGTCCATTTCAGTCCAGTCCAGTCTAGTCCAGTTCATTTCAGTCTAGTCCAGTCCATTTTAGTCCAGTCCAGTCTAGTCCAGTCCATTTCAGTCCAGTTAATTTAACTCCAGTCCAGTCCAGTTAATTTCAGTTCAGTTCAGTTCAGTCCAATTCAGTCCAGTTCAGTTCATTTAATTTCAGTCCAGTCCAGTTCATTTCAGTCCAGTTCAGTCCAGTCCAGTTCAGTTCATTTCAGTCCAGTTCATTTCAGTCCAGTTCATTTAATTTCAGTCCAGTCCAATTCATTTCAGTCCGGTCCAGTTCATTTCAGTTCAGTCCAATTAATTTCAGTCCGGTCCAGTTCATTTCAGTTCAGTCCAATTCATTGCAGTCCGGTCCAGTTCATTTCAGTTCAGTGCAATTCATTTCAGTCCGGTCCAGTTCATTTCAGTTCAGTCCAGTCCAGTCCAGTCCAGTTCAGTTCAGTTCAGTTCATTTCAGTCCAGTCCAATTCATTTCAGTTCAGTCCAATTCATTTCAGTCCGGTCCAGTTCATTTCAGTTCAGTCCAATTCATTTCAGTCCGGTCCAGTTCATTTCAGTTCAGTCCAGTCCAGTCCAGTTCAGTTCAGTTCAGTTCATTTCAGTTCAGTCCAATTCATTTCAGTTCAGTCCAATTCATTGCAGTCCGGTCCAGTTCATTTCAGTTCAGTCCAATTCATTTCAGTCCGGTCCAGTTCATTTCAGTTCAGTCCAGTCCAGTCCAGTTCAGTTCAGTTCAGTTCATTTCAGTTCAGTCCAATTCATTTCAGTTCAGTCCAATTCATTGCAGTCCGGTCCAGTTCATTTCAGTCCGGTCCAGTTCATTTCAGTCCAGTTCAATTCATTTCATTTCAGTTCAGTTCAGTCCAGTCCAGTCCAGTTCAGTCCAATTCAGTCCAGTTTAGTCCAGTTTAGTCCAGTCCAGTTCAGTTTAGGGAAACCTGAAACCTGGACTTGTTTTCAGAGATTAACACATAAAGGTGAATAATTTCATGTTTATTTTCGATTTTGGGGTGAAAAATGTCCTGAAAATATCCTAGACAGGTTTGGTGAAATTCAACCCTTTAAGGATAAGATTATATTAGTATTCTTTTATTTATATTGACAATTTTAAATATATTTTAAATATTTTAGTTTAGTTTAATTTAGGGGTGAAATATATGATATATTCTGGACATGATTCATGAAATTTTAGAATAAGAAAAACAAATAATAAATTAGAAAATAAATTAGAAAATGTTATAAATTTGATTTTAATAATTTTTTTTGGGTGAAATTTGTCCTGGATATACTCCTGACAGGATTTGTGAAATTCAACCCCTTGCTCTCTCTCTCAGTTTAGTTTCAGTTTTAAGGTGCTTTATTGGCATGACAACTATTTGTACATTCGTAATGCCAAATTGTATACAGGTGAGCTGCAAACAGTGCAAAACAATGTACATAATATAAGAAAAAAATTCTCTCTCTCTCTCTCTCTCTCTCTCTCTCTCTCTCTCTCTCTATATATATATATATATATATATATATATATATATATATATATATATATATATATATACACATATCAAATGAGTCTTTACCCAGAATCCCACAGTTCTTTTGTCCTCCTCCAGGTGACAGAGAGGGAAAGAGATAGTGACATGTTTCCATTCCAGTCAGGAATATGAACAGACAAGAGTGTTCAGAGTAATTATCAGCGAGTACAAAGATGCATGAGGTTACGGCAGGACTGGTGCTGTGAGAATTCCTTAAATCTTTTTTGTTTGGCTTTAAAGTTTGCAGAGACAAAGTGAGAAGTATTCGGCTGGTCATGTGATCTGATCAAGTCATCCCCAATGAGGCAACCCGCTCCAGCTTGATCGGCCGCTGATACAGCTAGAATCTCAAATACACATGATTTTATGATACATATATTTTTTTCTTTAAATATAGAGATATTATTGAATACACCTTTAAAATACTTACAAACAATTAAGCCTATATTAAACAGACATGTTTACTGTAGTGTAGCAGATGTTTCATTTGGCTTTGAGTTGACCGCATTTAATGAAATCTTTGAAATTCCTCTTCATGGTGTGCCTGGGTAGCTCAGCGAGTGTTGACGCTGACTAGCACCCCTGGAGTCACGAGTTTGAATCCAGGGTGTGCTGAGTGACTCCAGCTAGGTCTCTTAAGCAACCAAATTAGTCCGGTTGCTAGGGAGGGTAGAGTCACATGGGGTAACCTCCTCGTGGTTACAGACTTGTCCTCCGCCACCCGGATTGAGGTGAGTAACTGCACCCCCACTAAGTACTTGGAATTGGGCATTCCAAATTGGGAGAAAAAGGGATCAAATAAAAGAATTGCAATTCCTCTTCATGTATAAGTATAATCTCTTTGTTTCATTATCTTAAATTGGAACGCACATTTATGGTGCCATTTGGTCCAACAGGAATTCAAATGCTCTTTATCTTTTGCTTCTGATTTATTTCTAGAGCAGTTCCTGAATTATGCTATTTAATTGTTCAGTTTTATACTTGCAAAGAGATTTTATCATATCAACATGGTTAGCATCTGAAAAACAGGAGGATGTGGTTTGTGGTTATGGCAATTCTGTTTGAGGTTACTTGGGAAAGCAAATCGTTAATGACCTACTGTAAATCAATTTACCATTGATAATTAGTGTATTACATGTGAATGGGCTCAAATAAATTCTTTACTTCAATAACTTCTCCATATTAAAAATGCTCATTTATGCTAGGTTTCATAGGTTAAAAATCGATCGAGTTTTAAATCAACAAAACCAACCTCCCTAGCCTAAACCGTCAACCTAAACCTAACCAATATTGTCTTAATAGGCGAATGTAACATAAAAAATGCAATAGCTAAAGCACCCACATGTTTTTTGTGCTTTTATGACTCTCATTTACAAGCGCACACACTTTCTCGAAGTTTACATCATTACCTTCACTACATTACAAAATGAGAGTCTTTCCAAGTTATATCTGGCTGGAGCCATAAAGAATGCTGTAATATTGTAAAAAATCCAAGCAGCCTCACCTGAAACCCCCTTCTGCCTTATTACACTGCCTGTCTCTTTTCCACTCCAATGGCACCCTACCAAGGGAGCGAAGACAAATCAAATGACGAATCAAAGCACCATGTACCGCACGTCAGTACTGACGAGCATTCTGACAGCGCCAATGCAGCATTGCATTTGATCATCGTGCACGTTTGTGTGCGAGTGTGTGTGTGTGAAGGCGTTTGTAGCAAAAAGGGAAAACGGCATGTCCGTTCTGTCAGGTGCCTGGGGAAAGCGGTGTACACCTGACAAGACGTCTGACTCTTTTTATTCATTTTTTTTTTTTTTTTTTGCTGGGTTGGAGGGCTTTTATCCTTTGAATCCAAATGCAAACTTTTCCAGTCAGTTTTGATGATTTATCATATAAGAAGATCGCTAATAGTCATAGATTCCAGCCTTATTCTTTATAATGTTGATTAATAACTGATATTTGACACACAAAAAATTAAATAGCAAATACACTATGTGGCCAAAAAAATTGAATTGGACACCCAGAGTTGGCTTATACGTTTTGAATTATTTAAAGAGGTCATGGAGATACAGTATTTAATAATAATAATAATAATAATAATAATAATACATTTTATTTACACTATATGCACCTTTCACAACACTCAAGGTCACCGTACAAACAGAACACAAAAAAAGAAATCCTTGAAAGCGTCAACAAGAACAACATTAAGCAAACAATACTGTGATATACAATAAGATTGGATTATACAAAGTATGTACTCAAAGCATGCACAGTCATAAAAAGGCCTTTTTAAATACAGTAGGTGAGTTTTAAGATGAGATTTAAAAGTTTGAAGACTATCACTGTTACGAATGTCCAGAGGAAGGGAATTCCATAAGTGAGGGGCAGTGTAACTAATACGTAGTATAACAAGAAGAGTTGACGAGGAGATCTGCGGGTACGAGTAGGTGTATAGGTATGAAATAGACTAGAGAGGTATGAGGGAGTAAGATTATTTAAGGCCTTGTAGGTAAGAAGCAAGATTTTAAAATCAATTAGGTACTTAACCGGTAGCCAGTGCAAATGTTGAAGAACAGGTGAAATGTGTTCAATAGAGAGGGGGTTCTAGAAATGATTTGTGCAGCTGAGTTCTGGACCAGCTGAAGAAGTTTTTTGAAGAAGTTTGGAAGGAAGACCAGAGAGGAGAGCATTGCAGTAATCAATACATGATATATATATATAACCAGTGCATGAATGAGAATGGCAGTGCTGTTCAATGTGAGAGAGGGACAAAGACGATTCATATTACATAAATGAAAGTATGCAGAGCGAGTTATGTTATTAACGGAGGCTTCAAAGGATAAGATCCTATCAAGGATGACACCCAGACTCTTGACCTGTGAAGAAGGAGAAGCAGTGAAAAAAAGTCACAGAAAAGCTGTCAGTTTTTGCCAAATTAGATTTGGTATCTACAAGGAGGATTTCATTTTTACAACAATTTAATTTGAGAAAATTAGATGAGAACCATTTTTTTATTTCAGCAAAACAGCTGGACAGAGAGGGCGGAGGAAGGGAAGAAGTGGGCTTGGAAGATAGGTATATCTGGGTGTCGTTGGCATAGCTGTGAAAAACACCATGTTTCCTAAATATATGACCAAGGGGCAGTAAATAAATAATAAATAGAAGAGGGCCCAAAACTGAGCCTTGTGGAACGCCAGTGATAAATTGTGATGACTTAGATCTAAATGTTTTTAGTTGTACGAACTGAGTGCGACATAAAAGATACGATCTAAACCAAGACAGGGGGGTGCCCGTAATTCCAACTGAGACCAGCCTGTCTAGGAGGATGTTATGTGAGATCGTATCAAAGGCTGCACTCAGGTCGAGAAGAATGAGTATAGACAGCTGGCCAGAATCCGCAGCCAACTGCAGATCAATAGTAATTTTGACTAGAGTGGTTTCCGTACTATGATGTGGATGGAAAACCGATTTAATTGTTCAAACAAATTATTATATGAAAGATAATCATAAATCTTAACTGCAACACTCCTTTCAAAAATGTAATGCTGTCACTTGAACGTCATTGAAAGCGAATCATCTGAATCATTTTAGGTGATCATGTTGAATAATTTAAGGCAATCGCTTTTGGAATAATTTAAAGCTGTTACTTTGTTAGTTATTTATGCATGTCATGAAGTTAAAACGGTCAGTTTTAGTCACTGAAAGCGATCACTTTCATTGCGAGATCACGAGTCATTTAAGGTGGTCACTTTGAATCTTTTGAGGTGATCACTGAATCATTTAAGGTGATCACTTTGAATTATTCAAGGTGATTACATTGAATCATTTATGTTGATCAATTTGAATCATTGAAGGTGGTCAATTTGACTTATTTAAGGAGGTCACTGAAGGTGTTTTCATACTTGAGTCCTCACCAAACTCAGACCACTTTAAGTGGGCAAAAAAGTGGGCAGAGTGAAAAAGAACCCAGTTCCCTTTGCCTTCACACTGTCTGAGACCTTATATGTAGACTCAGATCTCTGTTTGGCCCACTTTACCAGTTACGGGGTCTCAGTTCTTTTTGCATTCATTCTCTGTGTCATTTATGGGGCCGAGCCCACTTTTAAAAAAATATAGTATTTATTATAATTATTAATATTAGGGCTATATTTAATGTTAAGTGTACAAATAGCTCTATGTATTGACTTATAAGGTAATATAAACTTGTTTAATGCTCTTAAAATTAATAAGCAGCATGAGCAACTTGGGGTTCAGTGTCTTGCCCAAGGACACTTCGGCATGTTGAGTCGTGTGGGCCAGGAATCGAACCGCCAACCCTGTGATTGGCAGCCGACCCGCTCTACCACCTGAGCCACATCCGCCCTGTGTGGGTCCCTGTTAGGGCCAAACATGTTTGCCATTACGCAATGGGAAATTCAAGTGAGCCCGGAGTGCTTTTTGTTTCTATAATGCACGTTATTAGTAAACCGAACAAAAGGATGCAAGCGGACCATACTCAGACCACCTCCCGAGATGGTCTTGGCCCGGTTTGCTTTAAAGGTGTCTGAGATCGTTTGCCGTGTTCACATATGGGCTAAATATCACACAACCCACACTCAGGTGCCTGAAACAGACCAAGTGTGAAAACACCCCGAGTTATTTAAAGTGGTCATTTTGAGTCACTCAAGGTGGTCATTTTGAGTCATTTAAGGTGATCATTTTGAATAATTTAAGGCAGTCAGTTTGAGTTATATCAGGCAGTCATTTAACTGGACATTTTGATTCATGGTCATTTTAATTAATTTAAAGTGATCACTTTGAATCAGTTAAGATGGTCACTCAGTCATTTAATGCAGCCACTATGAGTCACTTAAGGCGTCTCACTGAATCAGTTTGGGGGCAACTAGTGTGGGATCATTTTTGTATTGGTGTTTAAACAGTTTTATTTTGATGTCTCTTTGAGGTGCTAAAGCAGGTTAGCCAACACCTTTTTCTGTCAGCTCTGCTCATTTCTGAATGCACCCATTACATCTCATTATTAATTGAACGACTTCTGAAATGATCGTCCTAAATCAGTGGCCCCATCTACATCCATGTATTGACCTTTCCCATTCTTTCACATTGTACCAGAGTTAATGAGAAAAAGGAGAACATCTGTCAGATGTGTGGAGCTTGGTGGCCCAGAAGTACCGCCAATGTGTGTGTGTATATGTGTGTGTTTGCCTGTGAGAGCTGTCTGCCCCAATAAGACCAGCTGTGGAACTTGAGGTCTCTATACAGGCTCATGGTGTCACTGTATAAGGCCCTCAGTGGGCCAAAGAGATGCCTCAGCATGCCACAGTGACAGCTGGGAGATGATGGCTCAGATAAATTAATAAACTGCAAGAAGAAAGAGAATGTTCTCTGATCTAAATCAGGATTATTAAAAGTGTATTATATCTTTAAATAGATTGTGGGAAAGAGACAAGTTTGTTATGCTGCAAGTATCAGGTGATCTGTTTCAAAACTTAGTGAGCTACCTACAGAGGTAATGTTTTAAGGCATCCTGAGGTACTTGTCTCCCAGCCTGGTTCTGGTCTAGTTGCTAGCACCCGCTTAAACCATCTAAGACAACCTAATATTAAATTTGGCTGATAATAAATTGTGATTCAAGTTTCGTGTGCACTATTTATGCCTGCTTTAAATCAGCCTAAAATTATTTACTGCCCTTATCTGGTCTCCCAACCTGGTTCTGGTCTGATTTGCTGGTTTTAGATGGGATTTTGGGCCCTTGTCAGCGTGACAAGCTGGAAGACCAGCTGGTTGACCAACTTAATCATCTGTATACAAGCTAGTCAAGCTTGGACAGGCTAAGAGACTAGCTAGACCAACTTAAACCATGGTTTAAGGGGGATTCTGTTCACTTGTCAGCAGTTCAGTCTGGGAGACCAGCTGGCTGACCAACTAAACCAGCTTTACAACAACTAGACTAGGCCAGCAGAAGACCAGCTTGATTAGGCTAGGAGAAC
Organism: Moxostoma hubbsi; assembly: GCA_032164185.1. Taxonomy (NCBI): domain Eukaryota; kingdom Metazoa; phylum Chordata; class Actinopteri; order Cypriniformes; family Catostomidae; genus Moxostoma; species Moxostoma hubbsi. The sequence goes on from JAVLUX010000048.1 coordinate 17,750,964, forward strand.
AACTTAAATATTTTCAATACAATGACAGTGTCTCACTTTTAGCATACAAAACGACACAAAAGTATCATAAAAGTAGTCCTTGTGGCGCATGCATCACATTCCAAGTCTTTTGATGGCATATGATGGGTTTTAGTGAAATAACAACTCAAAATTTGAGCCATTCTTCTGTGAAAATCATGCACTGCACATTCATGAGTGCAACAAGACAAGTTTGTTTACATTGGCTGTTCAAGCAAGAACTAGCATTGTTAGCACTAAAAATAAGGTGCAATCTATAAAACATTCTGACAATTACCTAATATACGTCGCAGCAAAGGGCTGTGCGATTATTTAGGTGCTAGCATAGGTGCAAGTGAACTAAAATATTTATTCGCACTAAGGAGTTTATCATTTTTATCACTATTTCCATTATGTACTACCGTTTTGATGCAATGTAGTTTTTTTTAATTTAATAAGCATTATTTTTATTACTATAAATATCCATCCATCCATCTTCAACCGCTAATCCGAAGTCGGGTCGCGGGGGGAGCAGCTCCAGCAGGGGGCCCCAAACTTCCCTATCCCGAGCCACATTAACCAGCTCTGACTGGGGTCCCCGAGGTGTTCCCAGGCCAGTGTGGAGATGTAATCTCTCCACCTAGTCCTGGGTCTTCCCCGAGGCCTCCTCCCAGCTGGACGTGCCTGAAACACCTCCCTAGAGAGGCGCCCAGGGGGCATCCGTACCAGATGCCCAAACCATCTCAACTGACTCCTTTCCACGCAAAGGAGCAGCGGCTCTACTCCGAGTTCCTCACGGATGACTGAGCTCCTCACCCTATCTCTAAGGGAGAAGCCCGCCACCCTTCTGAGGAAGCCCATTTCGGCCGCTTGTACTCGTGACCTAGTTCTTTCGGTCATGACCCAACCTTCATGACCATAGGTGAGGGTAGGAACAAAACTCGCTCTATCGCACCGTTGTCACAAAGAGAGAGCTGAGCCGGAAGGCAAAGCTCTCGATCTACCGGTCAATTTTTGTTCCTACCCTCACCTATGGTCATGAAGGTTGGGTCATGACCGAAAGAACTAGGTCGCGAGTACAAGCAGCCGAAATGGGCTACTATAAATATCCATCACAAAATAAATCAGGGTGCTGCAACATTTGCCCTCACACCACAATACTGTATGGATTTCCTTAATTTTGTGTGCGCATGCTGTAATACCCAGCTGGACGATTAGTGTACAGAATACAAGGAGCGTTACCGCCACCTTGACAACGCGTCCACAGCAACCCGCTAAATTTCAAGTGCTCGAGATTTGGCAATAGCAAAGCAGATATCAGCTTGTCGGTACTTGTTCTTTGTTCCAACGCGTATCATTGGTAGAAATGACACTTATCACACACAAGCAAATGGGTGAAATTTTGTTGTTGCATATTATCATTTTTAATCGCAAATGTAAATAAAGCTGTTGCATTACACAGTTTACAACTATGTCCGCTTTAGCACCCCTTGTGGCAAATTTGAGAATGCAACACATACGCATTGTATTATGAATTGTGTTTTAACACAGTTTAGAATGCTGCAATTCCTGCTCGACTCGCTCAGGCGAGCGAAATTCGAACCGGTGTCAGCCGGCAAAAGGCAAAAATCAGAGGCTAAAGAGTACAGCCCCTAGCATCAGTCGCTAGTGCGCCTCTTGAGGCCAGAAGAGTGAGGATTACACGCGCTGCACAGTTATCACATACTAGCTGGCTCCCGTTACACAATGCATGAAATATCAGCAGTTATCAGCAGTTTCTCTGATAAAATGTGAGGGCTGGATTTTGTTGTGAACATCTAATTCACACTACTGCGTCTTTTCCCCTGCAGCTTGTCTGTTGAGTCATATCAACAGTGTCGACATAGACAGAGGAATATTATATTGTAATCTTTGACAGCTTTTTGACCAACTCAAACGGAGGCAGGAGTCAACCTTGAGTATGTCATTCTGAGGACATTATTTGCATCAGGGAAAGAAAGCACTGACCTACATCTCACTTTCCTGCTTGGCTAAGTGAACAGTTGTGTTCTGATGATGTCATGGGTGCAAAGGGACCTTTTAAGTGAAGGATTCCATGGCAGAGTTTTTCAACATCATTTAAGAGTCACAGCAGAGAGGGCAAAGTCATAGTTAGCTTATTGCGCGCAAAGAGTGAGAGATAGACGTAAAAAAAGTACTTTGAAAGAGTGCACGCTCTGCAGCAGCCGCTCTCAGCCTGGATCACATTATAAGGACACATAAACACTTGAGAACTGATGCACAGTTTCAAATATACCGCATGATATGGTCCTAACAGAAGAGAGCACATCTATTTGAAGACAAAGCCACATCCCGGACATTTTTATCTAGTTTTGAAATCCAATTTTTTTTTTAGATGCTTTTTTCAGGTTCGAAAATAGGGCATGTTCTGAAAAAAAAAATTACGTATGGTCACTCAATGGAACCATTTATCAGTACTGAGAGGTACATTTTGCTCAGCACAGGGGTATAGGGGCACATAGTCATTATGACTTCCACACTTCTGGCAAATAATAAAAAAAAATATATATATATATATATAAACCTCTCAGTACCCTATGTTGCATTTGCCACTGGCCAGCCCTGTTTTCGTACATGCCAAGTCATGCAATATCTTACAATTTCGGCATCTCGAGTTGTCATCTGACTATGTTGGCTTTGTTGGTCTTAACTGTTTCAAGCTGCTTTATCTGGTCTCCCAGTTTGGCCAAGCTTGTGTTCAGCTTGTCTCCCAATTTGGTTTTTAGCTGGTCTGCCAACTGGTGACCAGCTAACAAGTGGCGAAATCCAAGTGGTTTTTATTTTCCCTTCAGCAGGCAAAACAAGGTGGCTGTATTCAGAATGGAATACTAGTTCACTACTTACTGAATAATGCACATCCTAAACTGGTTTGCTGGTTTTATCTGGTCTCCCAGTCTGGCTAAGCTTGTATTTAGCTAGTTTAGCTGTTCGGCTTGTTGGTCTCCCAGCTAGACCAGCTGACGAATGGCCAAAAGCTCTCTATAACCAGCAAACAGATAAGGAAGGCTGAAAAACCAGCTAAGACCAGCAAACCAACATAGGCTGGTTTAAGAATCCTTTCACAAATGTGATTTTAGTCAGTTATTTTCAATTTTTTTTTTTTTTTTTAAACACATATCAGTACTTCACACATATCTTTTTTTTTTTTTAGAAACTCCACCTAAGAACCAAAAAATATTTTCACAAAAATATCTGAAAATAAATTGATTTTATGGCCAGTTATTCTGACCTGATACCATTCCCACTCAATTTTCGGACTACTTTTCGAAAACCTGCAGTGCAGTTTCTTATTTGAAGCCAACGTGCTAAAGGAAAATCACACCTTCTGTCCACACCTGTGAAGGCTACAATAACAGCTGCTGCACACATGCTGTGGTCGGAAGATAAACCAGTCCATCACTCCTAGATTTATACTGGTGCTTGGCAACAAAGATGTAAGAAATAGATGGTGGTTACTATTATACTTATAAGAAGTAAAGACTTTTTAATATAAGATGATCACTTTTATTCCACCAGCCCCACTAATGAAACTAGTATGAGTAGTATGCCATTACGAGCATACCCTTAGATTCTCCTCAGATGGGCATGTTCAGCTTAATTGGAACATGTCTTACCGTATGTTTTCTGAGCGGGTTGATAGTATGTTTGCTTAGCATGTTTGCACTAGCATGGACAGGAAAATTCACTTTCACCCCTCTGAGGAAAATATTAGAGGCTCTTTTAGCTATTTTTTCCCAACCAATCATCTTGTCATTTTGATTTATCTGAAGTGTGTATCTGTCTGCATGTGTTTGTGAGGAAGAGCGAGAGACTATTAGGTGTGAATTTTATGAGGAGAATGGAGGGCGTACAAACGACGTCCACGGGGGGGATGAATTTACGGCTTTATCTTATGGCTCTATTTCATTTCTTACTGTCTCTCTCTCTCTCTCTGTGTGTGTGTGTGTGTGGGTGGCTAAGAGTGTACGTTTTGCATTAATATGCATTAAATTATACCAGCAACTGTGGTAAAGACTCCACAATTACTTACAGGCGATTAATGCAAACATGCATTCATTTATGCACTATTAAAGAGGCCCTATTATGCTTTTTGGGATTTTACCTTTCCTTTAGTGTATAATATAGCTGTTTGTGCATGTAAAATCTCTGCAAAGTTACAAAGCACAAAATCCATGCAAAAGGTTAAGGAAAGAGAACACTGATAACAGATAACACTGCTCAAGAACTACAAGAAACGGCTGGATTGTAGTCCAGCCATTTCTTCCGTAAAGTATCTATGTCACCATGTAACACATTTGCATAATACCAGCCTAAGGGCTACTTTGGCCCACCCTCAAACAAACGGAATTATAGAAGAGGCCAGGATGAGTTGGGTTAGCACTGTCGCTATGTTGAGCACTACGACTTTCTTCACTGCAAAAGCAAAACCCCTTTGTTTGGACTTCCAAATGCAGATGAAGTGAAGAATAAATGGTTAAAATGTATTTTTGCCACTATTCCTCAGCAGTACAACCACAACCAATGCCAGATTTTCAAGTCGGTATCTCCTGAAAGATGGTGCAGTTCCCACTTTGTTTGGACAATCTATGCTTGATTATTTGTGGATTTATCTGCTACCGAGAGTTCAAATGGAGAGTTTTGTGTTGTAGCTACGGCGCGCACCCAGTGCACAGCTGTAGGCCTCTGCTAACCTGTTAGCTAATGCTATCGTGTTGAAATAGATTTGCTAATCAGCTGCAGGCTCACTTTTACCAACAATTGTGAAGAATTATGCAGATTGTTTGTCATTCTTACTATCATGAATAGTGATCAAGTGTGGAGATGGATTTATTTTTACAAACTGAAATTTTCCATCTGCAATCAACGGTAGTGCTCGGCTAACTTGCTATGTAATGTTATTGTTTTGATAAGGGTTTACTATTCAGCTGTGGGCCGGCTTTTACCTAAAACTGTGTAACAAAATGGTTGACCTCAAGAGTCTTATATAATTATATAATTACAAGCAGTAATGTTACGGCCGCTATCCACGGTAGTCCTCGGCTAACTTGCTCACTATCCGGGAGTAGTTCTCCGTTCATAGCTCTGGTGACAAAAGTTCGGCTACAGCCATTCCAGCAAAAGATGACTAACTTAGATGCACTACGTGTCTTTTACTTGAAGCTTTGTTAGGTTCACAATAATCTACTGTGTACTTGTGAGAAAGCTACAAAAGTAAAACTTACCACTGTGAAACATCTTGCTCAAGTCGTGCTTGCGAATGTGATTCATGTTCTTACAAACTTTCATAATCGGACACAAACTGATACGGGAAAAACTGACGCCACTGTTACCATAGTTAAAATAGTGTTTACAGCAAATAAGAAAGCCTGAAACTCAGTTATGCTAAGGGGCGTTACATTTCTGACACATGCTCTACGCGGTTGACCAATCACAACAGACTAGGCCAGCTGACCAATCAGAGCAGACTAGGCTTTTCAGAAAGGGGGGCTTTAAAGAGACAGGACCTAAATCAGAGCCAGAAAGGGAAAAGAGTGGCTGCAGCAATGTACAGTATGAGAAAAATTATGTGTTTTTTGAATATTAAAGCATGTAAACCTATTCTGGTAGACCCCCAAAATAAAATCATGAACCTTTAAATTAGCATGACAAGGAGGAGTGTGTGTCCTCATGGCCAGTCCCTGAATCGGGCTAATCAGGCGGGAGGGGGATAATTCCAGACAAAATATTTTGATTGTGAATACAGAATTTCATGTAAAGTTATAGATGTGGCTTTCTTGGGTCTTGCTCACGTTACATTGGTGCCGAAACCCCAGCAAGGAGGAGGGATGCGCTGGCACGGAGTCCTTGCCGCTGGCATCTGCCATGGGATGGAGGGGTCGCTGCCTGCCGCCAAGAATCAGAGGAACCAACAAGTAAGAGGAGGAGCTGTTCCGTCCACCAGGGGTCGGAGGAGTGGCTGAGGACCAGGCAACGGCGTGTCCAGGGACCAGTGAGCAAGTTTTCACACACTCTCTCTCTCTCTCTCTCTCTCTCTCTCTCTCTCTCTCTTTCCCTCCCCTCTTCTCTTCCAGGGCTTCAGAAAGGTGGGGAAGGCCTGCTGACAGGCACGTCTGGAAGGGCAACACTCCCATTCCAGGAAGGGAGGACGAGTGAGGCGATGAAGGAATGTGACAAAGAGGGTGGGGCCGGGCCATTAGGACACATGCCCAGCCCTGAATCGGGCTAATCAGCCGGGAGGGTGATAAAGATGGACCGGAGGCGCCAGTTCAAGAGAGAGAAACATGCGGCCGCTGTTTATGTGTGTCTATGTGTTTGTGCTTAAGTTGATTAAAGTTAATTTATGTTATTAAAGGTTACGCTGACTGTTCAACCAGTTCCCACCTCCTCCTTGCCCACCTTTACCCCATTACAGACACATTCATAAATATCCTTATGCCCAAATCCAGTTTTTTTACTCACTTAAAGGAATGTTCTAAGATTCATGTTAACACAGAAAATCATTTCGTAACTCTTTAGTAAAAAAAATTAAATAAAAAATTGCTTTTATAAAAATGCACTTACAATGAAAATCTAAGGGGCAACAAATTGCATCTTGAGTATAGCCACAAGACTTAAACATTATACATGTTAACATGAGACTAGTGTTAGAATAGATTTCTAAACTTGTCTGTGCAAAGCTTTATCCAATCTTTCAACTCATGTCATGACCACGCAAAGCAGTAAAAAAAAGTACCATTTTAAATGAAGATTTTGCTGTTTCAGAAGGATATTGGTACTTTAATTCATAAAATGCCATTCAACTGATCTCAAAGTATAGTCAGGACATTACTGATGTAATAAACAGCATCATCACTATTTGAATTTGTTTTTGTTTTTTTATCAAATCTAGATAGGCCCCATTTCCAGCAGCATCACTCCAACATCTTATCCTTGAGTAATCATGCTAATTTGCTACTAGAAAATCACTTGCCATTATATCAAACACAGCTGAAAGCTATTTGGTTTATTAATTGAAGCTTAACATTGTCTATGTGTTTGTTTTTTAGTTGCCACAGTACGCAATAGACTGGCATGTCTTAAGGTCAATATTAGGTCAGAAATGGCAACAACAAAAAAAGAAGCAGCTTTCTCTAGAAACTCATCAGTCAATCATTGTTTTGAGGAATGAAGGCGATACAATGCTTGAAATTGCCCAAAAATACTGAAGGTTTCAAAGCCAAAGGACAACTGTCTCTAACAAGGACAGAAAGAGATGTGGAAGGCCAGATGTACAACTAAACAAGAGAACAAGTACATCAGAGTCTCTAGTTTGAGAAATAGACTCCTCACATGTCCTCCGCTGACAGCTTCATTGAATTCTACCCGCTCAACACCAGTTTCATGTACAACAGTAAAGAGAAGACTCAGGGGTGCAGGCCTTATGGGAAGAACTGCAAAGAAAAAGCCACTTTTGAAACAGAAAAACAAAAAGAAAAGTTTCGAGTGGGCAAAGAAACACAGACATTGGACAACAGATAATTGGAAAAGAGTGTTATGGATCTTAACCCCATTGAGCATTTGTGGGATCAGATAGACTGTGAGGTGTGTGAGAAGTGCCTGACAAGACAGACACATCTATGGCAAGTGCTACGGGAAGTGTGGGGTGAAAGGTCACCTGAGTATCTGGATAAACTGACAGCTGGAATGCCAAAGATCTGCAAAGCTGTCATTGCTGCATGTGGAGGATTTTTTTTTATGAGAAATCTTTGAAGTATTTTAAGAAGTTCTGAATTTTTTTTTTCACGTTATTAATGTCCTGACTATACATTGTGATCAGTTGAATGCCACTTTGGTGAATAAAAGTACCAATTACTTTCCATGAATCTGTACATTATTCCAAACTTTTGGCCGCCAGTTTATATTTGCAATTATTTTCTAAAATGAGGGATTATAAATTATCGTACCACAGATGAATATTCTTTCAAATGCTGTATAAACACATCACTTGGAGAACTACATATTCATTAAAATTCTCACGGTGCCCCTAATGTGTGATTATTTACATCCGCTACCCTTGATCGCAATAGCAGGTGATTCATGACCCCTGTGCCAGGAACCACATGCTAATATCACTGGCTTCCTATGAAGCACAGCAGCTCTCTGATAAACTAAAGTCAGAGAGCTGCTGATCTCACCACAGAAGCAGCCGGAAACATCTCTCTGCTTTTAAACAAAACAATTAGAAACAAAAAGTCGGTATATTCAGTTTGACCTGGAACAACAAGACTGGAAACAGTTGCAATTAGATTTTAGGAGACTTTCATGAATGTAGATCCTCTGCTCACCTTAATATAATTTAAGTACATTTATTTGTTGTAATTGATGTTAGAACTTTACAGCCCTTATTAATCATGGTTAATGTTTAAATAAACATACTTAAAATTCTACGTTTTATAGGTTAACATCAGTTAATACATTATGAACTAACAATCTAACAATGAAGAATTGTAGAGACTCTTGACCAGACTCACCGTGGGGGCCAGTTCCCCTCTGACTAACATCATGAATATAATGCCAATATTACTTACTATACGTGCAAGTCATGGTTTAAAATTATTAAACTAAGTAAGTGTAAAGGGACAGTGTTTAAAAAAGATTTTATATGAAATGTAAGATTAATGACCTATTTCTTTGAAGTCCATCCTGGATTAACTGCAGAAGTTCACATAGATGCAATTGTCCTTGTTAGTTGTGTGTGTGTGTGTGTGTGTGTGTGTGTGTGTGTGTGTGTGTGTGTGTGTGTGTGTGTGTGTGACTCTTCAGTCACTACTACATCACTGTCAATGGACAAGGTTTTACAGCACTTCTTGATATTGGTTAATGTTTCTTTTGACTTTTGACATACTAAACAATGTTAAAATTAATAGTTGTATATATTAACTCATCAGTAATTGTATTTTGATCAATTAACATTAACCAACATTATAAATACTGTAAAAAAAAAAAAAAAAAAAAAAACGTAAAGTGTTAGTTCATGGTACCTAATGCATTTACTTATGTTAAGAAATAGAACCATATTGTAAAGTGCTTCCAAAAATTCTTATAAATTGTAGATAAATGTATTTATTTATTTTTGTCCCTTACATGTTCTGTGTTTCTGATCTGTCTCAGATGTTCTTTACTCTGTGTTTGTGTAATGAGAATGGTGTAATGCTCCAAAAGAAAGAAAGAAAGAAAGAAAGAAAGAAAGAACGAAAGAAAATGCAAATAGGGGCATTAGCCAGAAAATTGAAAAGAAAAAGGTCTCTTTTGGTTTCACGCAGGGTCGAACTCCATTCAGTCCCAGCATATGTTGCTTTGTACTTTCAGCTACAAAAGCTTTATATTCAAAGTTTGCAAACTTCCAATGACTGTATGCCCCTTATTTATATCAAAAGTTGTATTTATCATTGGAAATATCTGAAGAAACAAATATCTTGCTAACACAAACAGCTAGCATGAAATGACGGGAAAAATCTTACAAACATCCAGAAGTGTATTGGCTAGAACCATGAAAATAAAATGGTCTCTTTTGGTTTCTCCCAGTAGAGCTGGACTCCATACGGGTCAGTGGTCCCAGCGCTTGATATATAAAAGTAAGCAGAGTCCTTTAAGTGCCAGAAACTCGCCATCTGTGTGTGTACTCGCCGCACGGCCACTGTCATTCTCATTTCTTACATCTATCAATTCCTACTTCACTTATAAATAAGAAATATATTTTTCTCATCTTTCCATTTCAACTCTTATGTAAGAAATGGAATAACAAGAGATGGAAAGACAGCGAGGCTTAAAAGTCATTTGGAGCCATTCCCCGCTAACAGGAAAAATACATCAATAATACAACAAAGCCCTAAAAAAAACCTGAACGCAACCAATTTCAGTGAGGATGGTTAAAATTCTGTAAATGTTTGGCCATTTTAAATTGATGCCCTGTTAAACCCAATACAGTGCTTGAGGAACAAAAAACCTTCCGTTCTCAGACTGGAGCATAGAGCTAGAACAATGTTATGTATTCCAGAGGCCTTCTTTTGAAGACGTTTTATAAAGATGGGCTTTTTTGTTCTTTTCTTTTAGGGATGCATTGTTGGGGAGAATTTATTTTTTTTTATTTTTTTTTTACTATTTTACTTATATATATATATAAATTTGAAGTCAAAGTATAATCTCTAATATTCTGGGTGGTCCTAGGTCTAATTTGGGAGGGTCTGGCTCACCCTTGGCTACGCCATTGCTTAGCAGCTGTCCGATTGTCAACAGATACGTCTCTTAGCATGCCAAATAATAAACAATGACGTGCAATGCTAGCATTTGTTCTACAGGCGTATGATTATCAAAACAGATTATCATTTACAGAAATTCAGAGTTTCCAAGTTGGAAGTCTGACTTCAACAGCGGTTCCTGCTTCCGGAGACATAGCACATGTGGAGGCTTCACGCCATTCTCCACGGCATCCACGCACAACTTACCACATGCCCCACCGAGAGTGAGAACTAAATTATAGTTATTATACTATGAGGAGGTTACCCCATGTGACTCTACCCTCCCTAGCACCGCAAAGACTTGTAGGAGGAACGCAAGCCATAACTAGGAACCAGAATGTAATATTTGCAAATGTGACTTGATGCAGGTTGGACTTCCAATTAGGGAATTTCCAATTAAAGACATCTAATTAAGCAACCACCATAAACACCTTGGAAACCACCTACCAATTGTCAAACAATAACTCATAACACCTTAGAAAGAGGGAGAAACCAGCATGTAGCAACACCCTTTTAAAACGAAATAAACAAATTAAGATATTTGCTTTTTAAATCGAAGTCTATTGGTAGGGGAACACTCCATTACTGGGAGAACCCCTTCCCACCAATAGACTTTGCAATCAGAGAAAATTGTCCTCTGCAGTCCAAACAGAACCATCTCTTGACTTCATTAATCTGGTGAAATCCATGAGAGAGCTTTCATCAGTAAGCGAGCGAGCCATCTGTCGGCACGCCTGTCTTAAAGAAACAAGCACTGTTTGGGCCTGACAAACAAAAGCGGTTATTTTGACAAATTGCCCCAAAGATAAGGGACCGTTTTAAAGGATGGGCTCCTTGGGGTGTCCCGGGAGCAAATCTGCACCAGGTGTTTGTTTGTTTGTTTATAGTGGTTGAATGTGGGGCAGGTGGGTTAGGTTACAGTGATGAAGTAACTGACAGACTGAGGATCTGTAGGGGACATGTGAAGTCACTCTGCATCTAAGGGAAGTTTTGAAAACAACGCTTGAAACGACACTCGATTGAGAACTGTTCGGTGTGTTTTGTTTTGATTCCTCTTTCTCATGACAAGTCAAAATAATGGTACAAAATGGTGGAATTGCAAGAAATCGTACGTGAAATGAACGTTCTGATTGGTGGATCAGTTTAGTCGGACTGTCTGTCTTGACTGTGCCATCAGTTGCGCTCCCGCCTCCAGCAGCTCCATGCACGTTTAGAGGGAATCGCTGTACACTTTTTAAAATAATTAAAAATAGAAAGCACAGTTCACTCAACAATGCCACAACATCGTATTACTAGATTGGAAAAGTTCTGGGTCAAAAGCCTACTTGTTGTACTGGCGTCCATACATATCATTACTTATTTTAGGTGGGCATATGCAAAATTGGTCACATTTGGGCTCTTTATTCATAGAAGCCTATTCAGCCTATCCCAAACCCTAAACTCTAAATTTAATCCTAACTTAACCCTAGTGACAAATTTATCTGAAGTTATGCATTTCAAGGTGGTTTAATGGTCTTATCTGTACACAATAGTATGCACAGAAAATCATAGAAATTGTGCACAAAAAATGGGAAAATAAGTCCATAAGTTTTAATTGCATTTAAGTATTTTAACTATACATTTTGTCATATGCGATTGATTTTCTCATGTAATTTGCTTCATCTTGAATTTCTCTACTAAGAAAGAAGATATCTTAGAAGTCAGCATATTTATACTGCCTAATTTTGGAACAGTCTGCCTCTTATGCCTTAAAATGCTAGGTTTTGGAGGTGAACGACACTATCTTTCTCTCTCCTGTTCAATTTATGGTGCTTCATTATCACAATGTCCTCTCTGTGCTTCCTCCTCTCTTTCCATCTTTCTCTCTTATTGACGCTTGTACTTTAATGGCTTAGAGTGGGCAGTGCATTTAAAGTGCTGATTAATGAAGCAGTAATGATAGGCTAACATCTAGATGTAGCAGGTAATTAAGCATTAACGAGCTGTGCAAAAACGTGCTCACACACACATCACGGCCAAATGCTTTTACAAGCCAGAGGTTTCAGTCCTCAGGAGACTTAATTGAGATCTCAGTGATGTTTCAATTAAGTATCAGTTTGGCTCAGATGTTTCTCCTAAAAATCCTTGTTTTAAGAATATAGATACAACTGAGACTTTCACATGTAGTGAGAGTGTACAGCTATAAATCTTTGTGGTTCTTAGTAAATCTGGGAACTGTTTGTGAAATTGTCAATGAGACACAAATGAGACCACTAAGGTCTTTTTTTTTTTGCAGCTGAAAACCTGATATGCATGAAACTTCAGCCTAAAGGCCAAAGTATACTTCATTCTATCTGTGTGCTGAGAAGTGGGAAATTCTGTCAGTTCTCAAGGAAATATAAAGCTGAGTATTATCAGCATAACAGGGAAAACTTATTCCTTGTTTCTTTACAATGCATCCAAAGGGAAGCATATAAAAGGAGAAAAGCGGAGGACTTAAAACTGAGCCCTGTGGCACACCATAATTAACTTGTGCTTAATCTGACAATTTCTCATTTACCCAGCAGAGTGAAAATGGGTGGTTATCCACTACAAATTACTTGTTACTTTTCAAAAATTTTAATAAGATTACATTATTAAAAAGTAATCACATTGCTAATTACGTTTAAGTTACTTCCTAAAACAGTTGTGTTGTTCCGCTAAACAAATTCAAGATAATATGTATATTTCCTCTGTGTTCATTTTCCTGACGTACATATGTACATATGAACATACATGATGAGAACATGTTTTTAATGTATTAAGCATATGTGTATGTGTGTGTGTGTGTGTGTGTGTGTGTGTGTGTGTGTGAGCGTGTATTTATCATTTTGTCGGTCCACATGAGGAAAACAGCTTAAAAATCATACTTAATTATGTTTTTTGAAAATGAAAAAATGCAGAAAGTTTTCTGTGAGGGTTAGGTTTAGGGGTAGGGTTAGGGGATAGAATATATAGTTTGTACAGTATAAAAAACATCATGTCTATGGAAAGTCCCCATAAATACATTCATTTAAAATAAAACTACTTTTTGAATGCAAAAGTAATAAAAATCACTGTAACTTGTTATTGTACTTCACAATCAGATTACACCTAACACTGCTCGTCATGATGTTAAATCTGGCATGGCACATTTTTATGTCATATTTGAGCAGAGAGGATTTTTACTGGTATTTTAGCGAATAACAGAACAAATTATATAGTCTTTTCCTCATACAAGCAATCTTATGGCTTAAGAATACTTTCAGTTACAGTGCATGAGTCTTATGGTCTACTTTTATGGTGCTCTGTCGTAATTTTCAGATCTCTAGTCTCTATTACGAAAAAGAGCATTTAGAATATTCTGCAAGATTTCTTCTTTTGTATTCCATGGAATAAGTTCATATTGATTTGGAATGGGTTTGAGTAGATAATGACAGTATTTTGATTTGACTTACCCCATAGAGAGATCTCATTTGTGCCTTTTCTTTCCTATGGAAAAGCTTGCGACGAGTAAGAGGATGCTGTCTATTTAAATCAGAGTGCAAACATCTGCTCTCCACTCCATAGGACTTCTTCATCAGTTATCACCTAAGTACCCTCTTCATGGTCCTTCCTCTCCAACATCTGGGCTCTCTCCTTTATAAATACGACATTAGGATTGTTTTCAAGTACAGCAAGTTTCTTTACAGAGGAAAAAAATAAATCACTGATTCAACTAAATCACTGAACTTTGTTGACTGTCAGCCTGTGTTTTTTTAGAAATAGCTCCGGACGTCTTTGAATCTGTAGATGCCATTTTGTTGGGTAAGACCACAATTATATTTGAGTAAGCTACAGTATGAAAGGAAAAGATGGTGTGCTTAGCAACATAGTTTAGAATTACATTCTAATTATAAAAGAGTCTCAATGACTATATATGGATCCATGTATTCAAGATATTTTAATTTTAAACATAATACCCAATGGATCCTATTTATATACTGTACATCCTGCTAAGCATTCACTGAATGAATATCCTTAAAGTCAACATGAAATCAAAAGTAGCCCTACTTACTTTATTTTTACATGTTCCTGATCTATTTTTGACTGACGTAAATTATAAAAAAAAAAAAAAAAATTCACTATGAATCCAGAAAGGTTGAAAGTTCTTACTCTGAAATTGGATTGTACTTACTGAAATTTGAACCACTGCCCCCAGTGGCTGAATCTGGAAGTGTTTTTGAAGGTATTGGCACATGTGAGCTCCATTTTAGGGTGGAAATGTCCGCAACTTCGTCAACAGGAATGCATATTTATTAACTCTACCCCAAAACCCCAAACCTAAACTTAACTGTCAGTGGGGGGGGAAAATGTATCTTAAATTGTGCTCACCATTAATTTTATGAACACGATTACTTTCTGGTTTCCTTGGGATCAGAACCCGTTCCTTCTGCTCGTGCCACAGGAAAAGATTTACAAGCTTAAATTGATGCAAAAATATCTGATGAAATGCCGCTTGTCAGTAACTTAAAATGGAATCTATTTCAGGGTACCCAAACATTCGGTAGCAACAAATCGATTTCTCTTTTGATAATGTTGAATATTTAATCAAAATGTTATAATTTGCTCCACCTCAGAAACGACTTTCCTTTTCAACTGATGTTACAAGCCAAGCCCTCTGATTTTTCAACCCCTCCCCTCCAATCACCTGACTCCATTCTGGTATACAAATTTCGCTCACTTTTCGCAGTATAAATCAATTGCAAATATGTGTCCTACCCTAAAATATTGCACATTGGAAATCAGTTTATAAAAGTAAAATGGGTTTTAAATGCTGTTTCATACTGACTTTAATTCAAAAACAAATATAAAAAGTTTATGGTTCTGGTTCTGTTATATAGGTGTTCCATAGGAGTCTCATTAGTAGCCATTGCCATGGTGTTACTTCTATTGTTGATGGTGGTTCTTCGGTATATGGCCCATCAGAAGGGCACCTCGACACCCATGAAGAGGCCTTAGCACTCAAGAGTGACCCAGAGGTACAGGGGGTCCAAGACATCCCAGAGGAGCCGGAGGAACCTGAACAAGTTAAGAGAGATATTTGACAAGGAAATGACTCAACATTTTTCATTGCAAACAATACCTAAGATTGATGTTTGCAATTTGTAATTGACAGATATTGTGTTTCTAATACTACAGCCAAAATTAGTTTTACAGAGGAGCAGTAGTATCTTCTGGTGAGACTCATCGGGAGACATTTAGAAAAAATACAAGTGTACTGTAACAGAAGGATCTGCTGTGGTTCCACTTCCTCTTCATTCTCAAATCGTATATGCCATTTCCAACAGATGTCCTTCTCTGGCTTTACACCCAAGCACTCCAAACTAAAATAGATTCCAGTGCAGAGATTCACACTTTCAACATATATTTAATTTCATGCCTCATAGAATACTCAGATGTGATCAGACTTGAATGTATTTTAAAGGAGAGTTCAACCAAAAAATAAAATACATTATTTAATCATTGACCAACTTTCTTCAGTGGAACATAAAGAAATGTAAGGCAGAATGACATCCTCGATCACCATTCACTTTCATTGCACCTCTTTTTCCCCCTTGCAATAAAAGTGAATTGTGACTTTTGGGTTTGAAACAACATGAGGTTGAGTAAATGATTACATAATTTTCATATTAAGGTAAACTATACCTTTAATATATTGTAACTTTCACCTATGTCAGATATTCAATTGTTGTTGTTGTTGTCGTTTTTAAGTTTAAAATGTAGCAGTTTAATTTGATATATGTTGGGAATGCAAAGTATTTTTATACCTTGTGAGATTCAATGGTTTGTTTGCAGTGTAAGTCCATTATATCCTTTCAAGATCTTGTGCAAGTTTGTGCTCTGCAATAATTAAAAGAGCGAGAATATTTTTTTATAATTGTTTACAGGCTTAAAAAGCAATTATACACAATATATATATATATATATATATATATATATATATATATATATATATATATATATATATATATATGCCTGTATATACATATATAACTTTGAAAAGTAAGAGATACATGGTAAATAATTAAAGTTTTGCATTACATTACAATATCATTCATGGATTTTTATAGTCTTACTAGTACTGATGTGGAAAGTTAATTAAAATATGCGTGACCGTTTCTGTAATATGAGAAGTTCTTTAATTATTTGACAGATCACATCGCCAGAACGTTTTAATTTATTTGTGTTCTACCTATGGTGGGACAAATTGCCACAAGTTTGCATGTGAAAATGATCAGGGACAAATTTGTGGCAAATTTAATAAAAACATTTTTAATGCCGAGTTTACACTACACGATTTTAAGCCCGATTTTCAGTCGCCGACAATTTTGTGGAGATCGCCGTCAAAAACCCAAAAAGCTCGCTCCCGTGAATGACGAATGCAATGTATGAACTATCAAAGACGCAATTTGAGAGAAGCGCTGATGTCAGCGAGATATCTAGAATGTTAAATATCTGGACCAATCTGCGAATCCAAATCGTGCAATGTGGAATGTGTTTTGACTGAATACAATTGCAGCGTTGACCTACAGCCAATGAGAGAGCAAGAAACAGGGCACGGGAAGTTTCAGTGGGAGGAGTCCTGATGTACCTGCAACAGAACATCAACTAGCATGTCTGCGGCATCAAGAAAGTCTCATTGGACCGAAGAAATGGAGGAACCATTAGTGTAACATTGGCAGGAGCACCAGTGCCTATTTGATGTTTCCTCTGAATTGTCCCACAACCGGGTGGAGAAACAGAAGAGTTGGAGAGAAATGGACAATTCTCTTGGACAGTCAGGTGAGCAAATAGGTAGATTTTTCAGTATGAGTTACTTTTTCATATTGTAATCAATAAAATATATGATTATAAACATACACATCATATTCTGAAATGCATAACATATGATCATGCATTTGTTTTGGTATCTCGTATCACTTCTCGCGTGTAATCTGTTCTGAAACGTAATTTGGAGTCCAGGCAGAGTCGTCGGGGAACCGTCAATAGTGAAATGTTTTGTAATGTGTTCACTAGTTTGTCATGTCATTTGAAAATGCTACAACTTCCATGACAAGACAGACAGTCTTGTACCACGATCCAACGTCTTTGAAAGTTGTGTAGTGTGTAGGAGGCGTTAGGGAATAGCTGAGCAACATTGACAACAATAACAATAGTTGTAAAAATATTGTGCTCCATCCTGAAACAGGACTCTCAAATCAAAACCAGTGCTGCCACTCAGCACTAGAAGAAACCAAGCAGCCCAAACACACAAAGTCTCTCTTTATTTAAAGCAATTTGTGGAAACTGGTACATTTCACATCGACGGAAACCAGTGACCTGATTAAGACGGGATGAAAACGGTTTCTAATTAGCGGTGAACAGCGTCACCCCCTTCGAGAGTTGAGCTGTAATAAAGTGTCAACAACAGCAGGAAACTTTCAAAGGAAAAACTCCAATATAGCATACGCGCTGGGGGAATTAGCCTGTAGCCGAGCATGCGACTGTTATACGACCATGCAAAATACAATTTAACAGAGAGAAGCTTAAACATAGAGTGGATGAGGGACCAGTAAAAACATCAAATGAAACCTTCAGCGTTCAGACCACCAGTGAAACCCTGAAATAACGTCACATATATAGTATAAGAAGAGGAGACCTGGGCTAGTTGTCACCCTTTTTATACAGTGAATATTTCTCAGGGTAGGTTGATTTTTGAAAGTCATCTTCTGTAGATAAATGCCTTAAAATATTGGCTGCAAAAAAATGAATTTCCAAGGAAAACAGGTACAGCTCATTGAACACACATTGACCATTTGTGACAATATGCCCCAATATCAGGGAATGACAAAGCTACAGCATCACCAGAAATGTTTCTATAAGTAACATCTAATCACAACAAATGGAGTTTCATAACAAAGTTCACGAGGCGCATATTCAATGAATCCGGCCAATCACATCGCCAGAGTAAGCGTATATAGACATCTGCTTACATCCATGCTTCAACGATTCCTCTAGCATTTGGCTCTGCCCACTAATCCACGACAGATCCATGCGACAGTTTTGGATGACACACTACTCTGCGCAAAGCATTTGCCCTATCAGATAAGCTCGTCCATTGCTCGTCCATCCTCGTCATTACGTTATTCACCAAGTTGCCGCAGCAGCCACTATTCATATTTCATTGCAACGTTGGCTGCAAATTTAACCGTTGTTTTTTTCTTTCTTTTATTCTCATCTTTCCTCACCGAAGCAGACCTGACATCAACGCCCCCCCCCCCCCCCCCCCCATGGCTATACACATGTCCTCTCATTCTATTTTTCTGCCTGGAGCGGCCCCTATAGCGTGAGGCTACCACCGCGAATGGGCGCTGCTCCATCTTCATGCTACTTGAGCTCTATTACAACTATTACAACAATTTAATTCAAACATTATTCCAACACACTCCATTATTTCAATCCGGTTCTCCCACACAGGTGATTCCTGTCAGCCTCATTACCTCGCCGTGCAGCTCGTTTAGTGTGTGTTCCATTCAGTGAATGCTCCATGCCCTATTCCCTTTAAAGATTTACCATCAACTGCGAGATATATGGCGAGCCAAGAAGGAGCGGCTCAAAAATGTGGAACTCACTTTTAAGCCTTTATTATCAGAAATTCAGTTTGAAGTTATCTTCCAACATGACTATCATGATTGTTCTACCTTCAAAGTGCCCTTCGGGGTGTGATTTACTCCATTTCCAACACAGGGAACAAGCGAACTTCCTTTCAAACGACCGATACTGTAATTACAAACATCTTTTCAAATCAGTGCAGACGTTTTAATGTGTGCTCGCTGCCACATCAGCATCCGCTCTGACCATGCTACACCTTACTACAGCTACATACAGCTTCTGTCTAAACAGACCTGAGCCAAATTCAAATAAATACAAAGCTCCCAACTATACGCTTAAGTTAAACAAATATCAGACTATGGTATTCATCTTGGTACTTCGCCCATTTTTTACCGCTGTGTTGACTTCACTTACATGAATTCAAGGACTCTCCCAAGGAAACTCACTCTTATTTGTATCGTGGGCTTTCCCGTTTATACCACTGTGAGACCCCCGGAAGGTGGGCTTGCCCGCATGAGCGGCAGCCGAGCCCCACCCTCACACCTGGGGTGAGCCAATTCGCTGTGGAGGCCCCTCCTATCGAATGACTTGCATCTGGAGGTGGCATAAGGTCAAATCTGGGATGGGGCGACCCCGCCTAAGGCAGCAGGTAGTGACTGTCACTCAACATCTCAATATTCCTACCCAAACACATTGCTTTCCGTGTTTCAAGAGGCTCTGACACTAGTGGCTCAATGCCCAGTCTTTGTTTATTTAGGGGGGTATTCGAGTTCAGGTCAAGTTCGAGCCACGAGCCCACCTCCAGGGACAGTGAGCCAAACATATTACACTATCCTCATAGCACGATTACATTAATTTGTGAACTACTGAATTCATATTTGATCAAGTCGGGGTGACATGATGCCTCAAAAACATGTCATAAACATAATAGCCTTGCGTGATATGAAAATGAACTTTCTAGAGGTGCAAACGGCCCATTTGTTTATTTGTATTAAATGGGTTAATGATATCCCAGGCGATGGGTTATCAAGTAATTTCCAGCAATTTCCTGCTGTGAACAAGTGAAATAGAAAAACTGTCTCCAACGCTGTCCATTTGGCTGAGAAGGCGACACAATAGGGCCGATTTGATCCAATGCTGTTTGGACGTGAATCACCATCAAAGACATCAATTCGCATTGATTTCTCATCTCCACGGAGAGCATTAGAGGGAATAAAAACGACAGATATGACAGGGCGAGTTTCAGTGCTGTTTAGAGAGGTCGACTTTTGTCAGGGGTGTCTGAAACAAGGCCATCTTTCAAATATCATTTAAATATTGCAGGATATGAATGGAAGATGCATAATACTGCACGTCAATAGCTGCCCTTGGTTAGGGAACAAAAGAAATGTACTTTTATGTTGCTGTCAAATTGTTTATTAAAGGGATAGTTCACTCAAAAATTAAAATTCTCTCATGATTTACTCACCCTCATGCCATCCCAGATGTGTATGACTTTCTTTCTTCTGCAGAACTCAAAAGAAGATATTTAGAAAAATATCTCTGCTTTGTAGCTCCAACAATCACATGAAGGAAACATAGAAGTAATCCATATGACTCCAGTGGTTAAATCCATATCTTCAGAAGCAATTTAATAGGTGTGGGTGAGAAACAGATCTAAATTTAAGTATTTTTTAATGTAAATCTCCACTTTCACTTTTACATATGCAAGTGAAAGTTAAAAATGGAGATTTAGAGTAAATAATGGCTTGAATATTGTTCTGTTTCTCTCCCACACCTATTAAATTGCTTCTGAAGATATGGATTTAACCACTGGAGTCATATGGATTACTTCTATGTTTCCTTCATGTGATTGTTGGAGCTACAAATGTCTTTTACATACCACAGCAGTTCATTGTGACCACATCTTTAAAGATCCAAAATGAAAAAAATAAAAATAAATGATTATTCCATATGACTATGAACTGTCATTTAAATGTAAACAGGTCACATGAAGATTCTTCAAAAATTCTAATTTTGTGTTCCATGGAAAAAAATAACCGTCATATTTTTTGTTTGAAACTACAAATGGGTGAGTAAATAATGACACAATATAATTTTTTGTGTAAATTATTCCTAAAAGAATACGCTGAACAACATTTATGCTCAAACATGATGTGCAATCTACAGACATAACTTAGAATCGCTACATTCAGAACTTTCATGTACTGAATATCATTTGTTGTGGCTTCCTTTGTGTTGTTTCGCTAAAGTAGCAAAATTAATTCACTCATTAGGCTTCGAAAAATGATCACATTTGCATTTTACTGTGGGAATATGTTTGTTTATTCATCAAAACATCTGGAAGTATGGGGCTGTTGATAAGGGTGAAAGTTTTTAGCCTTAAATAATGTGTTAATGTGATTTAGCAAAGCAGCTTAGCATGGATTTGAGTCCTCTCTATTTTCATGATGCCAAAGTTTGTGTGTGTGTGTGTGTGTGCGCGCGTGTGTGTGTGTGTGTGTGTGTGTGTGTGTGTGTGTGTGTCCAGAGGGCAGTTCTGAGTGCCATGAATTTAATAAAATTTCTCCATTCCTTACACTGCGGATCCAGCCATAGGCCTAATTTGCCTAATAGCAATTTCCTCTTGTGTTGCTAAGGAAGTTTACGCTAATCAGAATTAGCACAGGTTGGGTGTGAGCAAAAATGTGTTAGTCTAATTTTTTTATATATTTTTTTATCCTTTGAAAGACATCGGTAGCTTTGGAATTTTGCTCTGTCCTCAATTCCATTCTGGTGTCGAAGGGGCCACATTTCCAACTCCTCTAAATAGGATAGTCTGAATTAGCGATAAAGCATTAGCTTGGCCACCATGGAAAGTTCTTAGCTGCTTTGTGAAAATGATTCTATTTCCATACTTCCATTTTTAAACTAGGATTGTGTTGCATAAGCCCAAGACATGTTTCCTAAATAGTTTGAGAACTTTTATTCAAATTAATTGGCTAGCAGTGAACGGTTTTGCTAGTTGTGCTTATCTGTAAAAACCTCTCAAGAACATCCAGGACACATTTCAAATGAAAGAAATTAGAAATGATATTTTTCTAAATGAAAATGAAACCTATTTTCAGGACCATTAAGTTTGTTTGTTTAGTGATTTTACTTTCACTGTAATGACGCAGATTTGTTGAACTTTAATTTAAGATGATTTAGGCCACATCCACACAAATCCATTTAAACTCTTTTTTCTGTTTCTTAACTTAATTGTCATTTTCAAAAGTCATCATTTTCGGTGGAGAAAACACAGTTCTAGCATGGGAGGGATAGAAATGTAGCGAAATTAGCATGTTTTCAAACAAAAAGGCATTTGTGAGGACATGGCCTTGAATACAAAATAATAATTGTCTTTGTACAATAATGGACATTACAAAAAAGCACTGATGTTCTGTTAAAAAAAAAAAAAAAAAGTTATTAAAAATTTGTGAGAAATTTTGTTTAATTTTCATGAAAAAATTTCAATGCAAGAAATCTTTATGGTATATATATATATATATATATATATATATTATTTATTTATTTATTTTTAATGCAAAATACAATTTCTTAATAAAAATGTTTTGATTTCATGGTAAAATGCACCCTGGACACATTATTTTATGAGAGTCAAGCAGTGGGTACATTTGACTTAATTTCCAAAATTTGGCACACATTTCATTAAACAGCTCAAGTCTTCTGGGAATGTCCAAAAATTGCAAAAATCATGTTTAAATCTTCTGGCTATATTTTTTAAACAGTTTGTATTTTTTTGTTTATGGACTAATCCCTTTTCTTACATTTTAAGTTACTTTATGTTATGGCATTTTTTTTTGTTTTTTTTTTTTTTGTTTTTTTGCTTTATGTAAATAAATGAGTGACAAATTTAGATAATTTTTGTGGCAATCAACATTTTGTCTCAAATGCTCTCAATTAAGATTAACTACATTTGAACTTGAAACATTACTTTAAAGGTGAATTTTGTCATTTTTTCAATGTTCAAAAAACTTTCTTTTATCCCAGTTTATCATTTGCTCAACCAATGGCGTGAGTTCGGTGTTGGATGACCTGTTTTTCGATCAATAGGAAAATGTTTGAAAACAGTAAAAAAAAATTCCAATTCTGTTTGGTGTTGCTAGTGGAGCAGAAATTACACACTTTAGTTTAAAAGATGCACACAGTAATTTATTTATTTACTTATTCATGTTCTTGCCTTGGTTCTGCACTTTGGTAAGCCTTCGATAATTATTTTACATTTAGACTTGTTGCGTTGGATTTGGCTGGAATATGTCAGATTTCTGTCATACATAATTGCATGTTTATGTCATGTCAGTAAACACAGAAAAGAAGTTCAGGCGACAGATATGCTACTTACTTGTTTAGACAATGCATTTTTTCCATATATACCTGTACATCTTGTAAACCTTTCTATTTTCAGTGACTCTTGAAGTACCTTGTCAGATCCGCCCAGATATGATCACAAGCAATTAACCATCAGATTTGTCCACGCAGAACAGCAGTGCCAAAGCTCAACTGATGTAAAAAAGCAAAACAATGTTCCTCCGCATGTAACTTGCAAATTTATGTTTAAATCACAGATGTCGACAGAGCCCAGAACTCGGTACTGTACCTTTAAGGAAGAGATTTTTTAATATATGTTTTGTTGAGCATTGTGGAAAATCACCTTTTTTATCCTATGCACATTCTCCAAGGCCAAAAGTCAGAGGGGGTAAAAAAAAATGATTTGCCTTCGAAGCTACAGGATTTTCAAAATGTCATTTGAAATGGCACAAGGTGGTCTGCAGTTTGAGTTTTTCACCGATTTAGTTTTTTTTTTCTCCCCTGGCCTTTGAGTACAGTGCGTATACCTTCCTAATGCAAAAATAAACCATGCCATTAAACCTAGCAAACCTCCAGGGTTTCAAAGTTTTTCCATTATTGCCTCAAAGCACCACCCTGTCCCTGGCACAGTTTAAAGCAAACCTTTTATATTCCATCTTAGAATTCATAGTTATTGGAAAGATAGGTCACAGAAAAGAATTTGAATGCATCCGATTGAGAGTCTGCATCAACGTAATGACTATGGCTTCGCATTTGCTCCACTGCTAAAGGTCACCAAACAAAAGTAACATGTGCTTTTACGGTTCTACTCTATCTCAGACAGTCAAAAAACACAATGTCATCACTTCACTTGAGCTACGGCAATACATTAATGTACTGACCAAATGGGGAAATTTGTTGGCTGTGTAATGCAGTTTGTATTGTGATAAAAACAAGGGCATAATACATCTTTTTTTGTTGTTACCTCAAATATTTTCTCTTGAATATTTCTTAAAAATGATATGATATATATACATATACATACAGAAAAATGCATAGTGTGATAGACATTTAATTATAAAACAGATCCTTCTGGTCCTGGATGCTAAAGATGCTAAAAAATAGCTCTAGCCATGCCAAAGCCGTCCCTGGAAAAGACTGCATCTGGATGGATATGTTGCTCTAACATTTTTACATATCTTACCATATTAATGGTGCATTCAAAGATGTACGAGTTACCCATGCAATGGGCACTGACAAACCACCATAACATGACGGACACTGGCTTTTGGACCTGATGCTGATAACGCCTTGGATGGTGTTTTCCTTTTTGGAATGATGGATGTTTCTCATCGGACCACAAATTCCACTGTCCTACTTCCTGTCTCAGATGAGACCGAGCCAGAGAAGTCAGTGGAGCTTCTGAACAGTGTTGATGTATGGCTTCTGCTTTGCATAGTAAAGTCTTAACTTGCGTCTATGGATGAGGCTGCAAATGGTGTTGACTGACAAGGTTTACCTTTGAGCCCATGTCTTGGTATTCATTACAGACAAATAAAGTTTTTTAAGACAGTCACATTTTAAGGAAACGGAGATGCACAAATCCCTTCTAATATGTATTTGAGGAACATTGTTCTCAAAGCACTGGATTATTTGCTGACATTGGCAAATTGGCGAGCCTCGACTCATCCTTGCTCTTGAAGGACTATGCTTTATTTTTTGGAGGCTCCTTATGTATATAAAACGATTGCCTTGCCTGTTTAACATCACCTGGGTTTTTTCAATTCGTCAGATTGTTATTAATCCTAAATTGCCCCTGTCTCAACTTTTTTGGAGCATGTTGGAACCATTTGATTTATAATGAGTGTTTATTTAAAAAATTCCCTGGTCTCTGGGCCATCTGCTATCTCCTGGCCGCCTGCCTGGTCCACCCAGGTCTCCTGGCCATCCACCGGATCCCTAGTGGTCTTCTGTTGCCTCACTAGCTCCACCATGGTCTACCGCCGGCTCCGTCATGGTTCACTGATGGCTCAACCATGTTTTATCCCCATTCTCTCCTATCACCTCATTTGCCCTTTGTGTATTTAAGTGTATTTGTGATTGTATCATTACTTCTTGGTTTATCCTCATTCTTAGTTTCACCATTTTTTAGTCATAGTAATAGTCTTGGTCTAAGTAACGTTATGTCAAATCAAGTCTGTTGTTTTGTATCTTTTGTTTTATTTCAATAAAACTGCACATAGGATCTCACTATCCGCCATTGAGAGTGTGAAAAGTGCACTTTAAGCGAGTTTATTTCCTAAATGTCCACATGGCTTAAATACCCATAGTTGAAGAAACACCCTTAAATAAAATATAACAAGGAATCTGAACTGTTCTAGCTGTACAGGCTTCCGTTTAAATAATGCTGAATCACATGGATCTAACTGAGATCTAATCATCCTAAAGAGTGCTGGACATTTTAATGTGTGCTCTTGATTCATTGACCCTCGAGATGTGTAACACTACTCAATTCTCTGTCTAAGCAAAAGTGCTGTGTCAAGAGAAAGAGAATTAAAGCCAAGACTTCTTTATTTCTCTTGGAGAAGATGTCTCTTTAATTCCACACAGACACACACTCTCAAGCACACACCTTTGAGGCACTGCCCATTATCTGTCCGGTGTGTAAAATGTTCCTCGGAGCGATCGATAAAGATCAGGTCGGAGGAATTGATAACCTTATAAAGTCAGTAATTACTTTCCTTTCTCGGCAACGGGCAATAAAGTTTTTATTATAGATCACTCGGCTCTCTCTGTGAGTCTTCGACAGTGAGGGATGTTAGAAATTAAAACTCACAGACTGTGATTGTTTAGATGAGTGAGGATACGCGGATGTGGGTGTCTGACGCGAGGTCGGCTAATGGATGGAAATAAAAGGGCAACCAGGGCTCCAGCGTCACTCTCGGATAGCAGCATGCAAGTTCCAAACTTTCTGGGGTGTGTAAACAATGAGGTCTGGGATGAAGTCTTTAGTTTTAGAACAGGAACTCAAGGGTTGCTATCCTGACATATGTATTTTTTTTAAAAACTATATTGGGTAGTATTGGGTATATTGTCATTGGTTGGGTAGTCCCACCTTAATTTAAATCCAATGTCTCAACAACAACATTGGCTCAACCAATGGTGTGAGTTAGGGGCAGGACCATTGGTTTTGTACAACCAATGGAAGACGGGGGAGTTTTCTGGAATCTGTCTGAAAACAATCATTGCTTGACAAAGCCAATATACATCTACAGACATAGTTCAGGGTTTTTCATCGTTTTCGAAAATCCCTAAATCAAGATCAAACTTGCCCATTGTAATTCCTTCTACAGCTTTCAAGCTACGTCCACCAAACGACTGTTTTGCTAACCATTTAAATAAAGTTCTGCTGACATTAAGAACACTTGACACGTTCATGTTCCCACAAACTCAATGTAATCATTGGAAAATTGTTTAAGAACATACATTTGTTAGCTGGAAATGTTCTTTTGACACACTGCGGGCCAAAAAAGTGCCACAGAAACTGATTCGATCAATAAAAATGTGAGATATTATTACGTTTGTATCGCAAGTCTGTTAACATGTAGTTAAGAGGGTGTTGCAGCAACATGTATCTTCTTATTTGATACGCTTCTGTGTGCTTTTAAATTGTAGTTTTTTTTTTAGTTCACTGGCACTAGTGCTAAAAACTAGAAAGAGCATACTGTCCTGCGCTAGTAGATGTAGCTCTAAGTCTGCTGAGGTCTGAAAGAGCAACCTCTGAATTTGAAATACTCTCAGACAGTTCCTGGTTCCTTCAAACAGTTCCTGGAGGAATTACCTTATTTCTAACATGTTCACATGCCCATTTGAAAATGGAACCAATAGCTTCTTTCAGAACTCAAGCTCTCTTTCACATTGTGCCGAAATGTATCTAGTCCCTGCAAATATGGCTGAATTCGTCGCACTCAAAAGTGAGCAATATATGAATACATGAGAAGAGGCACACTTCATTTTGAGGCAGTGTGCAGTGAGCTCATGCCTTTCTGATAGAGCAAATCCATTTCAGTTCTATTGAAAGTATCAAAAGAATAGATACGTGTTCATTTCATACTCCACTCAAAAGCTCAAAGTAATCTAGGCTTAGTGAGTATCTCTCGTGAGAAAGACAGAGAGTGAGAGACAGAGAGAGGGCGGAGAGGATATAGAAACACTTCAAACAAAGTAAAGCGGATGAGACATTAAATTAGAAATGTTCTGTTTGGCGGCCTGGTGGATTCCAGTTGACATATGTGTGAAAAAAGTTTTACAAATATTTTTTGCAAAAGATGAAAGCATGGAGTGGCTTAAACTGCACAGCAAAAAAAATTGTCTGAAGGCTAAGGTATACTTTGTTTTTCCATCAGCAGTATCGTTTTGTGCACAGTCGAGCACTCAGCCTTTCAAAGTATACTATTTTTACTGTGAACACATATGGAGTTGCCAACGTTGCACAAAGATGTGAACAGACGGTATATTTTGGCCTTTTTTATTGTCAGTATTGTCTTGTTTCCTAGTAAAAGTATCAAAGAGTACTGGGAAGAGAAATCAGCCCGGGATTTTACATGGCAACTGGCCCAAAAATTGGGTGTTCGCTGTCCTTTTCTGCATATCGCGGCGCCATTCTGCGGTCCATTCTGCATAGTGACAGATTGGGAGACCCGCTTGGTTCTCCCAATGGCCAGTCCACCCCTAATCAGCCCAAAAGAGCGTCGGCCCACTGGGAAAATGCCCAGTATGCCAGATTACCAGTCCAACCCTGATAGTAACACAGCTTGTTATAATAATCGAATAAACGAAAGTATGACACAAAGACATCATACTGTAAATACAAGTATCTCTGTAGCAACGTGACTTATTTAAGCAACGCCTCAAGCTTTTTTTTCAATGCCGTATGGTGACGCAGGTGGCACTGAAATTACACACATCAGCTTTAAAATTGTGTCCTAAACAGGCGCAACGTGATAAATCGCCAAGCAGTAAATGCTATCTCTTCCATGTAAATGCATTTTTTTGTCTAAGCCAGCCTCGATAAATGTCGGGCGACAGGACATTTTGGCGATCGCTTGGTTTCTATTTCTGCTGCCTCATGCTGGTGTACTGTACACCTATCAGATCTCTGTACTCATAAGAGATGATGTCAGTTAATTTGAATATGCCTTTCATTCCTATTACCATTTACTGTAAGGGAATACAGTTTAAACCAGTAAAGAGACCAACCAGTATGTTCAATGATGACCAGATGAAGTTTCAATCAACAGAGAGAGTTTACTGAAGACAATGTTCTCCACATTTCCATTGGCAAAAGATAGAAAGAGAAAATGAGTTGAGGATCTAACCTCGAACTAACTTAGATTACACTGGGTAGACCGGCCCACTGTAAAATCCCATTTGTTTAAAATCCTTCCCCTCGTAACTGTGTTGTATAGCAAATATCATCTGATTGGCTGTGATTGTGTCATGTCAATTTTGCATTCAGTGTGGACAGACAAAATTGCTCATCTTTGCATCAAATTGTTTTTAGCGTAAATATCAGTAAATTTTGTTAGATTTATTTTTAAAAGTAGGGGAAAAAACGTTTTGCCAATGGGGTAAGAAAAATGTATATACAGTGTATTCGTATACAATTTTCTTGTCAAGTTAATGTATCTTGTTCTAGGGATGCTTAGATATTTTGACTAGAATACAAGACAAAATACTGATTACAAAAACTATGTTTACAGTGTAACATTGTAAACGGGTGTCGCGTTCCATTTTACGCTGCACGCGCTGGCACTACTACAAAAATGAATCGTTTTGGAACATTTGTGAAGATGCGTCCAGTGTAGACAGCCTCAAGTCGATGAGGCGCATTGTGTCAACGGACATGCCTGGCGTAGACAGTGTGTAAATGTTTAACCTCAGATTCCGAGCTGCAGAAATTAAGACGTCCTCCAGAATGAAACCACAGTGACATTGTACCATCTCAGTGTCGCTAAAGGAGAAAAGGTTGAGCGACCGCCACTTGAAAAGCCAGTTGGGCTTTGATATGTCACAGCTCTGGGTATGAGGTACTGAGGGATAAGCAGTTCCGCAAATTGCACAACAGAAAAAGAGAGAGCTCTTGTAGAGGACTTTGTTCAGTGGAGCATAGACGCTGTGGCAGTAGGTTATAAAGTTTAATATTTTTGGCAGCGATTCAAAGAGAATAACATGAGAGAAGATGGATTCCAGGCTGCTAGTGCCAGACACTACACAACCCTCAGCAATTCTAGTCTGAATGTCATAGAGATAGAGTGTGTATGTCCCAAGGGCCTTAGTGAAGCAAAACACATGGAAGCCTTTTAGTATGTAAGCAATAGTTTATATATATTTTAAATGATTGATCTCCTAACAGGAGTTAATGCTTCTAAAAGGGGAACTGAAATCATTCTTAAATTAGCAAGAGGCAAAAGTTAAAGCCTCTTAAAAGAAAAGGAAAGGAATGAACAAAAGAAAGACAAAGACAATGTAGATAAATGAGACTGGAGTTTTAATTAATACCTCTGTTCTGCTTTTGAAATTCAAAGTTGTTCCCGTCCCTCGTTCTTCAACTTGATTATGAAAACAGCTTGGCAAACTCTCTGCAGAGGCGGAGCGGTCCGTCTTCTTCGTACCTCAGAGGAACGTATTCCTCGGCGGGGGAAACTACTAATTGCAGTTCAACTTTATTCGTTAAAGTACCATCTCAGCAAACAATAAGTCCTTCTGTTGCAGACAATGGAGACCAATCAAGGAAAGCTCAACATACTTAAAACAATTAACAATCCTAACATAGTAAACCTTTGGAGGGTTTTTTGTTCTTTCGTTTTTATCTGTTGTCATGAATACTTTACTTTTGTCATGCTTTCTTTTGTAATTCTGTTTTTCCAAATGGACCAAGAGCCACATTCACGGACAGGAACCCATTTAGGGGTGGATTAATCTGAAATATATGGTCCCATAACAATAGTCATGATAGCAATAACTTCTAAAATACATTGCAACCGTTTCCACAAACAGTTGTAAAGAACTTTATGATCAGAAGTTCCATCCATACAAAAAAAAAAGTACTAATTTCAAAGACAGAAACAAAGCAGAAAATTACTGGACAAAGCCCATCAACTGCAACAATGGCAACAATATTTGATTGAAAGTGCTTGTCAATACAATGAAGCATTGAGGATATATAGCCTCATATTCTTTTTGGTATCTTGCTGTCAAACTCCATGATGTGTTACACAAGTTTGGTCGATCAAAAAACTTTTATTCACTTTTTTCCAACATGGTCTGAAGATGATCTGACCCAAATTTGGTAAAGATCCAATGAATACTGTAGGATGAATTCCAAAAAGTAGGTTTTCAATAAAATTCAAAATGGCTGACAGAAAGCTTGGCCGACCATGGCAAAACTCATATCATATCATGAGACCTCATATAACTTATGACAACAGGTTAAATTAACCAAATTAACTAAACAGTTAATTTTATACACCAATGTGTTTATAAAAAATACAGCATTTTACATTAAATAAAAAAATGCCAATGCCAATCCCAATCTAGCCAACATTGCAACATTGGGTATCATTTGGTGCGTAAGTGCCAAGAAATCTAAAGAGACCAGTCTCATGATTTAAGGCCAAACTATATATATATATATATATATAGAGAGAGAGAGAGAGAGGTTATAAACTAAAATAACCATTTTCACATTTCTTGACCAGTAGGTGGCACTATGCCATGACGGTTTGTGTACCCCAAGGGCATGATGGCTTCAATATGCCAAAACCCTGTCAAGATATGGCTTCAATACATTTTTGGCATGCTCACCGACAAATTCGTTTATGCATTATATGAGATTGGTTTGATCTATCAAAAAGCTTTTGGCAAATATTTTCCATGAGTGCCCCTAGATGCTACAAGGCAAATGCTGTGCGAATCAGATGTATGTGGGGGTGGGGGGAGGGGGGGTCTAAATGGAGGAAAATCTAGTCAACTCTGGTCAAATTCGACAAATATAGTGATTTGCACTTCCTCACAAATGCTCAAAATATACACCTGGTACATTTAATAAACATGATTTTGTTTTCCCGACTCCTGGAAATTGTGTTGCAATCAGGGAATCTGATTGGAACTTCCTTACAAAGTTATGAGTGCAATCTCCATCAGACAGTCAGTGAATAGACTGTGGCCGGTGTCTAAAGGGACTTTAATTATTGATTTAAAATTAAACTTTTGGTATAATAGTTTTAATGTAAGAGATTTGGGGGGGTTTTTGTCTATTTTTAGTACTTGTGTGTAGGAGTATGTGCATGTGTATATTTTGTTGAGCAAGCATGCTCTCCACACTGCAGTTTATTAAATCACACCTTCAAGGTCACTATCACAGCATACTCTCTCTCTCTCTCTCTCTTTCTCTCTCTCTCTCTCTTACTCTCTCTCTCTATCTATCTCTCTCTCTTTCCATTTCCTCTGGAGCATTTTTCAGCTGTGCTCTGTTTTCTCAATGAGATAACATTCCGTATTCCCCCAGCTGTCTCTACAGCTTTAAAAGCATGACTACCCATTCCAATCTCCCTATAGGGGAACAGATTGAGTCTGCTTTACTTCAGCAGGGTCTGCCGCAGGCCACTTAGTCCCTCCAGGGAAGAACGTATTTAAACATGCAGCCTCCTTCCACATGCACCAACTGCAGAAAATATTTCTCAAATCATCTTAACAGTAGAAAGACTAAAACATCAATAATCATGGCTGTGGAGGGTCATTAAACGTAGAGCTGCTTTTTTTTTTTTTTTTAAGAGACCGGGATAGTTGTCACACATCTCTTCTTGTGAATCAATTGCTGCTTTGCCATATACCTTCTAAGTCTTGGCTACAAAAAAGCTATTGAACATTTTCACCATTATTGCCCCCAAAAAAAGATTGTTTGACAGTTGACTGAACACAGGTCAGACTTTTGTGACTTCTTGCCCCAATAACAAAATTCTGTTTAAAATAGTTTCAGAGAACAGCATGTCAAACGGTAGGACGTAAACAGTTTTCAATATTCTTGTGAAAGAGTTTTGAAACAGTTTTGTGACACACTGAATTGAATTTTCCAAAACTTTTTGGGGCAATATCATATGCTAGTTTTAGGTGAAATAATATGCATAAAAATGAATATCATGATGATAGTAATGATTTTTTTTTATCAGTAATGATAAAAAAAATGTGTTTTTGTCTGGCTGTCAATGGCAGGTATGAAAGTATTAAAAAATGACCCAATAACAATCGTAGCAGTTGGGGATTTAGCATCTTTGGTAATATACATTCTGTATTGATTTTGCACAAAACAATATTTCAAATACGTGCATCTGGCATTTGAGTGCTAATGCACCTGAGCCCATGAAACAGGATGCATGATAAAAATAATCCCACGTGAAGCCAGCATGCTAATCAATACACTTTCAGGCCTGGATGCTAACATTAGCGAGGGAGGCTAAAGTGGCTAGATTTTACAGATTAAATTTGTCGGCTGGGATGTGTTTTGCTTCACTTGCATTTGTGTGTAATTGACTGGACAGGTAGTCCCTGTTGACTCATTTAGTGCTGATGTTGTTGTTGTTTTTGTTGTTGCAGTGTTGTCTGGTATATTTTTTTATGTGTGTGAGTGTGTGTGTGTGTGTGTGTGGGTGTGTGTGTTTGTCTTATGTTGCTTTTTTGCAATTATCTCAAAAGTCTGCTGGAAAGGATCAAACTGAGTGAATCTTTTTGCCATTTTGTTTTTGGAAATGAAGAGAATACACAGCCTGATTGGGCTATCAGCACTTCTCTGAGTGTAAAAAAGCAGATATAATGAAGGATTAAACTAGACGAGTTAACATGCTAATGCATGCTAATGGTTCAAAGCAACTATTTTGTTTTATGTCAGCACATACAAAGAATAAAATGTAAACTTTTAAAGGTGGTTTGCATATTTTTTTTTCTGTTTACTGATCATCTGTTGCATACTGCACACAAAAATGGCAAGATCTGGCTGAAATCACTAACTCTACCGCTAACAATGTGGCTGTATGGTGCTACGCAACTTCCTTGAGTCACCTGGAAATTAAG
Source organism: Moxostoma hubbsi (assembly GCA_032164185.1). NCBI lineage: Eukaryota > Metazoa > Chordata > Actinopteri > Cypriniformes > Catostomidae > Moxostoma > Moxostoma hubbsi. The sequence goes on from JAVLUX010000048.1 coordinate 17,784,386, forward strand.
TTGTGTTTACAGTTCGAGGTCCAGGGTTGATAGAATGAACATTTTGGAGGAAGACCAACCACTGGATTTGCCCATGTTTTCAAGGTTAGTACTATACAAATTTTAAAGATATTCAAAGTTTTGTCTGAGGAGGTTAGTCGCAAGTAAACTAGTCATCTGGTAGCAGAATTGAACATTGAGCTTATTGCAGCCCATTCGGCCCGTTTCGCAGCCGACCCACCGGCCCGATCGGTTCTCCCAATGGCCAGTCTGCCCCTGTTCAGCCCCAAAGTGTGTCGGCCCACAGGGAAAATGCCTGGTATGCCAGATCACCAGTCCAGCCCTGATTGCTGTTATGGTAGGAAAATCTGGTCTTTTATTATGGTATTTATGTACGCTTCAGGGGGCATGAATCATTGTGTTAATTGTTTTAACACATTTTATTATAGAATTAATCACACTTAAATAGTGTTAAATCGTCAGCCCTAGTAAAAACTAATTGAACTGTGGTGATGACCCATTCTGGAAATGATACAAACTGGAATCAAATTCATGCCTCCTGCACATGTGCTACCCGCCAGGTTACTTCTCCAACAAAACATTTAAATTGCTGTTCGTTTGAGCATCTTAGCATGTCAACTTTTGGGGTTTGTTGAATTTGGAGCGGGGCTACCATACAGGGTGGTAGGATTGTTTGGCAAACCTGTTTGAAAAAAAAAATACTAAATTTAACAGAAATTAAACAGTCAATTTTAAAAGCTATTTAGCCTATTTACAACATTGCAGCAAATGCATTTAAAGCATTTTGAATAGACTCTCAAAGTCATTAGTTGTTTTAATTACAACACAGCACTATGTTGACCAATGTAGATGAACTACAAATCAAGGACACAAATGATAATTCCCCAATTGAACTTGACTTAAAATCTTAACATTCATACGTCAACAGAATATAAGTCTACGGTCAAACACAAATTGGCAAAAAGAACAGTTATGAGAAACTTCATAAGCCTGATCTATTGTCGATGCCAGATTTCTGTGGCTCATCTCATTATGGATTCTTATCACCAAGATTAGTTTCCATGCCGAGTGTGAGAGAGCGAGATAAGGTTGGCTTTAAAATTATTTTAGGTCTGGCCATTGTGATAAAAAATTATAAACTCTCCTCTTATCTTTCGAGCGCTAGAGAGTAATCATCTGATGTAAAGGTATTTTTAAAAAATAAAAAAAGACACTAAAGAGATTTATCTGAGGCTGTGTGATTTTAGAATGCTTTTCTGTGATTGGTTGGGCTGCATTGCTGTCATTGGCTGATTCATGAGATTCTTCACTCTTATTGGCTCGAATATTGTCTGGCCCCTTGCGATGGCAGTTTAGGATTATCAGAAAGCTGCAAGAAATAGGCTGCTGTTTACATCTTTAAGACACCCTCAGGTGTCTGTTTACCTCAAGCTGTTCGAGTTTGTGCAGTTCGGTGTAATATAGAGAGTTTTTAGCCACAGGAAGTTAAATTACAGCTTCGGGCAAAGAGGGAAAGGGGGATTACATCTTTGCCAGATACTTTATGGTGAGTGGCACTTCATATTAGCACAAAATGTGGTCTGTGATCATTAAACGATGGAGAATCCCTCGATTTAAAGGCAAAAAACCCCACCACAGATTATATACTTTTTAAAGGAAATAAAACGAGCATATATAAACACAAAAATATGCTAGCTTTGTGTCTGTCCCCCTCTGAAAAGAAAGTGTCATTGAGTCTCCAAAAATGTATTTAGGTTAAGTAAGGTATAACAAATCCCTGATTTGAAGCTGAGATCTACACAAAGCTTACAGTGGTGAAAAATAATGATAAAAAACCTTACTAAAAACATGAGATTCCAACCGTTTTACTTCTATTATATGATATTTCCAATGTTTTGCTGATTGAACGATCAACAGCTGTATTTTTGTCCCCCAGAGCCATATTTTCATTCACATAAAATGAAGTATGCGGCCTACTCTGATATACTTTAAAGACAGCATGAAATGGTATATACAAACTATTTTACTTCCATAATATCAAGTTATTGAGTGAAACAAGATGTTTAACAAGAAAAAGTGCAGGCTGGTGATTTTGTCTTGACTTGATTTTGAGAGAAGTTTTTAAGGATATTTATTCAGAAAAAGAATATATAGCAAATTTTCAGTCTAAAGTTGATTTACTTCAGTCAATTGGCCTCATAAATGGAAAATGGAAATGGAACAAAATTCAGAGAAATCGTTTGTTATACCATTCATTCACTTCAATGCAACAATTTGCGTAACAATGTTCTTTACAAGTGATTTACACTAAAATGAGTTCTGCTTGTGTTTCATAAGCGAGACCTAATATACAGTATATCCAATATTACTTTTTATGATTTGGCTTCTGTCCTCAATTGAATAATGATTTTCTCTCTGCCTTACTTGGCACAAGCAAGATTCAAAAGGCACATAGAAATGAAAGTCACACAGATTGAGAATGAGTGCCAAGATCAATCCCATGAAAGTAGTCATTCATAATGTGTGTTTTTGAGACGTAACTCACACAGTATTTTGGAGTCAGAGTCTTCTTGCATCTGTGGCGGCTTCTGTAATCATCTCAGCGGAGGTGAGTAATAACCACAGCGGGGAAAGAGGAAGACATCAGATATTCAAGAAATCCAGTCATTTCCACTGTTTCGTACCTCAAGGGAATCCACAAACTTCAAGAAGACATTAGGCTTGCAGATAAAGATGTTCTCCAAAACACACACACACACACACACACACACAAATACTGTACACTTTGAAAATGAAGGTGCCCAACCATCTTGAACAGATTGACCAAAAAGTGAATTACGGTCAGAACTGGTAACTGATGTGGCGATCAATTCCCCAAAAAGTAATAAACTTTGTGGTGCAGAAATGACACATTTCATTTGGTCACTTTTAAGGTAATTTTTATTTACTTAGGTAAACAAATTTGGTCTTTTACAACAAGTTTACAATTTACTGTCACCACTGTACAATGTAAAAAGTTGAGAACCACTACTCTGGAGTTTATGCTGCATCAGAGAACTTATGCCTCCTACACACTACACGACTTTCAAAGACATCGGATTGAGGTACCGTTCTTATTACACAACTGTCTGTCTTGTCATTGAAGTCGTAGCGTTTTCAAATTATACGAGGAATCGACGGCAGGGGTGAACACATTACAAAACATTTCACCATTGACGATTCCCCGACGACTCTGCCTGGACTCCAAATTACGTTTCAGAACAGATTACACGCGAGAAGTGATACGAGATACCAAAACAAATGCATGATCATATGTTATGCATTTCAGAATATGATGTGTATGTTTATAATCATATATTTTATTGGTTACAATATGAAAAAGTAACTCATACTGAAAAATCTACCTATTTGCTCACCTGACTGTCCAAGAGAATTGGCTATTTCTCTCCAACTCTTCTGTTTCTCCACCCGGTTGTGGGACAGTTCAGAGGAAACATCAAATAGGCACTGGTGCTCCTGCCAATGTTACACTAATGGTTCCTCCATTTCTTCGGTCCAATGAGACTTTCTTGATTCCGCAGACATGCTAGTTGATGTTCTGTTGCAGGTACATCAGGACTCCTCCCACTGAAACTTCCCGTGCCCTGTTTCTTGCTCTCTCATTGGCTGTAGGTCAACGCTGCAGTTGTTTTCAGTCAAAACACATTCCACATTGCACGATTTGGATTCGCAGACAGGTCCAGATATTTAACATTCTAGATATCTCGCTGACATCAGCGATGCGTCTGCGCTTCTCTCAAATTGCGTCTTTGATAGTTCATACATTGCATTCATCACTCACTCGAGCGAGATCCGATTTGTCTATGATTTCGGGCTTTTGTCGGCGATCTCCACAAAACTGTCGGCGAGTGAATATCGGGCCAAAACCGTGTAGCGTAAACTCGCATTAGTGGATGTAGTGGAAAACCACAAAGATTTGCGATAGTTCCACTATGACAACACCAAAGTCCTTTTCAAGGCAAGTCAATCCACTCGGTGTGCATCTTGGGAACCTTCCCAGGCAGCTCCCTTTATTTTCTATGTATCCAAGCAGAATAAAAATACAACTATTATCTACTTGAATGGGGTAAAAATCGAAATCTCCAAAATGGTTGGTCAAGATAGCGATCAAATAACATTTCAAATCAGCAGTAATATCTTTCAAAAATTGTATCATAATTTGTGCTTCTTTAGCTCAGATCACGCTAAAAAAAAAATATATTTTCCAGGTTGGTCGAGTTAACTGACAGGCAATGTCCATATATAATGAGGATTGTCTCTTTTACCTGTGGGACTTCCTTTTCTACATCCGCCATATTAGGTGTTCCAATTTCTAAAATGTATTTTAATACAAATGGTCCATCCCAGGCGAAATAGTTTCTAAAATCACTCACTTATATGTAAAAATATAAATTTTACCTCTTTCATTGGATGTTTCCAATCATGGAATAAATGAATCATGGCACATTATAACAATGACGTTGAGTTGAGAACTTCTGTTTTTTCGTGATGCAGCATCTACCCGACTTGGTGGCGGTGAACATAAACAAAAGTATCGCTGTGAGCACCTTTGAGGTCATTTTTATTCAAACAGTTTCGGTAACATTTAAGGTCACCACTGTTGAGAACAGTTGCACTTCGCAGCGTTGGAGAACTTTGCGAAGCTATTGATTTCAATCGTGATGGTGCGCCAGAATGACGCTGAGAAATAATGCAAGGCTTTAAGTGCCCTTATTTAATTCTTTCTATCGCAACTTTGGATCCATGTTCATCAGGACAGTTTTTGAATCCTGACCCCAGCCCTCCCCATACCCGTAGGAAATTAACTTTTAAAATGTATTTACGCAAGGAGCAGCCACACAGCGAAGAGTAATAAACTCGCCTATCCGCGAGTAGTATTTGTTGTGATGAACTTTGGGAGCGATAACTCACAACACAAGCGTCCAATTACTCAGTAGACTGGCAGGCCACTTTAGATTTAATTAAAGGCAAGAGAACTAATTTATATTACATGTCACCGCAACTGGCAGTGCACGACTGTAGTAGAGCATTCTGCACATTAGTGGATTTGGGCAGGAAGTTGCACTTCAATAATATACTGTTAACATTTTCATAACAGTCCATCACTTAACATTAACATTAATATATGGGTTCATATGCTGGAGTTGCTAGTACTTGAATGCATTACCTGAAGGAAAAGAAAAGGAGAGACATTAATGGTGAACAGAAAGAGTAATTATTGGATAAGAAAAAGTAATGCTTTGAAGCACAGCATAGCGGGAACCCACATTTTTAGATCTCTTTATGTCATTTCATAATTTCTTCATATGATTTAGCAAAATTGCCAAAAATACATACAATAGAGATTGACTTGAACATGACAGACATAAAAGTAAACTTTAGAACTGAATTCATTTAGTGTTCAATATCAATAGTCTATAATAATAGTTCACCCCAGAATTTATAGAAAGAAATAAGAATCAATATTTTGCTTAAAAAATGAATGCATAAATATAGCAATTGTTATTTTGCATTGTGACATTATTTTCATGACAATTCAGCACAGATCCCCCGTTCTCATTACAGGAATGCAATTAAATACATTTAAATCTCATTATCATTACTGTAAAGTGAAAAAAATATATATATTATTTAAATACATTTTTTAATAAATAAAAATGTTTATATTTATCAATATTTAAAATATTTAAAAACACATTTTTTCATTTTTCAATTCATTTTTATTTAAAATATTTAAAAACAATTTTTTTCATTTTTCAATTCATTTTTCAATTCATATCAGTACTGAGGTACTTTCTGTTTTTCTATATTTTGATTTGGGGGTAAAATGTGACTGGGACATGTTTTCGTGAGCTCCACTCAGGCACTCATAATACCCCCATTCATTGGTGTGTGTGTGTGTGTGTGTGTGTGTGTGTGTGTGTGTACGCATTTATTACTCTATATTTCCAATAAAAGTAAAAAAAAAAAATCTAAGCCAACAAAACATATTTCTACTCATTATCACTGACATGCTGTGGAAGACCTGCACCCAGCTTTGACATGTCAATTATGATTTGCATACAAAAAGCATACAAAAGCATGAGCCAGGGATCACATGGATGTCAGTAAGAGGAAGAGAATGCACAGGCTATAGCCTCTGAAGACTGTGCCAAGGTTTTATAGGATGTATTATAAGTGGTGTCCCTTGCCACGACTTTAATTGGCTCAGTTTTTCTTTTGTGTCACATATCACAATACAATGAATTAAGGGCTGCTTTATTATTGCCCGCATCTCTGCCGAGCGAGCTCTCCCTGACTAATTGAAAAGTGGTGGAACAAGTAAAGCAATTTACTCACCTAGAAATTACTTTTCATGATAACAATGCCATTTTTCAAAGCCATCCACAGTCCCACTTCTTAAGAGAGAAACATTATTTATTGTACGGAAGAGAAAAGCCTATTTGCATTCCATTACAAGACCAATTGGCACTCAGCAGTGAGGAAGAGTATGGAGGAGGGAAATGGTGAGATGCACATTTCACAACATCTTGGGAAACTTTAAAGCTACTCAAGTTATTCAGCCAAAAGTAGTGAATGGTTTTCTCGTTTCCTTGTTATTGTTGTTTTATTAATAGCCTTTATATGACATATAGCCTACTATACAGTGCTCAATTTGGTTACATGTACTCTTTAAGTCCAGCATTTGATATGTCCAACAACATACATTCACTTTTGACCAAACCGACTGTGTTTACATTAATGCCTCATCAAGACCAGCACTGACGGAATTATAATGTGATCATTTAGGATCATATAGATCATACGATGTATTTAGATCGCATTAGAGCTCAAACGTTGCCACCTGTCAATCAAACAGCGCGCAGCTATAGAAGCTAAAGTCAATCTTTTATATTTTATCTATATCAACCAACTAGTGGTGCTCTTCCTATCATGATCGATGTGATGAACACCCCTATTCTTGATGTTGAACATATGCTAATTATAGAAAATTACTCAGAAGTTTAGCATCGATATCGCGGACATCTCTTTTTTGTTTTGGTTTTGTTTAGATTTTTTCAGATAAACATCAAGATTGTTTTATAGCACAGCCCTATTGATAACATTGCCTTAACCTCTCACATCACACCCAATAATCTCAGTGTAAGAAAGTTAATATATAGGCTACGTTATAGACACAGAATCTAGTGAGCAGATGTATTAAATTTACCTCGATCTGTTTCTTCAAATTAGAGGCAGGATAAATGCTGATATCTGGCTTGAACAAGTTAAACTCACATTACACCGTCATGCAATTGGCCCTTTTCACTGCGAAAAACCCTTTTAGGTGCGGCCGTGATGTTCGGGTGTTGAAATGTGTTTGAGGCATTCTCCACATCCAAAACAGTTGCCGCCGGATCTGTAGCTGCCATCCAAGTATTTGAAGTGTGATTTGATTTGACGGGAGTCACGAGACTCTCCCTCAGGACAGGGAAGTAGCGAACACAGATGGTGGGAAAATAGTGCATTACAAGTACAGTTACAGCACTTAAAATATACTCAAGTGAAAGTATACAAATTTTAAACTACTCAAAAAAAGTACAATTCTTGGGAGAAAGTAGTTAATTACAGTAATGTGAGTATTTGTAATTTGTTACTTTACACCCCTGGTTGCCACTCATTCATTTCACATGCAAATAAACTTTGGATTTGTTTCAAATAATTGCCAGAGTTTGCAGCACAGTAGATTTGCATCATGTTAGCCACATGGGATGCCTCTCGAGTTTTATAAGGGCGTAAGATTGTATGTAAATGCGCTCACTTAAATAAGAAAACTGAAAACTGAGTTTCCAAACAAAAAAAGGTCTAGTGTGGATTTGACCTTTGTGAAAACAACTGATTAGTTCTTCCTCATAAGCACTCATAAAATCAATGCTTAACCTGTACCCCAATTCCCAGAAGTTGCATTGCTGATGGACAATTTTTTTGGAGCCTGTGATTTTCACAACCACTTTTCAGTTTTGTGTGCAATATAAATTATATAGAATAGCTTGATCCCAATCGACTCTAATCAAATCAGTCTTATTTTCAAAAATGGTTTGCTTAGATTGTGCCATTGTTTGAATCCCAAGCAATGGCTTTGTTTGACGATCAACTCCGTGGTGGTAAAGATTTATTCTACTGTCCCACAAGATATGCAATAGGTTGGGTTTGGCTTGCTCAGCTGAGGTTGTGCTTCATGTTTTAAAACAAAAAAGCCAATTATTTTAGTTATTTCCCTCTAGTGTCCACGTTGGAAAAATAAAATTCCTCTTGAGCCCACATTGGAGGAATTAAATGAGAGTTCTCCAAGTAAACAACTTCACAATGTGGCCTTAAATTTTAAGTACCAGATAGGGCTATCAATTCAAGTTTTTGCTCCGAACAATTACAGGTACTTGCAAAGAGATTCCCTGTCTTTTATTTAGAAGTCTAAAGAGATGTTACACCACTCTTAGGCTAAATATAAACCTGCGCTTGCCATAAATTAGCATATCATCACTCTAATGAGCTCAAACAGAAACTTATTCATGAATTTATTCCTTTCACACTCTGACCTGTCTGATCTTGATTACATAAACCCATTGGAAGTGATGAATGAAGCATTGCAATTGTTTAGGTCACATGTAAGTGACTATAGACTTTCCCTAATTCGCAGATACATGATGTTTGACATTTGTAGATACGAATTCAGACATTATATTGTCCTTTTATGAATATTTTTCCCTTGAGAATCTTTAAATGTACATGTTGCTTCCGAAATTTTATGTACCCTGAAATCAACCCTATTCAGCCAAATTATTGAGAAGCGCCATCTCCCCATAAGACAGTTTTGCATCAATTCAATTGTGAACACTTTTCTCTATAGTGGTACTGCGCATTGTGAAAGCAGCATCCAAGACATGGGTTCTGGTCCCATGGAAACCAGAAAGTAATCGCATTCACATAAACAACGGTGAACAAGAATCATATTCTGCATTTTTACTCTAAAAATAAATTTTTACTCCACTCACATTTAGGTTTAGGGTTCAGGTTTGGGTTATGCATTCCTGTTGACTATATTGCATCATTTACAAGTAAAACGTCTAGGTTACGGAGGTAACCTCCATTCCCTGATGGAGGGAACGATACGTTGTGTCGAAGAAGCGACACTAGGGGTTTCTCTTGAGAGCCAAGCCACTGTTGTGGCCGGACCATTTCCGGCTCCTCAGAAAAATCCTGAATGAACTAGACGTATTTCCCCGCCTTTATACCCGTATGTCCGGGGGTGGGGTATGCAAATACTGTCTGCCAACTTCTCATTGGCCTTTTTTCATAGATCAGAGGCATATTCGGCGCTCAAGAGGGACCCCTAGTGTTGCTTCTTCGACACAACGTCGAAGTGAGCAACAGACTGGGAAATACAGTTCACTTATCATTTAACTGGAGCTCACACGTGACCATACTTTAGGCAACATTTCCAGCTTCAGCCACTGGGGGCAGTTGTTCGAATCTCAGTACGCACAGGTTGTTTTTGTTGGGGTTCAGGTAGATCTGCATGTTAATTTATTGTGGGAATAGTGTGTATTTGTGCCAGTTAGCACAGGTGTTGTGGCTATATGAGACTCCAGTGTTGCCAGAAATGTATTACCCAAAGCCCAATGTTTCAAAAGAACTATGGATCCAAACTGATCACTCTTATACATTTATGTTGTAAAACCTTTTCCAGTGCAACATTAAACCTTGGCAAAGCAGGTGAAAGTTCATTTCAAATTATTACACATATTGCCTAACAATATACTTTGGGTTGATTGAAATTCAGGTGGTTAAAATTGAAAGTCATATTTTATTGCAAATGGGTTTACTGTCATTAAGATAAACAAAACATTTGTCAATATCAGACACTTTCAGACAGCAGTTACAATGTCAACCAGTTCATTTTACAGTGTCCAACATTACTAATATAGCAAAATGTATGAAATGATTTCATTATATGGGCAGAATCGGGATGACTGATTTTCACGCTGAAGCTGTAATTTAGGATGGTTTTATTTTGAGAATATTTTTTATATACAATGTATATTAATGCTACAGTGGCTAAACATTGATAACATTGTTTTGTGGCAGAAAGCATATTTTTACTGCTTTAATACTGTATAATATTAGCTTTAGTAAACTTTTTTCTTTTTTTCTTTTTTTGTTGTTGCAGAAAACATGTTTAATATATAATATAATTGTAGCCTAAACATGACTGAAGTCTTTTTTTTTTTTATCAGAAAGCATATTTTACTGCAGTAATATAATAAAAGCCTAATAATGACTGTAGTTATATATATTTTTTTGTCAGAAAGCATACGTTTACTATATTAATATACAGTAGTAGCAGCCTAAACATAACTGTTATAACCATGTTTTTTTTTGTTTTTTTTCCCAGAAACCATGTTTTTACTTCTGTAGTAATAATACACACACACACACACACAAACTCATATATCTCATCATTCTCGTCATTTTTGACGGAAACCATTTATACTATATTAATATAATAGTAGCTTAAACATGACTGTAGCTACAATGTTTGCAATTTGTCGTGGTGCTTTTCAAGAAACCCAAACACTGAGTAACTATGCAACTCTGTGTGTGTGTGCGTGCATGCATGCGTGCATGTGTGTGGAAGGGAGAATGGGTGATGATATTATGGAAGAAATGCTGGATATTGGATAATGCTGGAAAGGCTGTTTGTGTCTGCATGTGTATGTATAATGCAATGAAGTCAGAGTTCACCTTCGGGCACAGACTGTATTCCTCCAGGGATGGACAGCGAGTGGCTGAAGTCAAGTTCAGATATCAATTTGGCTGGGCTGCAAACACACACACACACAGAGAGACAGATGAGTTTGATGTCTTATTTATTGCGCTGTCATTCTTATTGTATTGTCAAGTGACTATATAAAGCTTGAGCAGATTGTGAATTCGGAGATTTTGTGCAAAAGTAGATTTTTTTTTCTCTCTCCCTCATCTATCCTGTCTAAATGAGCATATACCGTAGGCTTCTGTTGTTTTTATATAAGGCTATTTTGCATTCTTAGAATCCAATCTGCATATGATTTGGTATAGGCTACTAACTATTATATTAATAATTTTTCCAATTGAGCAATTTCCCAAACATCAGACTTAGCTAATACTGTCTGGCTCCCTCTCTCTACATGTGGTGGATCTTTATGGTCTATGTGTCATGCTCCACCCCAGGAGGCTTTTCCTTCACCTCTCTGCTCCTCCGCAATTAAGGCTGACAGGACAGCTTGCTCGATTCTGCTGATGCCAGTACTTATCAAGACTGAGAGAGAGCGAGAGAGAGAGAGAGAGAGAGAGAGAGAGAGAGAGAGAGAGAGAGAGAGAGGGTTTAGTTACATTTACCCATCAGTCAAGGCCCCCTTTCTGACCACCCACTTATTTCTATTAATGCCAATTTCTTTTATATCCATCTGTTGTTCAGAGTTGGGGAAGCTTCTTTAAAAGTGTAGCTTTAAAAAGCTACTACTTCATAATTTCATTAAGCTACTCTTTTGAAAAGTTGTTAGCGATAATACACATAACTAACAAAAAGTAGCTTTAAGTACATTGAAGCTAATTAAGGAGGCATTATTTTATTAAATATATAATTTTCAGATTTGTTTATTTATTATGACTTTAATAATTAAAGCATTACATTTAAATGGATAAAATTATACTAAATAACTGCAGAGACAAAGGAGAAAACATGAACAGCAGTGATTAACTACATATTTCACTCTGAAAGGGAGTTCTGTGCAGAGATTTGTATCAGTGAATCGTTTTAAATAAATGAATGGATCTCGATCAGGGTGACACCATTAAATTTGAGTGGATAAAATTACATTTTGAGGTAAAAAACTTGAAAAGCAGCAATTAGCTAAATATTTCAAAATAAAAAGGGATTTCTATACAGATTTGATTCGGTTATTTTTTTCCTATGCATGCAACAGGCCAAATGAATTGATTCACTAAAATCACTTTGGAATCACTCAAATATTAAATAAATAAAATGAATCTTGATTAGGGTGATAATGAAATTTGATAAGATCAAATCATACAAAAAATACAAACATAAGCAGCAGTGAATAAATTTACAACAAAGGTACATGAATAATCATGAATTAATACCTGAATTAATACTTTCTTAAGCATGAATTAATGATAAGTTAAGGCAAGAACTAATGAAAAGCTAACTTTAACTATGACTGGAGTAATATGGATTCATGCATGAATACCGGCCACCTTAATTACATGTTAGTACATGTTAAATCAAACAGGCTTTATCAGAATGAATATGCATTACTTCAACCTTGAATTTAACATGCATTATTTCATATTTCAATACATTTACATTTATATTTATGCATTTGGCAGACGCTTTTATCCAAAGCGACTTACAGTGCACTTATTACAGGGACAATCCCACCGGAGCAACCTGGAGTTAAGTGACTTGCTCAAGGGCACAATGGTGGTGGCTGTTGGGGTCGAATCAACAACCTTCTGCTTAGCAGTGCAGTGCGTTAGCCCACTACGCCACCACCACTCTATACTAACCTTTGCTGTCTGCATTTTCTTCACAAATATCATACGATGACAGGATAATTCTGCCATTATTTACATGGATCTTCCTTATCAAACGTGTTAATAAAATAAATATACTCATAATTGCCACAAATAATTTTATTTTAACCCATTTTGCATTATTCTCCATCCCATTCCCTTCATACTCACACTACCACTGTTGGTCCCACAACTCATTACTCACCATACACAGGCATGCTATGACTACATCTTCATGATAAACCACCAAAATATTATAAAAGATATGAATTAATGGACATAGTTAATAATGAGTCAATACTGATGTGCCCCTTCAAGTAATGTCATGACATTACTGCATTAACTAATCATATGTTCATTATAAGTATATGAGTAGTTAACAAAGTTCTGACATTGTTACATTAACATATAATTTATAGACATGCAATAAGAAAGTGTTAAAAAGTGATTAAAAACAGTTAAAAAATACTAAATTCAAAGGGGGAAAAAAACAACTTTAGTGAAAAAACAAAATTGAAAGACAAGAGGAACTCCCGTGACGTTAGTTAAATTATCTGGTAAACTTATATTTGCACTTAGCGAAATCATTCTACATGTTTAAGTGGTAACTGTACCATGTGTTTAGATCATTATTTTTCAGAAAGATCTGACAAAATGCCCAGAGCTTAGAAAAATGCACCAATGACTCTTGCTAAAGCCTATGATGAGCAAGATGCTAATGTGGATGACGCGGATATGAATGTTCACGAGCAAGAAAGTTCAGACTCAAACTTTACTCAGGCTATGGCCAGACTGACTGATAACATCACAAAGGTGATGAAAAAGTGAATACTGTTCTGTACGCAATAAATTAACAAACGGTTCAGTTCCAGGTTTTGGTAGAGCGAGTAGGTCAGGCGGAAGAGTGAATCGCGCGTGTGGAGAATACAACGGTATCCGTACAATCAACTGTTGCTGATCTTCAAAAGAAAATGAACAAAATGTCATCGCACATTGATGATCTGGAGCATCGAGGGCGCAGTTGTAATTTGTCGATTAGTCGGTATGCCTGAGGGAACAGAAGGCAGTGGAATTTCTTTGAAAAGTGGCTGCCCGCTTACCTACAGATGACAACTAAAGCAGGACGGATCAAACTTGATCATGTACATTGCTCTTTGGCACCAATACTGGGACCCAAACAGTGTCCCAGGCCTGTCATCATGAAGTTTCATAACTACAGTATATGGACAAACAACCTGTATTAAATAAATTGATCAATTGTCACACATTTCTGCATATATCCTTTGAAATTATTTATTTTTCACATATCCCAGCTAAGCTGGGGTCAGAGTGCAGGGTCAGCCATGATACAGCACCCCTGGAGCAGATAGGGTCAAGGACCTTGCTCAAGGGCCCAACAGTGGTATCTTGGCCGTGTTGGGGTTTGAACCACCGACCTTTCGGTCAGTAACCCAGAGCCTTAACCACTGAGCCACCACTGTCCTGTACTGAACACAGCTCAACGTATTGGCACAGATCTGATCTCAAAAAACGGCTACAGAAGATGAAGATAGAATATGTCCTGCTGTATCCTGCAAACATAAGGCTGAAAATCATCAGCACAGAGAAGCACTTCATCTCACCGGAGGATGTTGCTGCTTTCATTGACAGTTTGGGATAAGTTTTCAATTTATTGCGGACAGTTGTTTGGCATATAAACAAAATATGAGTGAATGAGTAACATGTTGCGGGAAGCAAAGTGAGGTTGTGTTTATCCTATGTTAGAGGATGGGAACGGGGTTTGGTGTGGTAGGCGATTGACTGCCAAAGAAGAGAGTGAGAATAGTTCTCCCTGCATGTTTCGCAGGTTCGTTCCCATTTATAGAATTTTGTGCTCTATAAGTAGTTTGTCGGTTTATTTTGTTATATAGCTCAGAAATTGGAATTTCCTTGGTGTTCATAATCCAATAAAATGGAGAAAGATACTTACTGTTTTGAATGCAGTAGACTGTTCTAGGCAGTGGAGACTTAATATCACAACTTTTATAGATAATGCCTTCTCAGATTACTTTTCTTTTGAATTTAAATCCTTTGTATCCATCAATTCATCATCCACTGATAATCTGTCATTATTAGGGGAAACTTGAAAAGTTTATGCAAGAGGGCTAATTATTTCATAATCTTCCTCTAAAAATCATCAAAGAATGATGAATCAGGGAGCGTTAGAGGCTGAGTTATTGGATAAAGAAAAAATGTATAATAGATTCCCATCAGCAAATTTATTAAAGAGTTACAAGCGATTAGAGCAGTTTTGGACCGTATCCTCACTGTGGATGCAGAGAAGAAAATAAGATACTCGAGACAAAGATTTTATGAGTATGGAGACAAGCCAGGTAAATTCCTTGCATATATTGCAAAACAGCGTATGGCAACCCAATTTATTGCAACTATAGTGGATTTAGACAATATTTTTCATGATAACAGGAATATTAATAAGTCTTTCAAGGATTTTATATTCTTCTGAAAAAACATGTGACCATCTTAAACAAATGGCGTCTTTCAGATACACAGAAAGACACTCTTAATGGCCCATTAATAAGTTATTAATGCTATTAACACTCTAAAGACGGGTAAATCACCAGGACTAGATGGGTTTTGCAGAGAGTTATTTAAACAGTTTCAAGAGCTGCTTGTAGATCCTTTGCTAGACATGTTTAATTATACTTTTGTAGTTAAAGAAATGCCAAGGACCCTTAAAGAGTCTAATATCTCACTTATATTAAAGAAAGGTAAAAGCCCTGAGTACTGTTCTTCATATAGACCAGTTGCTTTACTGAATGTTGACCCAAAATTGCTTTCCATGATTTTAGCTATGCGCCTTGAAAAAATTCTGCCTACTATTATTGGAGTTGGATAATAGTAGGAAAATAGTTGATCAAACAGGATTTATACAAGGAAGGAATTCACCAGACAATATTAGACGCCTTCTGAATGTTATTCAGGTCATTAAATGGAAATCCATAGATGGGTTAGTGCTTTCTCTGGATGCAGAGAAGGCGTTTGACCGTGTTGAATGGTCCTATCTTTTCTTTGTTTTGGAGAAATTCGGCCTAGGTGAGAATTTTGTTCAGTGGGCCAGGGTGCTGTATACGGATCCATGTTCTGCAGTATTGACTAATGGTTTTAGATCAGATTATTTTTTAATGCATAGAGGCACCAGACAAGGTTGCCCCTTGTCGCCGCTCTTATTTGCGATGGCTATAGAGCCACTAGCTGAAGCAGTTAGATCGGCAACTTCTATTTCAGGTTTACAGATGGGACTTACACATCATAAAACTGCACTTTATGATGATGATGTATTGTTTTTTTATCTGAGCCTGTGAAGTCAGTTCCAGCTCTTATTGAGTTGATGAATAGGTTCAGTACATTCTGTGGATATAAAATGAACTTTGCTTAATCTGAATCTATGCCTTTAGGTTTCCTAATTACTAAACCTAATACTGGGCCATGTTTTCCTTTTAGTTGGTCGCCTTCCAGCTTTGTATATTTGGGTATTTTTGTTTCTACATCATTGAAACAGATTTATGAATCTAATTTTGATCCTTTGTTTGAGAAGATACGGCATGATTTTGAACGTTGGAATTCCTTGCCTGTATCATGTCTGGGATGGATAGCACTTATGAAAATGACTGTTTTGCCTAGATTGTTATATCCTATTCGTATGGTTCCTATACTGTTTTCAAATAGGGTGTTAAAAAGTTTGAACAGGTGGCTAAGCTCCTTCATGTGGAATAAACGCAAACCCAGATTAAAAATGTAGGTACTGTATTTGCCAGTATCTGTGGGTGGTTTAGATTTTCCAAATATTTAGATATATCAGTTATGTTCCCACTTGAGATACATATCGGAGTATGTTAGGACTGATTTCTCCTCTACTTGGCTAGATTTTGAATCCTCCTTTTCAGATTTCCCTTTAAAGGATCTTCTTTTTGTTACGAGTTTTCAACAGATTAGAGAGATATATGACAATCCCATTATAGTTACCACTCTGAAAGCATGGAGATCAGTTTTAGGCTTGAAGGTAGATTTAAATTGACTTCTTCTTTCTCCCCTATATTAAATAATCTCGATTTCACCACAGGGATCTTAGATGATGGTTTTAAGCGCTGGTGTATCATGGGGCTGATCAGGTTAGGAGATGTATTTTTAGACAACAGGTTGATGTCATTTGAGGCAGTAACTCGGAAATACCATCTACCCAAACATGATTTTTTCAGTTTTCTCCAATAAAGACACTATATTACAAATATACGACACTTGTTAAGAAATCCGAAATATTTTCTATTGAGAAGCTGCTATTTTTAACATCGGAGAAGGTGTCTCTGAGTGGGTTTTATGGTTCTATGTCTGCAGTATCTTCTGTTGATAGCTACTAATATTGATAATGAGACGTGGCACAATATTTGGTCCTATTCTAAGAAAATATCTGTTTGTAGTCGTACAAGAGAAATGCGGTTTAAATTATACATAGGCTACATATTTCCCCTAACCGCAGTAATTTTTTGACTCCTCTCTGTCTCATATGTGTTGATATTGTAAAACTGAAATAGGTTCTTTAACGCATTGTATGTGGTCATGTTACAGATTGCAGAGGTATTGGTCTCTGGTGTTGGGAGAAATGGAAAAGATCTTTGATACTCATTTGGAATTGTACCCAGTCTCATTGGGGTTGGAACATCAGAGTGGAACATCTGCTAGGAATTTGAGTGATAAGGCTCCTTCAATTAAAGGGTTGCATAAGGTTATTTTTGAACCAATTCCATTAGAACATCTTACTTGTGTAATACGTTTGAAAACAGATCAGTTCTATAAGGTTTGGACCCCATATCTGGACTACTTAGAACCTCGTATTATGCCTATTATATTACAAGGATTTTTTTTCTCTTCTTGATTTTTTTTTTTTTTTTTTTTGATTATGTAATTTATTAAATATTATTTACTGTCAAACATTCCTGATTTTGTGTATAATTCTGAGCTGTTTTTTTTTTTTTTTCATTGTTGATATTTTTGTTGGTTCTCTTTGTCCTTTCTTTTCAAGACAATCACGCAAAATGCTTTGAGATCAAATTATCGGCAATTATATACAGTATATATTTTCTATGTTTGATAAGGACGATCTATGTAAACAATTGATCATTCAAATTATAATTCTGTGTTGTGAAACATTAAAAAGCAAAAGTACATTTATGAAATATGAAATAATGCATGATAAATTCGAGGTTGAAGTAATGCATATTCTTTCTGATAAAGCCTGTTTGATTTAACATGAAATGTAACAAACATTTGATGTAACATTTTTGGAGTTTACTATCAAATGCTAATTAATGCATTTACTATCAAACATGTACAAACATGTAATTAAGGTGGCCGGTATTCATGCATGAATCCATATTACTCCAACTTTAAGTCATACTTAAAGTTAGCTCTTCATTAGTTCTTGATTAGTCCATGCCTTAACTAATCATTAATTCATGCTTAAGAAAGTATTAATTCAGGTATTAATTCATGATTATTCATGTACCTTTGTTGTAAAGTGTTACCCATATTTCTTTATTGTATTATTAATACTTCATATAATAAAGGGAACTTTGTACATAGACTCGAATCAGTGAATCATTTCTAGACTTTGGTTGAACAAATCGACTCACTAAAATCAATCTTTTCATTCTGAGTCGTTTTTTTGAGTTAATAAATGGATCTCAATTGGGTGACAGCATTAAATTTGATAAATTTCTAAAAAAGGGAATTTTATGCAGACTCAAATCAGTGAATCATTTTTTATTATTATTATTCTGTTAATTTGCATGTCAACTAATCGATTCACTAAAATTACTCTTGAGATCTGTCTTTGAATAAATAAATTAATCAATCATGATGACATTGATATCAAAATCTCTTTTGAGATAGTTTCAGTTTTTTGAATTAATGAATGAGTCTCGATTCGGGTGACAGTATTAAATTTGAGTGAATAAAATTACACTAAATACAACAAAATTTTAGAAGAAACTAAAAAAGTCGAAAAAATGAACAACAGTGATTATCTAAATCATTAATTTGACATTTGACTGTTCATGTGCATGCACGGATTGAACGAATCAATTTCTTAAATTGCTCTTTTTAATATATATATATATATATATATATATATATATATATATATATATATATACATTAAATTGGAGTGGATAAAATTCAACAAAAAAAAATAGTAGTCAAAACATGAACAGCAGCGATTACTCAATATTTCACTATAAAAAGGGAGTTTTGTGCAGACTCTCAGTAAATCATTTTTTTGTTTTATTCTGTTCATTAGCATGCAACTGGCTGAATTATTCACTTCTCTTTTGAGATCAGATTTTGAATTAATTAATGAATTTCAATTAGGTTGGCAACATTAAATCTGAGTGGATAAAATTAAACGAAATAAAAAATTGTGTCAAAACTGCAGGGATATTTCACACGGAAAGGGATTTGAAAAAAAAAAAGTATTATTTTTGACTGTTCATTTGCATGAACACTCAGAACAAACCAATTCACTAAAATCACTCATTTGAGTTGGGTCTTGTTAATTGTTTAATCAAACGGCTTAAAAGAATGGCCTGAATCGGTTCGTAATTCGACTGAATCATTCGGAAAGCTCACGTGACGGACTGAATTGTTTGAAGTGATTTCTTTACATTTGATCCATTGAAACTAAACCTGTCTTTTGGCGTGATGATGGACTTCATTAAGTTCAACACCTGCACGTGATGAACGACTGAAGGTAAAAGACATTCTCCAATCAAACGAACATACAAACTCTAAATGTAGGCCTACAACAAAGCATCTAAACTATCAATGACATTATTATTTAGCCTAATGACTTGATATTTACCTACATATGGCTTTATCTGTATGTATTTGAACCACTGATTTGATAGCTGATGCAACGGTAAACTTCCTGTAGGAGGTTAAGCCTCCGGAAGTGTTTGAGTGGCCATTTTATTATGCCCAAACTGTCATAGAGCGTCAATGACTGACAGGCGAAAACACCCCCGTTTCACCGTCTCCGAGCTCCAGATATGACTTTTCATTTGCTTGTTCTGGATAATATTCATTAAGAGGGAGATATACGTGGATTGCGATGTCAGATGCCGGTGTTCAGTCAATCAGTGCAGCACAACGATCACCATATATTTGCATATCAGTGGTTTGAACATGTATGCCACAGCGCGGAGATGTCAACAGAACCGAATCGTTTTTGAATCGTTCATTGAAATGATTCCATCACAGATGGTTTGGAGATGGTTTTGAAGTGGGGAAATCTTCTATACTGGTTACCCCAGGAAAGCTAGAAACACCTCTGTATCTGATGTTTTTATAAAATGGGAAAAGTGATGAACGTAGCGACTCTCTTTATTAGAAAATCAATATAGCCTATTCAACAGAATTGACAACCTTGGATTCTCATGTCAAACGCTGTATCATCAAACACTGACTGCAGATATGCTGTAAGCTATCGGAGAGCATCAATTATTAACATCGCCTCTGGTAAACAGACATTTTATGAAACAGAAATGATTCTTTTTATAAAGTCCATTATTGAGCCATTTGCACTTTGAGTTGGAAGTCTGAACTTTTCAATACGCCACTGTAATAAGTACTCAGCTTTATTCCCCACTTGTGATTTTAAACATTTATATGCCAGAGATGGAAATATCACAATAAAAGTAAAAGTATTGGCTGAATGGAGTAAAGCCTAAGAGATGAGCATTATTTGTTTTGAGTGTAAACATGGTAGTGAGTCAATAGTGTGATATTGCCCCCTAGTGGCTCTATTTGACAATGCAACTGCAGAGAGTAACAGGGCAGATTAAAGTAGATTAAGCAGATTTAATATACCAAATTTATAATTATTAAAAAATAAAGATAGCCTAAGGTGGAATCCCGTGTCTAGATCTAATTTACAGCCAATTTAATTTAGTTTTACACTGTGCAGTGGGAGGCTAAAGCTTGTTAATGTCTTGCTTGGTTTGAGAACATAATCAGGTAAATAAATAAATCACATCATTTAAGAAACAAACCATTAGACATTTGACACCCTTTGACATTTTACTGATTTTCAACATTTCTTCAAACTAACGATTTAAAAACAGTAATTATGTATTTTAATGGTATTTTTGCCACATTAGAGGCATTACTGTAAACCCCAATGTTGTCATTACTGGAAAAAAATTGAAATGTATTGTTTTGGTCTCATAACTCAAATAAATATGTTCATTTAACTTATTTATTTTAATAATCTATAGATTTACAATTTTAAGAGTCAATAACTCAAATGGTTGTGTACATACAGGTGAAACTCGAAAAATTAGAATATCGTGAAAAGGTTCAGTATTGTAGGCTCAAAGTGTCACACTCTAATCAGCTAATTAAATAAAAGTTCATTAATTTCAGTAATTCAACTTAAAAGGTGAAACTAATATATTATATAGACTCATTACAAGCAAAGTAAGATATTTCAAGCCTTTTTGATATAATTTTTATGATTATGGCTTACAGCTTATGAAAACCCCAAATTCAGAATCTCAGAAAATTAGAATATTGTGAAAAGGTTCAGTATTGTAGGCTCAAAGTGTCACACTCTAATCAGCTAATTAATCCAAAACACCTGCAAAGGGTTCCTGAGCCTTTAAATGGTCTCTCAGTCTGGTTCAGTTGAATTCACAATCATGGGGAAGACTGCTGACCTGACAGTTGTGCAGAAAACCATCATTGACACCCTCCACAAGGAGGGAAAGCCTCAAAAGGTAATTGCAAAAGAAGTTGGATGTTCTCAAAGTGCTGTATCAAAGCACATTAATAGAAAGTTAAGTGGAAGGGAAAAGTGTGGAAGAAAAAGGTGCACAAGCAGCAGGGATGACCGTAGCCTGGAGAGGATTGTCAGGAAAAGGCCATTCAAATGTGTGGGGGAGTTTCACAAGGAGTGGACTGAGGCTGGAGTTACTGCATCAAGAGCCACCACACACAGACGGGTCCTGGACATGGGCTTCAAATGTCGTATTCCTCTTGTCAAGCCGCTCCTGAACAACAAACAACGTCAGAAGCGTCTCAAGCGCTCTCAAATTCCAAATTTGAGAGCAAATTTTGCATCTCATTTGGAAACCAAGGTCCCAGAATCTGGAGGAAGAATGGAGAGGCACACAATCCAAGATGCTTGAAGTCCAGTGTGAAGTTTCCACAGTCTGTGTTGGTTTGGGGAGCCATGTCATCGGCTGGTGTTGGTCCACTGTGCTTTATTAAGTCCAGAGTCAACGCAGCCGTCTACCGGGACATTTTAGAGCACTTCATGCTTTCTTCAGCAGACAAGCTTTATGGAGATGCTGACTTCATTTTCCAGCAGGACTTGGCACCTGCCCACACTGCCAAAAGTACCAAAACCTGGTTCAATGACCATGGTATTACTGTGCTTGATTGGCCAGCAAACTCGCCTGACCTGAACCCCATAGAGAATCTATGGGGCATTGCCAAGAGAAAGATGAGAGACATGAGACCAAACAATGCAGAAGAGCTGAAGGCCGCTATTGAAGCATCTTGGTCTTCCATAACACCTCAGCAGTGCCACAGGCTGATAGCATCCATGCCACGCCGCATTGAGGCAGTAATTAATGCAAAAGGGGCCCAAACCAAGTACTGAGTACATATGCATGATTATACTTTGAGGGCCGACATTTCTGTATTTAAAATCCTTTTTTTTTTATTGATTTCATGTAATATTCTAATTTTCTGAGATTCTGAATTTGGGGTTTTCATAAGCTGTAAGCCATAATCATAAAAATTATATCAAATAAAGGCTTGAAATATCTTACTTTGCTTGTAATGAGTCTATATAATATATTAGTTTCACCTTTTAAGTTGAATTACTGAAATTAATGAACTTTTGCACGATATTCTAATTTTTCGAGTTTCACCTGTATATATAAGGACTTGAGGAATACCTGCTTGAACAAATAGGGCATTTAAATAGTTGTTGTTTTGTAGAATTATTTATGCTGTTTTGTTGCAAACAATGGTGATCTGTGTCCCCTTTGGTCAAGACTCTGTTAACTTTTTTTAGAGATTAAGAGATTCAACTTTATTGTCATTTTGCAGAGTACAGGTACAGAGCCAATGAAATGCAGTTTTTCACATATCACAACTAAGCTGGGGTCAGGGATGAAACAGCGCTCCTGGAGCAGATAGGGTCAAGGGCCCAACGGTGGTATCTTGACAGTCCTGGGGCTTGAACCCACGACCTTTCGGTCAGTAACCCAGAGTCTTAACCACTGAGCCTAAATATGATCTAAATATGAGTCAATTCAACTAAAATGATTAAGTTGAAACAACAATATTTATATAGCAAATCTGAGTTAAGTCTACTTTTGATCTACAGTAGTTCACTTACTTAAATAGTTAAGTTAAATCTAAATGAACATCAAGTTAAGTGAATGTCATTACACAGGTTTTGGAGATGCCATTACTCAAATCAATTGAGGGAATGAGTTTACTCAATCAATTAAGTAAAGTCAACTTATTAGTGTTTTTAGTGTTTGTAAAACAGCCCAAGAGATTTGCTTTTGCCAAATGTTACTGACATGATAAGAACCTCTCTAAAATAAAGGGAAATGTAAGCGCAGCGTAGTTCTAGCGGGAAGACTAGCAGCTGTACATCATCGCACCATTAGCTGGGTAATTTCCAGCCAATCACATGTAAGCTTTTGCTTTATAAGTCTGCTCACAATCTATCACATTGCTGTTTCAGTGTGCTGACACGGCAACCTCCACCACCCCACCACCACCTGTTGAGTCCCGTCCTGCACGGGGGTAGGCTCCTCGCCCCTGCCTCCTATCTCCGGCAGGATATGACGGATCCGAGTATTACAACTTTGGACCACCAGACGGGGGCTATGCCATAGAGAGACATTACCTTTCTATTTTATATTCATCAAATAAATGTCATATTCAATTTCCCTCAAGTCTGCGAGACTTCCCGATAGAACTATTCCTCCTGCTTACTGTAAAATCACAGTATTGGGTATGTACACTTCAAACCAAAGGGATTTTCACTTTATGACCGCATGTAAGCATGTGCATGAGTTTGTGTTTTTGTATGTCAGCCTCACATTCATCACCCTTTTTATGCAGTACAGGATGATTGAAAGTGTCTGCTGACCATTTGTGCGATAAACGTCTTTTACGGCAGTTTTAACGCTGTGCAAACATCTGTTTGATGGCATGAATAAAAGGGGCACCAACATGCAGCATGTATATAAAGACAATGAGAGAGAGAGAGAGAAGTGAATCTATGGGTTTAGATCAGGGCTGGACTGGTAATCTGGCATACCAGACATTTTCCCGTTGGGCCGACTCACTTTGGGGCCGATCAGGGACAGACTGGTCATTGGGAGAACCGAGGGGTCCAGTGTGTCGGCCATGCAATGGGCCGAATGTGCCGTGATAAGCTAAAATGAGCCGCTGCATTATGCAGAACAGACCACAAAACGGTGCCGCGATATGCAGAATAGGACAGCCCCCCCGCCCGTCTTTTGGGCCAGTTGCTATGTAAAATCCCGGGCCGATTTCTCTTCCCAGTCCAGCCCTGATGGAGATTGACATGTGTTCAGGAACAGGGTTCCCAGCTTTTTTGTGAAATGAACGTCAATTATTCTTAATTATGTATTTGAAGTGCCTGAGATTTTGAGTAATGTCCTAACCTCTCAATAAATATAACAAATAATACATTATTTGTTTTACAATACATTGGCTTTTCAATACCATGTCTATCAAAAGGTAGCATTTGGTGAATATCTGGAATGATTCAACTTTTTATGTAACAGCAAGAGAAATTTGTAGCACTTTATATAACAGTTCTACATTGCCCATAACAAAGTTGAAAATAAATTTGTTAAAATTTACAGCATTTATTTCAATGAATATTATTACTGCAGAAATCCATATGTAGAAGAAAGAAGCTTGTTAAGAATGTTAGTGTACAGTATATCATTTACATTTTTTTCAAAAATGCTATTCTAAAGTCTAAACAGGGGGATTTTTTCATTTATATGCACCTTTGTATCATATCAAACATGCAAAAAGGGACTAATTGTCAATTTTGTCAAATTTGGCATTGGAAAAAATCAATTAGAAAAAGGGCTTGACACTGCCACCTGCTGGTCATCATTTGTTTTCACATCTACAAATGAGCCTGATGTTTCTGACTGAGTCTCTGTATGGATTGACAGATTTGAAAGACTGTGTGTGTGTGTGTGTGTGTGTGTGTGTGTGTGTGTGTGCGCGCGCTGCCTTTTCTCACTGATGGGACCTCGCTAAAAGAATTCCCTGGCTCTGTATGGTGAACTTTAGCAAAGACAAACTTCTCCCTGATCTCCATGAGGGACCACACAATCAATGGCATAATGCCGAGATTGACAGGAAGTGGGGGGAAGATGGCTTTCATGGCTGCACATCGAAGCAATGCTTAGCGACATAACTCTTCACTCTGTGTGATGAGGAGAATGTTGCGATGATTCAGCCGCAGTAAATTTGCCACAACATCGGTATTCCTCACCTGTCTGTGTGTACTAGAACAGATACGCATGAGCAAAACATCAAGATCATGGCCTGAAAACTTGTTTGCTATCGTTCTGAACAAGCTGGTTTTCTGGTCTTTGCTGGTTTAAGCTGGTTTCCCAGCCAGGCCAAGCTGGTGCTCTGCCAGGCTTGGTTCCCAAAACCCCTCTAAAACTGGCCAACAGATCAGCTTGTCCAGGTTGGGAGACCAGCGAAGACCAGTAAACCATATTAGACTAGTTTAAAGTGTTTTTTTAAGCCATGGGAACATGTTCTGGTAGGACTTAAGATAAGGAACGTCCAATGAGCACAAGTGCTCCTCTGCACCAACATCTCTCATAATTCAGAACAGATGCAACTGGCAGACATTTGAATGGTGACCAATGCTGCGTTTATTAGAAGGGTGTGACCAGTAAAGTGAAATAACATTAGTAAGAAGAATTGTATCCAGACTAAAGCAACAGTATGTGTTGATTTGACTTCCTCCGAGCAATTTTCCGTCACTCAATGAGCAGGAACCTCAAGATGAGAGTTTTCTTCTTGGCAAATACAAATCAGACAAGCCAACATCAGAGTCCCAGCTGACAAGTCTAGCTTAGACCAGCGAGAATTTCCATGATGGTCTAGGCTGGTTTGGGGTTGGCTTTTACGAACGGTCAACCATCATGCTAGCCAAATACTGTAAATCAAAAATATACTGCCAATGTACTGTTAAGTTTGCTATGACACAAAGCCTTTGACGTCAACAACAAAAGATGGTGAAAGCAATTATTCCTCCCTTTAGTTGATTAGCCTATTTATTTTGCTATCATAACAACGCATGATTATATTTTGATTAGTTTTGTTTCATTATTTTCACTTAGTATTGTATTCCTCTACTGTCTGCAACCCTAGCAATTGAAAACAACTGTTCTCGTTTTCAAAGTTGTGCAATGTCGTCAATATGATGTGGAGAATCCTCAAAGTGATTAACTCTGAAACACGGTACATACATTCATCATGCACTTTATTAGGTACACCTAATGCTTATTTTTGTTATTATCTAATCAGCCAATCATATGGCACGGATGAAATGCATGAAATCATACAGATGCAGGTCAGGAGCTTCAGTTAATATTAAAATCCTGATCTTAGTGATTTCGACCGTCTTATTGATCTTAGTGATTTTCAGTGGATGATTGTTGGTGCCAGATGAGCTGGTTTGAGTATTTCTGTAACTGCTGATCTCCCATGTTTTTCACATACAAGTCTCTAGAATTTACTCAGAATGGTGCCAAAAACATAAAACATACAAAGAACGACAAATCTGCAGATGGAAACAGCTTGTTGGTGAGGTCGAGCTGACAGAAAGGCTGCAGGAACTCAGATAACCACTCTGTAGTGAGCAGAACAGCATCTCAGAATGCACAACATGTCAAACGTTGTGGCGAATGGGCTTCAACAGTAGAAGACCATGTCGGGCACTTTATTAGGACCATAGTGTTACTACTAAAGTGTTTGGTGAGTGTAAAATGGTCCAAAAGCGGACCATTGTGTCTGCATCATTAATTCCCCTATGGATTATGATAGATCTGGTGGTTCAGTTGCCTTGGACATCGTTCAAGGGCTTCAAACAGCACAATCTTGTCCTCAGATTCCACTATCACTGACAATCTTCAGAAAGAACAACTAAAGTCGACATCAAACAGTTTCGAGTCGTCTGGATAAGTAAGTTCTTCTTCTGATTATGAGACAGGTGAAGTTAGGATGGGCCGAAGGTTGTTGGGTGCTTCAGGAGAAATTACAGTGATTGAATAAGTGAGAGAAATACATTTAGTGTCAAACTGATGGGAAAGTGTGAAGGTCGAATTTAGAGCCGAGGGAGAAGTGTTGCATGAGGATGAGAGAAAAAAGATAAAGTCATGACATGACTGACAGGGAGAGAGGAAGGTGGCATAGAGAGAATTTGAGAGACAGCGAGGTGAAGAAGGGAACAGAGAGAGACACTGATGGGTTCAGAGTGAGAGTGCTGAACAGGAAGTGAACAAGAACTGTTGAGGAGAACAGTTATAGAACTTTTGAAGAAAGTAAGTAGTGTTTGCCAGTGTAAAACTCAACGCCGCAATGATTGGGTGTTGTGTTGTGGGTGGATGCCAGATTGCTAGGGTCTTCTGGGTGGTTCCATGATATTCTGGTCCCAAGATATGGCTTGGATTGTCTATTTAAGGACCATTTTATCATCCGCCAAGTCTGATCACTCAGGAAAAATGACTGAATGCATAGAAAATACATGTTAATAGTACAGTACACCTGCATAGCACAAATGTTGCAGGGTGATAAAGGGGCTGTTCGCAAAGAATGTGTAAATGTTTTTCTTATGCGCTATTTAGATGTTGATCTATGCCATGCACTATACTAGATGGATATCTTTGGATATACTGTTATACCACATCTTGGTGGGGGTGTCAGTGTACTTAAAATGCCATGTAAAGGATCCCTCAGGAGCTGAGGTGACGTAATGATCAAAACACTGGATTTTATACAATGGCGGTGAACCGCAAGTCAGACAGCTCTTCGCAACTGTAAGTGCTACATTTACAGTACCAAGATAATTGTTTCTTTTGCTTAAATAGTGCTTGTTTAGCAACACCACAGCAGATAGTTTTCACGGTTGTTGTTCTTACGTCATATATGCAGGTCACAGGTCAATGCCTACATCCACACATTAAGTATGTCCAAAATCTTTTTATACTACTCGAACACTTACGTAAAAGAACGTACTATTTTGCTGGGAGAAAAGTGATCAAATACAGTAAATATTGTGACAGTACGTGGATTCAGATGAAGCACAGGTTTATTTTTGCAATTCTGTTTGATGTGCACTAGTGCTAGTGGCTCAGAAATGACATATGTCAGCATTAAGTGACCAAACCCAGATCCAGACCAAACATACGCTGAATAGAACAAAACACAGGTGTTTTGATTCACGTCTTTATCAGTTGAAGTTCTTTTAAAACTGACTCGGCATCTAAAAGTGTGTCGCATCACATTGGTCAAAGATGTCCGTCTAGCGCATGTTCACATAGGAAAACAGCACAGCAGATGAATGTCAATCTTAAAACATTTGACCAATCAGATGGATTTGGGCACAGGATAAGCATATTTACATATGGACAAGCATATACAATACTGCCGCTCCCTATAGGGGGGCACCAGAAACTCCACTGGCGGCCCTTACTTGCATATTATACGTTATTCAAGGACCCTCTCTTTCCCTATTTCTCTATTTTGTAATAACTGATCTTTAATTGCATAAGTGAACAGCACCCCATCTGTTGAGTTTGCACATATTCACAATATTGCAAGACACAGTGATGCTTCAATTTTGAGTAAACTGTCATTGTTGATGTGTGGGAATGTGTGTGTGTGAGTCCAGAGAGCTGCGTGCATTGTGATTTTGGATGGCAGATAAAGGGATCTTTACTGGATCGCCTTCAAACATCCACACCTCTCACATTTTGGTCCAAACAATCATCCTGACTCTCTTTCAGTCAATCTATATATCTCTCGCTCTCTCTCTGGGGTCTTCGAAGGCCCCTGGCTTGTGATGTGATATGTGTTACTTCAATTATGGCCTCTTTTGACCCTATGGATCAATAGAAAAAACATAAAAGGTACTTGAAATATTGCTCAAATAAATGAAGGCATAGTTATAAGTTTCAAAGATGTTTTTTAAAGGGCCCAAAGTTGAAGAAACATCCAGATTGTGTTTTGTTTGGCTGAATTCTGCAGAAACCCCTCCCTTGACTCTGTTGGGTAGTATACAGTGCAATGCAAGCTGAACAGTTTTCTTTGTTCCTGGCAAAGGACGATCAACCACGCTGATCTAGAGCCAGCACATTTGCCCAAAAGCGTCACTGAAACCCTTAAAAAAACAAACACCAAAGCAGGTCTTAGATCTGTTGGGACAATTCACCTTTGACTGACATTTTCCACTGTCTTGTCTTAAATTAGACTTACAAACACTACATTTGAAAAGTCTGTATTTACCCGTGATGAGGTTTTGATGAAAATCGTATGTTTTCAGTTTAACAACAGATAGCTCATGTGTGACATCTTAAATACACCAGAAATATCTCCAAGCTTTTCATCAGAACAGCATGGAGTCACAATACAGCTACTATGAGTCATGGTTTCGAGGTTTTAACAGTAGGCTTTGATTTATGCTGTTATTTAGTCTGCGCACATGGTTTGTACAGGGAGTTACATTGTGTGTTTATCTCAGGTACGGATGGATGGTGAAAAACATGGACATGCTTGAAGAAAGCCTCCTGCGCATCTGCAGAAACTAGTTTTGCTGCTTTGTCAAGAGTTGTATCTTCAATAGACAGGAAGGATTTTTATTATTGGATCACAGTGTCTTATTTTTGTGTCTTAGTTTAAGACACAGTTTTTGTGTCTTATTTAGTTGGCTTGACAAAAGTCACGTCCATGCCACACAAATACGTTTTAGTTTAAAACGCATTGATTTCACTACATTTAAAAAATGCTCTCCATCACCATATACATAACTGTGGATGTGGCTAAACAATCCAATCCAATCCACTCCCATCCAAAACCCTTTGTAAGGTTTCTGATATGACTTGAGTCCTCATCTCATGTGGGTACTCATGATTTTATACATATGTCTCAAAATTACAATTCAATTCATTTTAATGAGGAAAACATTATTGAGTGCACCTTTAACCATGGTTAAACTATGGTTACTGTAGTAAAACAATGGTTCATTTTCATAAGGGTTACCAGGGGTTAAACAGTAACCGTAGTTGGACTATGGCATTTGTGGTAAAACCATATTAATTATTACCATGGCTTTTACTGCAGTAACCATAATTTAACCACAAACCATATTTGTGGTAAAACCGAAGAAAAAATACAGGAAAGCCAATGTGATGTTCATGGCTCACATCAACAAGGAAGGCAGAACTCTAATCAGCACCAGATGAATGGCAGCCGAAAACGGTCAAGATTGGACTGAAAGTGAGCGAGAGAGAGAGAGAGAGAGAGAGAGAGAGAGAGAGAGAGAGAGAATAAAAAGGGTCCTCCTCTTGTAGACCTCCAAAAGGACCAGCCAGCCCGTGTTCCCAGGAGCCCTGTGGACGTAGACGCTCTCTTCTGAAGTCACCACCTGAGAATGTCTGAGACCACGGGCCCTCGCGGCACCTCGCGTGCGAAGGAAACCATGTAAGCGTGTTTGTGTGTGTCTGCTCTCAGACGCAGAGGCCCAATGCTGCACCTATGCCAGACAGAGAGGAAGAGAGAGAGAGCGAGAAGGAGCCCTTTCCGACCAAACCACATAACCACAGAGCCTGGCAAGGGCTCCTCACCAACAAATGAGAGGGGTGGTGGGAAGGAGGGTAAGAGTAGTGTAAAACAAAGGGAGACTTGACTTTAAGACACAGAGAGGCGATTGGATTTGTGTGGAGACTTGTGGGAAAGGTAGTTGTGTGTTGTGCATGTGCGTATGTTTATACATGCACCTTAAAACCCAATATTAACTTTGATGTTGAACAAGAAAAAAATTTTGTGGAGATTACGCCCACTAACAGAGCATTGGGAATGACTAACAACCTCAGAACCCACAACGTCATTTTTTAACAGATTGTCAGTCACCATTCACCTTAATTGCATCTTTTTTTTAACAAAATGTTAGGGACTGACAACCTCAGTCACCATTAATATTCATTGCATCTTTTTTAAAAGAATGTTTAGGGCTGACAACCTCAGTCACCATTCACTTTAAATGTGTCATTTTTTACAGAAGGTTATAGACTGACAACCTCAGTCACCATTCACTCTCATAGCATCTTTTTTAACAGATTGTTAGGGACTGATTTCCTCAGTCACCATTCACTCTCACTGCATCTTTTTTACAGAATATTAGGGACTGACAACCTCAGTCACCATTAACTTTCATTGCATCTTTTTTAACAGATTTTCAGTCACCATTTACCTTAATTGCATCTTTTTTAACAGAATGTCAGTCACCATTCACCTTAATTGCATCTTATTTTAACAAAATGTTAGGGACTGACAACCTCAGTCACCATTCACTTTAAATGTGTCTTTTTTTACAGAAGTTTAGAGACTAACAACCTCAGTCTCCATTCACTCTCACTGCATATTTTTTACAGAATATTAGGGTCTGACAATCTCAGTCACCATACACTTTCAATGCTTCTTTTTGTAACACAATGTTAGCTTTATGTAGAGTAGTATATTTCTGACCAAAGTTATTTCATTTCAAACTATCGGGCTGTGTATTATCCTGACAGTGATCTGAACAGAGCATCTCTTCATCACGTCATGTGATTTTAGTGAGGGCAAAACATGTGGGATCTCTGAACAGATGCTCTGTTAAGGTTCGCACTAGAATACATTAACTGGAGTTAGTTCAGTTAGTTCAATAAAGAGAGGGAAAATAGCAAGTTCTGGAAACAGATGCTAAATAAATATCAAATCACTGGTCATTTATTTATATGTTTTGTTTTTGAGAAATCTATGAGACGATAACGGCCTTCTAAATATGTGAATTATACCAGTTTTGTGGAAGTTACTTAGCTACAATCTTTTCTTTAAGTAGCTAAACTACAGTATGCTATTCTTTTGAAAAGTAGCTTGCTGTGCCATTAGTTATTAGCAAAAAGAAGCTGACCCTTTCCATATCTTGTATCTCAAAATATGTACTGCAGTGCATTGCACGGATGTAAAAATGGAAGTCCCGCCTTATATGAAAGAGCAATAGTCAATCAACTCGAGAACGCACATTAGCTATACATTTATTTATTTTTGTAATCTGAGGTAAGAAATGCGTTCTTTGATCGTTATCTTAACCAACCATTTTGGAGATTTCAGTCTTTCCCCATTCAAGTAGCTAGGAGATACCTGTATGCCTAGAGCATTTCAAAGATGGCCGCCTAAAAAGACTTTGACATAACTTGACACAGACAAGTTAGTAAGGGATTTAACACACCAAAATCATGTTAGTTTTGACTATTTTAACGTTTATGGATTGGCCCCATTCACTTCCATTCTAAGTGCCTCACTGTAGCCCTGCTTTTGCTCGTTTTTTGTAGTAACCAATATTATGCTGCAAATGCTGTAGACTGAGCTTAACTTGTATTGAACCCGGAAGACACGTGACTCAGCGTTCTCGCTTTCTTTTTCATTCTTACTGTGTTTATTTTTTTCATTGCACAACTTGAGCCACTGGAAACGAATCAGATTACAGGACTATTGCTTTCAGTTGTGGTGATGACCCTGTGGCCTTCTCACTGAGTTCTCGATGAAAACACGCCCACCTCAACCTGAACGCACAATATACTTGTCAAACCCACACCTTTAACACACAACAGAATCAACCCACACTGTTTCAAACACATTTGACAAAGCACCTGGCCCACTCTAATATATAACTCACAATCCTCACATTGTCCAAAGACTTTCCAAGACCTCATGAAACTAATGTAAATATGTGGAGGTATGAAGATTTCTAGCTGTTGGCAATTTGTGAAGGTTGATGCTCAGGAATGGACTTGAGAAACAAATCATTTCAATGGAATGATTCAAACCGCAATGCTGGAAGGTCTACAAACAGAATGCAACTCTACCCACCACTGACAGCAGACATAATTCTTGGTCGCTCCGAAACCCTGGACAGGAATAATCGCTCATTTAAAAGACGAGGGAAGGAATGGGACGGATTTGTCTTTGAAAGGTTCATTGTACGCCTAAATGTGAGGAGTGGCCAGCAGCCATGTATGAGTCATCCGTGAGAGAGTCTGTTAGATCTTTTACATTCTTTTAAGAAAATGTGCTTGCCCGTGCAAAACTCACCTTCACGATACTAGTGTGTTTGCCAAAGCATTGTTTTATGGTTGCTAGTGTAACGGTATGTGATAGCTCTGAGGTATGTGTAAACATCACTACTCTGGCCTCAAAAGGTGCACTGACAACTTATGCTAGGGGCTGTAGCCTTTAGCCTCCTCGTTAGCACCCCTGCCTACCATGCTGGTTGACACCGGTTCGAATCCCGCTTGGTGCGGTGTGAGCATGTCCAGTTACAGTGGTGCCGTGACCCGGATGGGAGTGAGGTTGAGGGGTTGAGTGTAACAGGAGCCAGCTGGTACATGATAGCTGTGCAGTGTATTAACCTCACTCCTCTGGCCTCAAGAGGCGCACTAGCGACTGTAGCCTTTAGCCTCCTCGTTAGCGCCCTCCCATGCCGATTGAGGCTGGTTTGAATCCTGCTCAGAGCAGGTAGAGTAGGACCGGTTACACTAGGGAGTGCTGACTGGTTGTGAGGACTTTAACTGTGCAGTTGCTAAGGAAATCAGAGTGAGTTTTAGTGCCTTGCTATGCGGTTGTTAGGGTCTTATAGAACATTTCTATGTTCCTGGGGTATTCTGGGTGGTAATTAGTTGCTAAGGAGTTCTGAGTGTTTTTTAGCATATTGCTATGTGGTTGCTAGGTCATTGCTATTTAGTTGCTTAGGAACATTTTGTGTTTTAGCTCTGCAGTTGCTTGGGAGTTCTTGGTGGTTACTAGGTCAATGCAATGCAGTTGTTAAGGAGTTTCGAGTGTTTTTGTGTGTGTCGCTGTGCGGTTGCTAAGGAGTTGTGAGTGTTTTTTGGGCATTGCTGTACTGTTTCTAGGGTTGCTATTGACACAGAGTTTATGCGTTGGAGTTAAACAGAAAAATATGATGTCGACAATTGTGAAATTTTAGCGATAATTTGCGTTTCCATCAGCTATATCGGTAAATTTTTGATGCGCTACACCATTTGTCACAAAAAAAAACCTTCGATGGAAACATAATTAATGAGGCTGCATAAGTGTTACGAGTGTTTTTAGCATGTTGCTATGCAGTTTCTATGGTATTGTGGGAAGTTTCTAGCACATTGCTATGTAGGTTGTTGCTGTTGTGTACTTGATGGTTGCTTGGCCTTTGGCAGGGTATGCTGGAAGGTTGTTTGGAGGTTGCTTTGCAATTCTTAGAGTGCTCTGGGTGGTTAGTAGGGCATTGCTATGCAGTTAAAGAGTTACAAGTGATTTTTATTCTTGGTGGTTGCTAGGACATTGTAGTGGCGAAAGAGTTGGTTGCTGTGTGGTTGCTAGGGTTTTCTGCATTGTGTGCTCTCGGTGGTTGCTTGGGCATAGGTAGGGTGTACTGGGTGGTTGCTAGAGTATTCTGGATGGTTGGTTGCTATAGGGTTGCTTATTGGCCCAAGTCAAAAGAGCCCAACCTAAATCCCTATAATAATCTTTCCCTTAAGATCACCTTAAAGTTTCCTTAAACTTGAGGGTGTGGCAGGAAATAACCCTAAAGTGTTACTCAAGGAGTTTTATTGGGAAAACTTCACAATCACCCTAAAGTATATATTGTTTTACTTAAGTACACCTTTAAAAACTGTTCCTAAGTGTTCCTAAGGTTAGGAAAACTTCACCTGAAGTATAGGTTAAGAGTTTCAATTTTTCACGATAGGGAGAACCCAGCTAAGACCATTTTAGTGATGAGAAACTGATGCAGGAGACAGATTTGACGGTCACGCAATATGAGAAATCGCTAACAAGATGGAGGGCGATCCAATAGGAACACACACAAACCAGAAGTGTGCCCATTATTATCTGCTCTCTACATATTTATAAACTGTACAAAAGGATGCATTAAAATCATACCGCATGTTCATTTGTGATATATCGAGAAATGTTATATATATCCAACACCCCTACTGACCACTAATTTTCTTAATTTGGGACAGCAATCAGTTCTCTCTGGAATTTGACACCCGTTTATTGATGGCGCAATGGACGTGCCGCAAAGGACACTTTCATGGGGTTCTATTGCTTCTACTGCTCTAGACAAGCTATACGTATGAGTAAACACACTATGCTTAGGTTAAAGTTTGACATAGGTCTCAGAAGCTTTTTTGTCTTTCTCTCGCACACACTCACACACACACACACACACACACACACACACACACACACACACACGTTAGTGCAGCTATCCTTATGAGGACTCTCCATAGACATAATGATTTTTATATTGTACGAACCTATAGATTCTATACTCTTACCCTACCCCTAAACCTAACCCTCACAAAAAACATTCTGCATTTTTATGTCTTCAAAAACCACATTTATAGTATATCTCCCTTGTAATTACCAGTTTATAAACCTCGTAAACCACCCAAACCCACCCCCCCCCACACACACACACCTTGAGAATCTGATACAATCTGTGATATATTTAAACCCAAACATCTGCCACAAATTAGCGAAACAAACTGACCAGCTTTAGACAAAACACAAGATGTGGTTGCTTGTGTATTCATGGTGGTTGCTGGGACATTGCTGTGCAGTTGCTAAGGAGTTATGAATGTTTTAAGCGAGTTCCTTAAAGGGACGGTCATATTTACATTCGTGCAATGGACTTTGAGCAATGAACCCTTGCGGATTCGTGTGGAGTTCAAGTTTGGTGAACTCTGACAGGTGAATTCATCACTTTGCCCAGTAGGAAGCTTGGTTTGGCCGTGACCTCTATGTGTGCGGTGCTACATACACATCTACTCTGAATATTCACAGTGGACA
The DNA here is from genome assembly GCA_032164185.1 of Moxostoma hubbsi. Taxonomy (NCBI): domain Eukaryota; kingdom Metazoa; phylum Chordata; class Actinopteri; order Cypriniformes; family Catostomidae; genus Moxostoma; species Moxostoma hubbsi. The sequence continues at coordinate 17,820,317 of JAVLUX010000048.1, forward strand.
AGGAAATCACTATAGCAATGAGTTTCACTCTTACCGAGTATAAAGTGGAGCATTAAAAAGAGGTTGCTTGGAAATGAGTTTTTTTGCTGGTTTCACACATGCTCAACATCTGTCCACTCCTACTTCACCCACTGAATTTCGCACTGAAAATGAGAGAAACAGCTTCTGGTCTGGAGTAAATTCACCCTAAAATAACAACATATCTAAAGGTGACATTTCTTATTTCTTATAATTGTGTGTAATTGTTGTTAATGAGTAATATAAACATAGTTGACCATGGTTTTGCTACAGTAATATTGTAGTAGTAACCATGGTTACTTGTGTGGTAACTATGGTTTAACTAAATACCATGAACTAAACTATAGTTACTGTAGTGAAACCATGGTAAATTTTGAAAACTTTAATTTTTTTAAGTTTTTATTTTGTTTAGCTACACAGCCAGTGAAGGGAATGTGGTGTCTGTGTCTTACTCTGGAAAAACGCTCAGGAAAAATAAGGTTTATTTAATGTAAATGTGGAGGTTCCAGTAGGAGAAGAAAAATAGTCTCCTCTTTCTCCTCAACTCATGCACTCACACAGACAGAACTACTCATGTTTAAATAAAAACAATAGCGAAAGAGAAAGTGAGAAAGACAGGCAGACAGGCAGATAAACATACTCGGGGATCAAGCATCAAACCTGAGGCCAAAAGCTTTTTTGGTTTGTTTTGTTTTTCTGGCCACTAGATGGAGCTTTTAAATTCTGTCTGTATTGAGATTAGATCTGATTGGAGAGATTTTCAGCCCAAACGTCCTAAAAACAGACACAAAAATTCATATGTTTTCATTGAGCATAGATTTATCTTGTCAGACTTTCTTGCAAAAGAGGTGAGAATATACAATCAAACCAACTACTGTCCATCTCGAAATTACAGCTTCAGTAAGGGGCTTTCCTAATCATCTCCAAATCTCTCTCTCTCTCTCTCTCTCTCTTGCACACACACATGCACCTTTTCCCTTCCTCAATGTGTCAGAGAGGGAAAAAACTGCGTATGTTTATCTAAGAAAGATTTATTGGAGTGTCTCTATCGACTCTCTTGATCTGCTCTGAAGCAAGCGCTCTGTTCCAATTTCACCGGCACGCTTAAAAGCTTTTTTTCCTTTTAGATTTTTTTGTTTTTCACTTAATCCAATTAGAATAACATTCCTTGACTTTGTCCACACATGTGAAAACACACAAAAAAATTGTTTTGGGTTTTATTTCACTTTGTTATACTTGTTGGGTTCCCGGTCAAAAATGACCGGCCATTGGAAATGAATGGATTAGACTACAAAAAACAGAAATATTAAGTGCTCAGGAGCATCCAAATCCTTTAAATGACCACATGTGTGGATGTGTGTTTGCACACACTCACACACAAATCGTATGTTGAGCACCCTTTTGTGCATCATCTTTCCAAGTCAAGTCAAGTCAAGTGGTTTTTATTGTCGTTCAACCATATACAGTTAGTACAGTACACAGCAAAACGAGACAACGTTCCTCCAGGACCATGGTGCTACATAAAACAACATAGGACAAACCCAGAACCACATGAGACTACACAGACTAAATAAAATACCTATATAAAGTGCACGTGCAAACGTGTGCAAAAAGTACGGGACAGTACAATAAATTACTAACAATGAACAGGACAATAGACACAGTGAGAGACTAAAAATGCCAAATGTAAACATAACATACTATGAGATAGTGTTCTATGCACATAGACGTTATTGAGGTAGCAGACAGTTATAAAGTGACAGTAATTAAAGTGCAACTCAAGTGTGTGTGTGTCAGTCCAGTCTCTGAGTACTGAGGAGTCTGATGGCTTTGAGGAAGAAGCTGTTACACACTCTGGTCGTGAGGGCCCGAATGCTTCGTTACCTCTTGCCAGATGGCAGGAGGGTGAAGAGTTTGTGTGAGGGGTGTGTGGGGTCATCCACAATACTGGTGGCTTTGCAGATGCAGTGTTTTTTGTAAATGTCTTGATGGAGGGAAGAGAGACCCCGATGATCTTCTCAGCTGTCCACACTATCCTCTGCAGTGCTTTGCGTTCCGAAACCAGGCAGTGATGCAGCTGCTTAGGATACTCTCAATAGTCCCTCTATAGAATGTAGTGAGGATGGGGGGTGGGAGATGTGCTTTTCTCAGCCTTTGAAGAAAGTAGAGACGCTGCTGGGCTTTCTTGGTAATAGAGCTTGTGTTGAGGGACCAGGTGAGGCTCTCCGCCAGGTGAACACCAAGGAATTTGGTGCTCTTGACGTTCTCCACAGAGGAGCCGTCGATGTCACTCCGTGCTCTTCTAAAGTCAACAACCATCTCTTTTGTTTTGTCGACATTCAGGGACAGGTTGTTGGCTCAATACCAGTCTGTTAGCCGCTGCACCTCCTCTTTGTACACCCATGTACACTCTTTGAGGAATATTTGAAGATCTATATGTTGTGTTTGGGCTCGTTTGAATCAGGATAGTCTGATGTATGTTACAATACATCATTATCTATGTTAAATGTATGTTTCAGGAAGTAATAAGGAAAAAATTGACAAAAAGCCACTCTTTTTTATTATATTTATGTGTGTCAGTGAATTTCATACATTAATACACACTGCAGTTTGGCCTCTGAGTGAAATGAATTATCTCATTGCATTGAGACAATTGAGACCTTTCAAATTATAACACATGGATATCTCATCTATTTCTGATTTTACCAACTCTGAATATAATTGTTGTGAAAACAAATTGGGAATCGATGAGAATGAAACTGTTCTTATTTGTCAGCAAATGAAAAAGCATTATTTAAGAACTAATAGGATCAGCTATATGGGCTGTAAATTCCAGCTTCTAAGCTTTAAAATGACAACTATTTTGTTCAAATCAAACAAGTGGTTATTCATTTATTATGTTTTATTTTATTTATTTTTTTCCACAGGGAGTGCCCCCCACTGGCCTAGTAATCTCAGTTCAATTAATCCTTCAATCAATAATATATATATATTTTTTATTTATTTATTTTGAATGTTCCAAAAAGTCATAATTGCTAAAAGAAAATGAAGTTGATAAAAAGATCTATTGCAATATCTTGGGATAATGTATGCAATACATCATCCACAGGGCAGGGACGGATTATGACTTGCAAAGGCCCTGGGGCCAATTATCTCCAAGGGCCCCCCTGGGGGTGGGTTTGTTTTCATTGTTGATGGGTTTTCGAGCAGGAGGGATCCACAAAACTGGATCGCGGAACCTTAAAGCCAGGGTCACCCCGGGTAGTCAAGGGCCCAGGGCACTGGCCACATTGGCCAGGTCGGTAATCCATCCCTGCCACAGTGTTTACCTTGGTGTGGGTTAAACCCTTTGTTTATCTTCATACCTAAGCGAATGCATGTTTTGTTAAAGTGAGTACCTGGCTTTTGAAGAAACATAAACCACAGACATGCTTCTGATAATCGATTTAGGCGCAATTTATTTTACTTTAAAGTGGTAGTTCACATAAAAATTGTTCCGACCCTGAATAAGTGACTTCCGTGGAGTCCAAACGATTTATATTAGCCTCAGTAACTATTAAATTTCATTAGTGAATTTTGACAGAGTCCAAAATTAGCCTAACAGTTCTGTCCCAGAATGGGGTAGGACATTTTGATTTGTGTTTTGGATTTAGCAACCTTTTGGTTGGATAGAAATTATAGAAAATGTTGGATTATTTTTTTGTGAATTTCTGAATAGCATTTTTGTGCAACATTTTATTTGAATTAAAATTGTCTTGCTGTGGCTTGTGCAAATTGAGACAATTTTGCGCTGTGTTTTGTAAAATGATAACATACTGTACCACGTGATCACACAGTGTGATCAATGGCATTACACATTCAGTCAATGCTGAAATTTCTCATAATTTTAAGACTGCACATGTGGTGTGGTGTAAGATGAATTTTGGTGCAAATTTTTGGATTTCTTTTCAGATTTATACAGATCTATCACCTGATGGACGATAAAGCTGGCGAAAAAATCCCATAGAGTCAAGCTGGGTTCATATTGTACGATATTGGCCTTGACTTTGCCGCAAAATTACGGGGATCTTAAAAGATTTCTCTTGTCATATGGAAAAATTGCGGACTGATCCTATGATGTCCAGATGCGATGAAACACACAACAACACTGTGAATCACAACAATGGCGACCAAGGTCTTTGCTACAATGTGTATCATACAGTCTGACATGATGTCACATACTGTGCCAGGACTTTTACCCAAGATCTCACTGGGATCATATTTTACAGTCAATCATGCAACAATCATAGGACCGTAAGAATCGTACAGTGCACACCAGACATTGATGGAAGCAGTGGTGGAGCTAGGAGGTGGCCAGGGATGGCCATGGCCACCATGGACCGAAGCCTGGCAACAACATTGGCCACCCCACTCGCAATTGCTGTTATAGTCATTTGTTTGGTCATTTTTTTTTTGGTTCTTTAGAGGTGAAATCATCTCTGTACAAATGTACAAACTCAACATGTGCTCACACCAAGGTCGCCGCAACTCTTCGTCTCGGGTGTCATTGTATCCACTCAACATCCCCCCCACCTCCCAGTCCGACGATATAACAATGCTGCCCGAACATTTCTGTGCCACCACAGACTGATAGTTTGCCCCTGCCTGGCCATCCCTTTGAAAAACTCCTGGCTCCGCCCCTGGAAGGAAGAACCTAAGTCATATCCAGGGATCAGAATACAATCGAACTTTGGGTTGGGCTTTTTTGACTTGGTCCAGTAAGCAACCACCTAGCGATAACTTAGCAACCACCCAGGGCAAATTAGCAACCACTTATAAACAGCCTAAAAACACTAAGAATTCCATAGTAGCTATATAGCAACACTGTAGCATTGTACCATGCTCTTTTTATTCAGTAATGTAATAGCCTAGTTTATTTTTTGTCAAAATTCATACGTTCCATCTCCATCACTCTCTTTTGTTTAGTGCTGAGGAATCTGGGCAACGTCAATTGTGTATCTGAGCTGTCTGGAGATTTGGGATCTGGAAATTTTTGAAATAGAGTGCTCTAATGACACACAACAGTGGAAGAATTTCACTCACCTCACTTGACCTCGCTGTCTCTGCCTCACCCTCACTTCTTCTTTCTCCAAACTCACCTCTGTCTCCTTACCAATCCAGATACCCCTCCAGATCACACTCAATTTATTTATTTATTTATTTCTTTCTTTTCGTCAAGTTGATGATTTTGGAAGGCTGAATTAATTGTAAACAGTATAAAGAAGGCATTTTTACATTTCCCTAGTTTTTAAAAACATTTTCTAGAACATGTCCAGATAAATTCTCCTTTTGCATTTTGAAAAATAAGCAAATATAAAAGTCAATAAAACAAAATCAATTTGTACTTTTAGGCTCTAAAAAAATAAACCATCACTCACCAAATTTGAATAAGAGAATAAACTATTTATCTCAGTACTGAAACACCTTTATTTATCTCAGTACACAAATTGCAGTAGTGAATATTATTTATATTTTTTTATAGTTTTTTTCATGGAAAAGTATCCAAAAAATGTCCTACTCCCTTAAAAACATTAATGAAATAAGTGTTTATTATCTCACCGGTCTCTGTGACAGCTGTTGAGTTTGTAAACACTGACATTGAAGCTTTTCACCTGCCAATCATTTTGCTCGTTCTCATAGTGTTGTATTAGAAGCTACGATTCTTAATGTTTGTCAGTTGAGGGCGCTATTGTGCCAGTGTTGAATTTGACAGCCATGAGAACTAATAATGCTGCTCTTTTTCTCGTTTTGCTCTCAAAATCTTTGGAAGGCGGGGTTTTAAGGGGGCGTGGCTAATTCAACTGCTCAGTCACGTGAAAGCAAAAATCGCTAACAGCAACTTTAAAAGCTCATTTTAAAAAAATCTGCATGTATAGTGTCGGCATTAAGAATTGCAAACTTTTTTCCACTCAGGTTTCCAAAACATTTACCCCATCTTCCATTGGTCAGACAAGCAGTTAGCCCCACCCCGAGCCACTGTTGCTGTGTCTACCTGGTTGGTATGCTCAAACAAAGTGATGTTTAAAGACTAACCCTACAAACATAAACCAATGAGAGGCTTACTTATAAATTAGTTGTCTCTACTTATTAAACAGAGATATGGTGCTTTAACATGAGCTCAAATCTCATTTCAGACCTTCTAAATCACACACTATTTGTATTGCCTACTGAGCTTCTCAGCTTATTATTTTAACTTGTTTTCCTAACAAAAGTCATTTGAACATAATCAGGAGGGTGGCACATCATAAACAGCAATTTAAATAGTTTCTGGTTTTGATTGTAGTTAAACAAAACTGCCTCTATGGTAACAAGACTACATTTCCTCTTACAAACGGCAAAACTTCGCTGTGCTGGCCAATGGACGTTTATTTGGAACCACTGTTGTAAAGATGTGCCTTGTTTAGCGAGCGATTGCCAAATGTTTCCTGGTAGACTAATCCTGTGGCACAAAAAACTACTTTTTGCCAAATCAGCCATGCGTGACGGAAAAGCCTAAAGGTTTGTTTTAGCTTGCATTTAAATGAGGTGTCCATATTGTTAGTCACTGTTTGCAGTTCTCTAAGTGCATTGGGCAGCAGATCTGATTATAATTAAAAACTGCTGTAATTACAAAGGAACAGTTTACATCATGCAATAAAACCGAACGGTTCATGCTATTTAAAGTTTCTGTAAATGTAATCGTAGCTATTACTTTAACTCTCACGCTGGGGCCCAGAGGTATGCGAGTTACAGGTTAGATCACCCAAAATTAACATTCTGCCTAACATCTTCAGCTTGCATAAGGTTTGCTTTAAATGTGATTTTTTTTATTTTTTTTTATTGGGTGCTAATCAGTTTGTATTTTTAATTGTTTTTGTTTCTTTTTTTAGTCTTGATATAGTTGACAGTAGCTGAAAAAACAAATTACTGTTTCATCTTTAAGCCATCAAAATAAAAGTCATGGGGGGGACTATAGGAAGAATTGCAATCAATCTAATGGTTAGTTTATCAGGTACCTGCAGGGCTGGACTGGGATTTTACATAGTAACTGGCCCAAAAGAAAAGTCGCTGTCCTTTTCTGTCTTTTTCCTTTTCGGCTCATTTTAGCTTATCGTGGTCGACCCACTGGCCCGCTCGGTTCTCCCGATGGCCAATCCGCACCTGATCGGCCCCAAAGTGCATCGGCCCACCGGGAAAATGCCCGGTATGCCAGATTAACAATCCAGCCCTGGGTACCTGTACACTGTTTTTGTATTTGCCTGTCTAGAACCAGCCCTGAAAAATAAAGCTGTTGTTATAATATTAACCTGATATGAAGAGTCAATAGATTACTCTAGTCAATATTTCTAAGGGTAGATATATTTTCAAATGTCACTTTCTGTATATTTTTTGTTTTCCCCAAGAATTATAGCGAAAATATGATGTATGCAATATTAGTATGCCACAGAAAACAATTATGTTGCTTAATTTCTTTTTCTTTTTTGGTTTGGATATATTTCATTCACACAAATCAGTGACTTGAATAATTGATTTATACCTCTGCTAAGATGAACATGTTTTTAATTTCTTTTCAAAAGTATTTTGGCACTTAAAGTAAAAAATATCATGTGACCGGATGGAGACCGTAGAAAATAAGAGTTAGGGTTCGGTTAGGGTTGAGGCCCAAGTATACTTCGTTTTTCTGCATTCTGGATCGAATTGCCTCTCGGAGTAGTTTTGTCACCACGAGCGAATACGAACTGCATGCCCACTACAACTGCTTTGTGATGTTATTTTGGTACAGTCGGTGACAATGCGCATAGAAGAGGACCACGTGCACGAGTCGAGAGAATCTGGGCCGCTCGCGATCAGGCCGCGCGAACAGTGCTGATGACGAACTTTGCGTACCTTGAGGGTTAGTAATATTATAATATTGTCAAATATTAATCCTATTATTATTATTATTATTATATATTTATTTATGTATTACCTTGAAAAATATGCTTGAAAACTTTTTTTAAAATTAATGATTTAGTTGTGTAAACTCACATACAAAACGTATTTTATTAGCTTTTACTTAATGGTTAAACCACTTGACATTTTAAAATAAATAGTTTTTTTTTGTTTTTTGGAAAAAATGTTATAAACATTTTTTCGCCAAAACTTTATGAAACCAACATGAACTAAAAACGTACGTGTTTTAACGTACTTTTAAAAAAGGTTTCTAATTTTTGTCATCTTGTACAACCTTATATGTAAGTATTTGTGAAATTGGACTTTTGACCTTTTCTGAGATTTAACCTTTGTGACTGCTCTCCCCTATTTGAAAGAAGCTCCATGTATCATTGGAAGTACAGTACGGAAAAAAAAAAAAGTTTACATTAAGCTAATGTTGTGTTTTAAAGTACTTGAGTTCCTGGTGAAGTCATTTATCTAAGAGGGCTGTTGTGAGGGGGCGGTGGGCGGAGCTAATTTCTCCATTTACGCCAGATCTTTATCAGTGGCATAAACAGAGCTCTGTATTTTTCCTGGTATCTAAGCCATCGTTTTATCAGTGGAGGAGTCTTACAATCATTGGCACTCAACAATAGCCATTCGCTTCTTGAATTTCGGTTTATGGGAAGATGGCAGAGGGCAGTCAGGTGCACATCTGCCGCTGAAAATGTTGCTCATTCATTTGAAATGGGACACAGAGTTCACCTGACCAAGCAGCTAGCTTGACATGGAAAAGGATGAGTGTTTACATATCCTGAGAGGATCGTTCTACTAATGATGACTTTGTGTTTATGTTCTCATGCTATCACTGCTGTAAATAGACCACACATTTTTGTCTGGGCTGGTTTCATTGGCCCAGCTGTTTTATTTAAAGGTGACTCACTGGAGTGTGACTGATGCTTTTGTTATGTTGTCCAAGGGAGTGTGTTTGTGTTTGTGTTGTTATGTTAATGCCCATGGGTTTTTGTGCTTGTGTGTGTTTGCAAAGGACATGTAGGGTAACCAAATTACGGCCTGGATGCCAGTGTTAAACCTTGGAAAGAGAAACATCGCAAATGAGGACAAATATTTACAATATAACAGAAGTAATTGATATCATTATCAATTTTCTTAGACAACATGCTTCACAGCCCATGTATACGACATTAAAACATACAACATTATAACAACAATGGGGTAGACTTTGAAAATCTGTGTGATCAGGGATCTCAGACTTTTACTGTATAGCTCCCAATTCTTTTGCTTCTTCGCACCAATGCAACGGAAATCTTCTTGTAAATCAAGGGTGTGCCAAAAAACAACTTGATGTGCACGGTTTACTCGGAATAACCATGGAAGCTTGTTTGTCAACATGAACATCTCTGTTTTGGTAAGATTACTACTGTAGTAAACCAATAAACACCTGTTGCGCACCTGGGTGATCATTGCCAGTACGACACAGTCAATGTAATGGAAACTATAGAAAAAGTCTCACACACTGTCGTAGCTTTATAAAGTTTTTGTCAAAAGCCTATTGTCAGCATTCGATTGGTTAGACTGCTAGTGAAAGCATTTTAGATGTCTGCAGGTGTCACCAAAATCATAGTTCATATTTTTAACATGCAGTATAATCAGAATAAAGAAATGGAATAAAAATCAATTCAAGACCCTCTTGTAATTCTGATAAGCAATGGCAGATATTTCTGTCGGAAAGAACATTAAATACGTCAACATAAACATTCTCACGTTCTCAGATTATGCGATTATAATCCAATGGGTTAATCGCTTTCCTTTATTGCGATATGGTCAGAACCAGTTTAAGCAAAACAAAAAAAAAGATCGGCATACTGTACATTTTTGCCCATTACCCCAAATTTCGCATTGCATGGTAAAACCTTTACCAGCGTTCTTACAATTTATCCAGTGTGAAAGTGTCAAATGCAGAAAATAACCCAAATATTTCAAATGTCATGTAAATGTGTGTATTTTGTGTTGTAATTTTTGATGGATGGATTGATGTGTGGATGGATCGGTTGTATGAATGGGTGGATAGATGGGTGTGTGAATGGATGGGTGTATAGATGGATGTGTGGGTGGGTTGTATGGATGGATGGGTGGGTGTGGTTAGATGGATGGGTGGGTGGGTGGGTAGAAGGATGGGTTGTATGAATGGGTGGGTGTTTAGATGGATGTGTGTGTGTGTGGATGGATGGATGGGTGGGTGGGTGGGTGAGTGAGTGGGAAGATGGGTGGGTGGGTGAGTGAGTGAGTGGGAAGATGGGTGGGTGGGTGAGTGAGTGGGAAGGTGGGTGAGTGAGTGGGAAGATGGGTGGATAAATGGATTGGTGGGTGGATGGTTAGATGGATGGGTGGGTGGGGTTAGATGGATGGGTGGATGGATTGATGTGTGGGTGGGTGGGTGGGTGGGTAGATGGATGGGTTGTATGAATGGGTGGGTGGATAGATGGGTGTGTGAATGGATGGGTGTATAGATGGATGTGTGGGTGGGTTGGATGGATGGATGGGTGGGTGGGTGGGTGGGTGGGTGAGTGGGAAGATGGATGGATGGATGGATGGGTGGGTGGGTGGGAAGATGGATGGATGAATGGATGTATGGGTGGGTGGGTGGGAAGATGGATGGATGGGTGGGTGGGTGGGAGGATGAATGGATGGATAGATGGATGAATGGATGGGTGGGTAGGTGGGTGGGAAGATGGATGGATGGATGGATTGGTGGGTGGATGGTTAGATGGATGGATGGGTGGGTGGGTGAGATTTTGGATAGATCTACTACTGTATAGAAGATTAAATATACATAATTTTACACACAAATCCATACATTTACAGTAGTTACATTACAATAAATAGACAATTTAGATGACTGAACATTATAGCCAAGAGTACACATTACACAACAAATTTATATTGTCAAAAAGTCAATAATTGTGTGACTCAAAGTTGGGCCACAAAAGTCACCTTTTTCAGTGTTTGAATACGTCAATCACGGCTGAAAATCACCCACTGTCTTAAGGATTAATCCTGGGTCAATTTCACCCTCTATTTTCCCTCTCACTGCATGACCAGACTTTCAAACAGCACACTGACAAATCACCACTGAGTAAACAGTGTACAGAGGTCCGATATTGTTTCTTATGGAACAGAAAAGCGCTTTGTCATTGTGTTAACATGCACAGACCTCACAAACCTAATGAGCAATGCCTGGAAACCACCCACACACTGGCGAGGAGCAGTTGCTCTGTTCCACTGTATTTTAGAGGAAATTAAACACTGTGGGTACATTTAGTTACCTTACCTACATTTAGGGCACATTATTTATGTGAGAGCAGTACGCTGGGGTTTCATTTATGTAAATGCTGACAAAAATCTAGGACATTAGTTTACACAATCAACTAGATTTTTACTACTAGATTATGGTGATGCTTGACCATGCAAAATGTGACACCACGGGTGTAATGGGTGGTTGCCAGGGTGTTACTATGCAGTTCCTAACATCTTCTGAATGGTTTTTAGAACATTGCTGTGCAGTTACTAGGGTGTTCTGGTGGTTTCTTTGTGTAATGGGTGGTTGTTAGGGGTTGCTGTGTGGTTCATAAGTTGTTCTGAGTGGATTTAAGCATACTGCTATACCATTGTTAGGGTGTTCTAACTGGTTGCTAGGTGGTTGTTTACTGGCCCAAGTCAAATGAGCCCACCTCCATCATATTCTGGTCCCGAGATATGGCTTGGTCCCTCCCTCTGTTTTTTTCCCCCACCTAATTTATCATCTGGCAGGCAAAAATCGCATTTTGCGCACAATTTGTACCGGCAGGCGGAAAACCAACGTTACACTCTGACTTTAAGGCGTTTTGAGTGGTTTTTAACGCATTGCTTTGAGGTTGCTATTGTTATCTGAGTGGTTGCTAGAGCATTGTTAGAGGTGTCCTGTGTGGTTGATTACTGGCTCAAGTGAAATGATACTCTCGCTGATATTATACCTCAGGTCCCTCCTTCAATTTTGCTTTTGGATTTTTTTAACCAGTTTTATCATCCACCAGGTGTAATTCATAAGTCTGATTGTTTAGAATATAATAGCACACCTCTATTGACAACCGAAATATACCCTAGCCTTCAGGGTTAGTGGATGTTTCAAATCCCTATCCCTAAGTATACGTAATAGTAATATTGATGCCGGTCATAGTAAGCACCACTAATCACAATTACTGATGAATGCTTCAGTAATGCAATACCAGTGTACAAGTCGTAAAAATATGTTTATCCGATAAAATGTTTCATCAACCCGCTCCGAGCAAGGTTCGTACCATCGCTAGCCGGCATGGGTGTCCGGCACACTAACAATGAGGCTGTAGTCTACAGTCAGGCATGCTAACAAGGAGGCTAAAGACTACAGCCCCTAAAGTCAGTTGCTAGTGTACTGCCAGGGGAGTGAGGTTTACATATACTTCACAGCTATCACATACCAGCTGGCTCCTGGTACACTAGCAGAAAACAGATTTCAAAGATTTTAAAAGGCATTTGCCCCTGAAAGTGGTCACAATTAGGGCTGACGAATTAAAGCGTTTACTCATTGCGATTAATTATATCAAAAATAATGCTTTAAAGCATGGACATTAATAAGGAATATTCCAACCATCGCAGCAATTTAAGCTTGAAGCACCACCTGGTTTGTCTCCAGGAGGCAGTAAGCAAAACTTTTCTGTTTAGGCAAGTCAAAGTCTTTCTAGCAAGCCAGTCCACTGTCGGCCATCTTTGGAACGCTCTCGGGAGACTATTTCCAGTCATGCCAGTGCAGCTCATATCTACTTGAATAGGGAACACTGAAATCTCAAAAATAGTTGGTCAAGATTACGATCAAAGAACATATTTTAAATCAGCAATAAAATAAAACAACACTGCTTTCATAAATTGTGATTCTTTACCTCAGATTAAGCTGAAAAACGCAATTTTACCAGTTTGTTTTGCTAATGCACATGCGCATTCTAATTAATTTGATTACATTTTTTTATAAATTGACATCCCTAGTCACTACAACAAGGCAGTTTTGTTTTACTTTTGGATTGTTAATAATGCTCCAATTCAAGAATTAACCCCACCCTCTCTCTCTCTCTCTCTGTCTATTCAGATAAGTGCATGTGTGTATTTTATTTGTATAAACTGTGGGTGATAAGACAATACCTGAGGTGAAGACATAGAAACCTGTAGAAGGAGTGATTGCAGACACCATAACAGGCACGTCCGCAAAACACAGACTCCCCCCCCACACACACACACACACAATGAGCAAGCTATTAAAAAGCAGGGAAACCTTATGTGGGGAAAACTGGCCTGAGGCTCATCCTATCTGCTTATCTAAACTGTCTGACCTGTTACACTTATAGCTTAATGCATTGCATATTTACAAATGTTTTAGCTGTTACTGGCAGTGTTAGCCTCATTCACTTTCAATGCATCTTTTTGTTTTCTCCATACAATTAAAGTGAATGGTGACTGAGGCTGTCAGTCTGTCAGGTGACTTCCTTTATTCTGCAGAACACAAATTAAGATTTTTAGAAGATAATTTCCGCTGTGTTGGTCCATTTAATGCAAATGATTAGTGGACAGAACTTTTAAACTCCAAAAAGCACATAAAGGCAGCATAAAAGTAAGTCATACAACTCCAGTGGTTAAATCTATATCTCCAGAAGCAATATTATAGGTGTGGGTGAAAAACAGATCAATATGTAAGTCCTTTTTATATATATATATATATATATATATATATATATATATATATATATATATATATATTATCCCCCAGTAGGCGCAAAATGCACGAAGAATGTGAATTGCCAAAACCAACTTAAGAAGAATATGGAAGTGGAGTTTGGAATGACAGAGGGTGAGTACATATGAAATTTTTATTTTTGGGTGAACTAACCTGTTACTGTCTTGAGTAAAAAAGGAGTCAAACAACAGTGACTACAACACAGATAATAAATGCATGGGCAAAGCAATAAATAAAACATAAATAATAAAAGGCAATTTCAGTGATTACAGTAAATGACCACTAATTATGGTAATAACACTCTAAATGGGTGTTATAAATGTCTTTGTGCTCCGTTGTTTAATTTGCCTGGGATTTATATGACATTTTCTCCCATTTTTCAAGCTTCTAGATGTGTATTTATGTATAAGAAATTAAATTATAAGCTTTTATTTACAAAGCAGTGATCGATTTTGCAACTGTATCAAACTCCAGCCTGTTGAGGGTGCAGTCTCGTTTGTGTTTTTGCTCAGGTCCACCTTAACAGCGCTCCTCTTTGTTTATGATTTCCTGAAAACTTTTCCAACCAATGACAGAGCATCCAGGTTACCTGCCTGGCGCTTTGGGCCTAGCGACGAGTTCTGATTGGTTGACACACTGAACTGACAGCCAATCAGCTGCCTGCAGGGCTTGTTTGGAGCCACTAGAGAATGACAGCTCGAAAAAAACAAAAAAGAAAGAAGGAAAATTTGTTCAGCTCACGCCATTGCCATCCGCCGCAAGAGTATGAAAACTTTCGTAATGTTTTCGCGTTCATTTTAAGCTGCTTTCGGTATCCAAGCTGTACCACCGACAGGAATTACATCTGACTGGAAATATTCCCCTCATATTTTGTCCATTTGAGAGGATTTACAGGTCGGGTGTGCTGAAAAACGGACCCTTATGGGAAACAGGGAACTTTATATGCTAGTCATATTTAGAGACTTCTCACAGATATCAGACAACCATGTCCGGGGGTATCGGTATATATGCGGTCAAGAAACGGAAGAAGCCTGTTCAGAAAATGTAAGTTTTTTTTTTTTCAGTGGAGTGTCTCATGTTCAAGTTCAAAGCGCGCCCGTCTCGTGCATCGATGTTATTGTTGCAACGCACCAGAACGTCAGAATAATTCGATCGGCTATTGTTCGAATGTTATAATGTAACAGAACGAACGTTCTGAGAGAAGAATGGAACGCGTACTATTCAACAATGCTTCCATTTGTTACATAAACCCTAAAACTATGTTTACAATTGATAAAGTCACGTATATGCGAGTGCGATGTCTTAAAAATGTCAAAATCGGAATTGGGTGCGTTTTTTTTATAGGACACGCTGTTGAGAAAATGAAGTTATCGCATAATTTATATCTTGCAAAACGGTCTGTGTCAATTCATAAACTTATTAATATGCTGTATAACAAGGTATAATAAATATATATATATATAAAATTGTATTTTTTGTCAAGAGTAATAAAATGGTAAAAAATATTTTTTTAAAAACTGCAATGTTTATTTGGCTGAACTCTTTATGTATTACAGTATATTGTGTCTTCAAAAATGACTTTTTTTTTTTTTTTATCTCCCCGGGTGAATTCGGACTTTCTAATGAATCCCATGAAATAAGTGGGCCGGTGCTGTTTGTTTTTTCACGCGTTTCATTGTCCGAAAGTCCGAATTTGACCCAGTTCTGTACACCGGGTCTTCCAGACTTCATCGGGACACCTTAAAAATTTGGTCTTGGTGTGTGTAGTTTTGGGTCTGGCATGGAAATAGTACTCTTGTATTAATCATAATCAAGTTGAGAGTTGGCGGCGCTCTCACGCGATGCTTACAAGAGGGGGGGAGGGGGTTATTGTAATCTGATATAGCCTTTCTCAAATCATGAGAACACAGTTTTTTTTTCTCACTTTTTTTCTTGCGCACCCAAACCCCCCCCCCCCCCCCCCCCCCCCCCCCTTAAATTAGCATTTTTAACGTTTTTAAGTCACGCAAACTGTTACGCAACTGCGGTAGAACTGGCTAAAAAGCCCAAGCACGCCTTTGAGCGGTTGTAGGACGTTGTTAATGCTCATGTTTTATGATTTTGCAGATAGTTTGAAATCATTGCAAATCATGTTGACCATTGTCAGATAATCTAAAATGTGCTGCATGTGATAACATCTGAATTAACCGGTTTTATTCAAGGATCAACAAGACTTTTTATTAGGTTACACAGATTAAAACTTTCAGGTAAAATAGTAATGGCATCTTAAGGTAACAAATGCACATTTTCACTCATTACAGTGTATTTACTGTTAGTAATTATACTGTAATATAAACACTGATGTAAAATGTTTGACTTGGGCATTTTGTTCAATTCTGGAGCTAAATAGCTCACAGTGCTTTTTTCTGATTTAAGGGATTTGTGTAAGTATTAGCAGTCTTTGTATGTCTGCACCTTGATGTCGGCCAGCGTATTTGGCCTGCAAACACTCTCAAAAGAGTGCAATGGTGCAGATCCCTTACCTGTATACAGCAGCGTCGGGCCCACCCACTAGGTTATGTGTATATTACACTTGTCACTGGCGTAGGAGACTGACGACCTTTGCACGGTGTGTCCGCACTTCAGAATAGCTACTTACTGGAGCTTGAACTGCAGTGTGTCTTTTAGCGTGCTGATAGACGTTAAAACAAGACAGGAAGGTGGCGAGGCTTTGGAGCGGCCAAAGACCATGTCTGACACAAAGAGGGTATTGAGAGAATGTAACTGGACACCTGGCTTCACACCACGACTGCTTGGAGTTGGAATGCTGCAGAACAGTAGAACCTCTTTTTCCACTCTCTTACTTTCACTCACCCTCTCCCTAGTCTTGTCAAGATTTCCTCACTTCTCATATATGCGAAAACAAAAACATTGGTGCAAGAAATGAACCAGCTCACCTCTGCTGGAAACTGCAGCTGGAACTTCAAGTGGAAGTTTTCAGCATCTTGCAGTGGGCTGAAACTGAAGTGTTTAATTATTTTAATGTTAAAGTACTTTTAAGTAATAAATAAGACATTTGTTGGTTGATTTGTTCGAAAAGATTAAACGCTGTGGTTCCGTGGCGCTGTTTGAGCATCCTGGCCAGCCTGACACCACAACATTGCTCAACCAGTAAGCACGAGTTTGGGGTGGGACTGTGAGTTTGTCTGACCAATGGAACATTCTTTCAATAATAAAGTTCATGCCAATGGATATTAGGCTTTGTACGTGCCGGTTCCATCATCAGTGCGGTTCTTGCCAATTGACTATGTCCAGCATAGTTTTTCAAGGCATGTGGACACTCCATTCAGAATTGGAACATCCACTTTTTACCATTCAGTCAATACACACAGGATAAAATCAAGCTTTTCAAGCTGGTTTCAGCCTCATCGCATTTGGCGGGTTACGGGTGCTAGTTTCACACCCTGGCCCCTGTTTAATATATTTGGCAACTTCCCAGATCCATGGTTTTGCCATTTCCTGATATTGCCGATCATCATCTGTTCGCAAAAGACATTGTCGATATCCGATTACATCGTCCTATCACCCAGCCCTATTTCAAATGCTATTTTAAGGCGAAAAGGCAAAGGGAAAACAACGCGAGCTATGAAACAGTCATGGCGGCAACTTCTCAATCTCCACCAGGCATAGGCATCTCAGTAATAACGCGAGTCACAAGATGTGTAATTCAATTCAAACATATTTATTAAATATCTCCCAATTAAATGGCATCAGGAGAACCTGTAGAGTCCAGAAATATGTGTTCTTTCTCCACTTTCCTTTCATCTCTTTCCCTCGTGAGAGAGTGGGTGTTCACCTAATTAAAGTTCAAGCAGCTACATGTGAAAAATTAACTACTAATACAATCATCCAACTGAACGAAAAGGCAGGGAAGGCATTTATAACTATAGTAATTACAATATACAACATACTAAATATAATGCATTAAATGTAATGCAAAAATAAATTAGAAGTAAAATAATAATGAATAATATGAATTATATTAAATAATGACAATGAATCAATAACCAAAACGCATAACATTACGTTTAATTGCAACTATGAGTTATCAGTTTCTTCAGTTTGACTCTTTAAGCATTTTTTTAGGGCTATCTATCTTAATATAGAGAATATTATTTTACCCTCTACTTGTTTGAAGTCTTATTATAAAAGCTTTTTTAATAAGCCTTTTAAACTTTTTTTCCCAGCATAAACTAGGCAAAGTGATATAACTGAGAATAGGAAAATTCAATTAGTGTCAGTGTGCAGAAAGATCCCTATAAAAGGGGAAATGATCTGGACCGGCCGATCAGGAGACAAGGTGATCGGTATCGCCTGTAAAAATCCTGATTGGAGCATCCCTAGTTTTTTGCAGGGCATTAAACATAATGCCATAAACAAATTGCTTTCCACTTTTTCATCGGGCATTCATTGTGCAGTTGTATAATGTGCTAGCACAGCTGAGCGCAAATTGCTGAATTTATTCCCAACCCTGAGCCCAACCAGATTGGAAAATAGACTTGAAACTCTTTAACAGAATTCATTAGGCTGACATGCGTCCAGCTGTAATTTGAACTGTCCACATATTGAACAGACTGCAGACTTCGGGGTCATATAAAAAACGATTTTCACATCAAAGTCCAGTATGAATAAATAAAGGACAGACGTCTGGGCGTTCATGTCTGAATCTTGAAATGCTTATGCGCAGAGGTCTGTTTAATGAAGTAGTAAGTCAAGAAGACTGCTTGCTTGACAACAGCCCCATAGTTTCTTGACTCTAACTATGATGTAAGGCAGTTACATTTGCACCCTGACAAAGGGCCTTAGAAAAGGCACATTTACTGTACTGTGCCTTTCCTATGGTATCTCTGGCTTGGGAATCAATACATTGATACTGGGCTTTGATGTGTGTTGAAAGAAATTTGGACCAGAACCAAAAGAATGCCCCTCCCACTCTCCTTCAAATTAAAATAACCACACATCTTATTTCGAGGATTGCAAGAGAAAAGCAGATAATTTTGGCACCTGAGAATGGTGACTAAACATGAATTTGTACCCAGTGCCCCTAGGGCTGGACGATTTTGCTAAAAATGTACATTTCACAATTTTTTAATGATGTTTGAGATATATCCCAATATTTGCTCTGAAATTGTTTAGTTTGAAATGGTGATCCCAATCTCTCAGAAAAGGTGGAATGCAAAACTAGGATGATGTCTACATAAAATACATTTTATACCTCATAAAAAGACAAATATAGAGATACTGTAATATACTGTTTTCTTGCATTGTTTTGCGGATTTTTGGTAGTTATCAGCTTATTGTTGATGCATAATTGTATATCCCCCAAAATCGGTGTGAATATATGTTCTATATCGCCCAGCCCTATCTGACCCTCTGTGCCTAGTTGACCGATGCATTGAATGCACGCCATTGGAGCCAATTTATTTCTAATTCAAACCAGATGTGCTTGAGATTCAGTTGAGGTTATCAGGTGGAAAACAACCACATCTTTCTAAATTCACCCTTTCCCCTCTGATCTCAGATCTGTTTTGTGTAAGAGGCAATGTTAGGGGTTTGGTAATGGGGGCTGGAGTGAGACTGATGTAAATTTACTCCAGTCAGTTTGGACTCACTTGACAGAAGCTATGTTTCAAAAAACATTTAATCTAAAGGCTTGTTCTTAAATGCTCGAATTTAGTTTTGTAGACATTTAATTTTGAAGATGCTACTGTTAGTCTAAAATGTAGAAAATCGAACTATTAAAGAATGATTAGCCTAGGCGTGTCCAATATTTTTGACTGGACAATCTACACACAACTTCCCACTGACCAGTACCAAGGACATGCAGTGACTAGACAAAAGAAAATCTACCATGGGATTTGTAGACAGATTTTTCTCAAACTAGGCTGCCAAGAGCTGTAATATTGTGCGTTGTGACTAACATCAATAAACCTTTTGAACAACGCAATGCATGCAGACGACAAATTAGCTATTGTGCAACAATGCTAGAATATTTTGAAACTGTCTTTCCATTGGTTGGGTTTTTGGACGAGTGCCAACCTGAAAAGATAAGGAAATACACAAACGTACAATTAGAGAATAAGTGAAGAATGCAGAGAAAGCAAGAAAGGACAAGAGAACAAAGAACCAAGTCTTGAGATGGTCCTCTGTGTATTGCAAATGGCATGAGACACCTTATTGCATGTTGGGACATGCTAGAAGAAAACAATGATGATGTCACACCTCATGTGGTTGGCCTGAGATGTTTGTGCATAAGAGGAGAGAAAAGGAGAGATAGAGTGAGAGTTTTCAGATGTTCCCACTTGAGGGATGTCTTCAATGACAAAAATCCCTTGGCAACCTCAGCAACCACAGTAAATAGTGGGAGGTCTGCACAATCAGTACCAAGGGCTGAAACTCGAATCACAGTGGATCTTTACCCACTTTTACCAAATGGATGTAATTCAACCAGAATGTTGAAAGAATGTTTTATGGTTTTTCTCTTGGATTGTATCTCCCGCATTGCATTCCAGTATCCAGAATTTCCTCACAAACCTGCTAGTAATTGCAAACTTTGTAGTGCTAAAAACAATTGTTTTTTATAGAAAGTTTTGTTAAGCTTGACAATTAGTTCTATTCATTTAGCTAGCTGATAAAGGCTTTGTTTTAAGGTTTGGGATGAACGGATTACTTGGCTTTCATAATGGACTAGGGCTGGATATGATACAGGTTGCACATAAGTGGTTATGGTTCACAAAAACCTAATTGCATCGCAGTTAAATCTGCACAAAATGTACGAGTCAGATGCTATTATTTCTGCACAAATGTGCTTTACTTAATTATGCAGACTTTTTCCAAAAAGAATCATCCAATTATCGGACAAACCGATATTCCCACCTCAAACTCATGACATTGTTGTACCTATGTTGCAACAGAGCCATGTTGTTTACTATTTATAAAATGATGTCCATCACCATAAAAAGAAAAGAAAAAAAGATGTTTAGCCATCAGCAAAGAAAAAGCCCTTGCTCACCCTGATTGTTATTTAGGTGTTTGTTGTATTAAGTGCAAAGAAAGCAAGCACATGCTTTACAATCAAATAAATGGAATCTCCTGTGAACTTAAAAAATAGGCGAACCAATGGCGTGCCAACGATGATGAACCCCTTCATGTCATTCTAGAAAAATGGAGCTCAGGGCTGAAGGGTAGGAAAAGGGTGGAACACACTTTTTTGTTCCTGCAGGCTCTTTTTTTTTCTGAGGTTAGTTTTGCTTTCTTTCTGGGAAAACATAATTAGGGTCCGGCTTGGATAGCTAGAGTTACCACTCCTAGTGTATTGGGCTGGCAAGCAATGAAAAGTCTGCATGAGGTTGAGTTACATAGTTTTGATGGCCGTGATTCCAGTAAGGGAGCTCAGGCTCAGATAATGGGATTTATATCAGAAGCGTGAAAAGTTATTCTAGTATACAAATGGTGAAGAAAATAATTGACTTTTCCATTCCTTATTTAAAATGTGAATTGCGTAGCCCGGTAGTTATAAGATAAACATAGGCAGATGATGTCCATGGGCTTTTTTAATTATTATTATTATTATTATTATTATTTATTTTTTACTTTTGGGTTAAAGTTTGTGTATTTTCTAAGTGCTGTGGCTGGTCACCAATCTATTTACATTGATATATTATAATCAATATGCACTGAATTTTTGTTGAAAACAGTACCTTTGGTTTTGGGACTAATCTTGCCTGTCCAGAGCAATAATAAGCGAATACATTTCAGGCATGTATGTAATGCTACAGGCATTCAGGAGAAAAGCCCTCTATAAGACAAGGGACTCAGTAATGTAATTCAGAGATTATAAATCAAGACTTAGAAACTCAGTTTCCAAGCATTACATACCCTGAAATCCAGTCAATATTCAGTCTGTCTTTTGTTTGCGGCATTCACAATTAAAAAAAAATGAAAAAAGTAAAACATTAGCAAAATCCCGGAAATACTGCAGTGCATCTGGTAAGTTTTAGAGTTACAACAGGAAAAAAGACTCAAAATCTTATTTGGAGAAAATAGGGCCTGTCTGAGGACAACTGTCACATTTAATCAGAAAACCGAGAGATGACTGCTACTTTGGGCCTGGCGTGGGCTGCTATTTCACCAGCTAGAAGTCTTGGAGCAATTGGAAATTTTAAATTGACCAGTCAGTGATGAGTCAACCATAGAGACCCATAAGAAAGAATGAAAGTAATGAACAAAGACTAAGGTGACAGTTAAAAAAAAGTGTGATTAGGAATTAAGAAATGTTGACACGTCACTACAGGAAAGCTCATGAAAAATACCCCAAGTTTCCAAGTAATTTCTCTGTCAACGTTGAAAGCTACAGAAATACAGTGCAACACACCACAATCAGAATCAATAAGGACATGGGTGATATTTAAAGGTGATATTAAAATACTTTCACCAATCCCAACCTAAAATACGGAGACGACTATTAGAAGGCTATTTGTAAATTGATATCTCTGAAAAGTGTAACACTGGCATTGTTCCGATAAGCCTGACACAGGGATATTTGACTATATCACAATTCCAGTGGGTCAGAAGTTTACATACACTAAGTTAACTGTGCCTTTTAAGCAGCTTGGAAAATTCCAGAAAATTATGTCAAGCCTTTAGACAATTAGCCAATTAGGCTAATTGTAGGTGTACCTGTGGATGTATTTTAAGGCCTACCTTCAAATTCAGTGCCGCTTTACTTGACATCATGGGACAATCAAAAGAAATCAGCCAAGACCTCACAAAAAAAAAATGGTGAACCTCCACAAGTGTGGTTCATCCTTGGGAGTAGTTTCCAAATGACTGAAGGTACCACGTTCATCTGTACAAACAATAGTACGCGAGTATAAACACCATGGGATCACGCAGCCATCATACCCCTCATGAAGGAGACACAATTTGTTTCCTAGAGATGAACATAGTTTTGGTGCAAAAAAGTGCCAATCAATCCCAGAACAACAGCAAACGACCTTGTGAAGATGCTGGAGGAAACGGGTAGAAGTATCTATATCCACAGTAAACCAAGTCCTATATCGACATGAAAGACTGCTCGGCAAGGAAGAAGCCGCTGCTCCAAAACTGTCATAAAAAAAGCCTGAAAGATCTTTGTACACATGTGGACAAAGATCTTACTTTTTTGGAGAAATGTCCTCTGATCTAATGAAACAAAAATGGAACAGTTTGACCATAATGACCATTGTTATGTTTGGAGGAAAAAGGGTGAGGCTTGCAAGCCGATGAACACCATCCCAACAGTGAAGAATGGGGGTGGCAGCATCATGTTGTGGGGATGTTTGCTGCATGATGGACTGGTGCACTTCACAAAATAGATGCATCATGAGGAAGGAAAACTATGTGGATATATTGAAGCAGCATCTCAACACATCAGCCAGGAAGTTAAATCTCAGTCGCAAATGGGTCTTCCAAATTTACAGTGACCCCAATCATACCTCCTAAGTTGTGGTAAAATGGCTTAAGGAAAACAAAGTCAATGTATTGGAGTGGCATCACAAAGCCCTGACCTCAATCCGATAGAACATTTGTGGGCAGAACTGAAAAAGCATGTGCGAGCAAGGAGGCCTACAAACCTGTCTCAGTTACACCAGTTCTGTCTGGAGGAATGGGACAAAATTCCAGCAAATTATTGTGAGGAGCTTGTCTAAAGTTTACCCAAAACGTTTGACCCAAGTTAAACTATTTAAAGGCAATGCTACCAAATTCTAACAAAGTGTATGTAAACTTCTGACCCACTGGGAATGTGATGAAAGAAATAAAAGCTGAAATAAATCATTCTCTCTACTATTATTTTGACATTTCACATTCATAAAATAAAGTAGTGATCCTAACTGACCTAAAACAGGGGATGTTTTCTATGATTAAATGTCAGGAATTGTGAAAAACTGAGTTTAAATGTATTTAACCAATACATTTTGACTTCAAATGCACTTCACCTTCAATACAATGGTATTTTGGACCAATGAGATTTCACTGTGGGCTGAGATACCCAGCATGTGTCAAATCTAGAAACCTAGCAATCAACAAAATACTAGTTAGGACAAAAAATCTGATTAAATACAGAAGAAATTGCTTTTATCGCTTTATTGCATCGCTCCTGAATAGTATGTGGTGTAAAGCTATTTTTTTATCTTTAAGTTAACTAATTTTGCACTTTCCACATTTTCCCAAATGTATCTTATCTTGGATTATTAATAATCACATTTACTTCTATCAAAGGATATAAGGCACATCACAGTCCTTAACCAGCAGTCTAACACACATTTTTCTTCAATGTTCTCTCTCTTCTCAGCCCCAAACCACCACCACCCGATGGCATTAAATCCAACCCCTCCAAACGACACAGGGATCGGCTGAACAGTGAATTGGACAAGCTGACTAAACTCTTGCCCTTCTCAGAGGACATCCGTACACGACTGGACAAACTGTCAGTCCTTCGACTCAGTGTTGGATACCTGAAGGTCAAGAGCTTCTTCAATGGTGAGCTCAGAAGCTTTTTCCATGTTTTAGCTTTCTTCAAATCAACATAACATAAAAATGTACCCCATTTATCTAATACTCGTACTTGGTCATATTGAGCACGATTTATCAGTGCATGTTATTCCAAAGACAATAAATGTTTGTTTTCATATTCTTTCATCAAAGTCTTAACAACTTCATCAACCTCTGAAATGAATTTTGTTTTTAAATGACATTATCAATGCCAAAAAAGTCTTTGTACTCTCCAGTTTATTGTCGATTGGTGAAATCACGTTCCACCACCTACATTTTTGCTACTTAGTTTAAACATCCTATTTTACTCTGATAAGCCAAATTATTGATGTAAAAAGGGCTGCGTGTGCTGTTTTAATGTTGACTTTAAATGTAAACACGTTTGTTTTGGTTTTAATATCTTTGAAGATTGCCATTTTTTTCTACTTTTATGAGGGTAAAAAGCACAGGTAATGATTGGGAGATGAGGGGGCAACAGAATCGGGAAAGGTTATGAGCCAGATTCAAACTCAAATTCGTGTTACCTGCATGTGAGTGCAATGACTCAACATGTCAAAACTAGCAATGCCAATCATCACTATCGACCAATACTGATAAAAGCAATTATCTTCACTAACGCCGTCGGCCGCTAGTTGAAACAAGGGAACATAAAACAAGCAGGTTATTGTATTGGCACACAAATTTTGTATCATTCGTTCCTCATCAGAACATGTGTGCTAACCACTAAGCCAAAGTTCTGGCTCAAATCATTTGAAAAATAGACGTTATGGTCAGTGAATAATAGTTGCCTCCCCTGTCAATTTGAGTTAAATTGACATTGAACTTCATTTCTTAAATTCAATGTCGCATTGTAACTCGCATTGAACATTTAACTTAATTTCTTAAATTCAGTGACACAACTAAAGGTTGATGCCCTCTCTACCACATGAGAGGAAAAAGGAGACATGATGTTGCTTCCTTTTTAGCACTTCCACATATCACCCTTGATCAAGACCGCTTGATGGTTTCAAGGTGGCAAATCTGTGAATATACTTCTCAGAATTATGATTCAGTCTCAATTTAATGAGATTTTCCCCTTATTAGATTCTGGAGCCTTTTGAATAGTTCTACTGAATTGTGTACATACACAATTTACCAAACGATCCATGTCACATGGAAGACTGACAAGAAACTTGTGACCTTAGCAGTCATGTCTGTTATTTCTGGGGAAATCAACAAGGGAGCTGATGGATCACATGACAAATTGTACTCTGGTTTTGGATCCTTAACTCACTAAAAGACATGCTTTGCTTTCATTTAACGGTTGTTTTTATAAATTGGTTCTCAGCTAGGATAACTATAATCATTTGATACGTTTTTTTCTCCAAATTTCAGCCAATAAAGGTTTATTTGTTTGTGTGTCTTTGGAAAAAAAGTGTCACAGTAACATCTCGGCATGTCCATGCTGGAGTTGGGTAGGATCTTCTCATGGAAGTAATCCAGAGGGTTTATAAAGTACTTTATAAGTATAAAACTGAGGCAAACTTCTCAAGGGAAGGTCAAATCAGAAATTTCTAAAATAAAATGATTTGTATTGTTAATCTGAAAGGTATGTGAAATTGTTTTCCAGACAAATTAAATATTTTAAACCTACAAACCATTATGTCTCGAACCAATAGATGATGACATCATTTTCAGTTTTGGGTAAACTTTCCCTTTTATAAGGTATAACTTTATCCCTTTTATAAGGTATAACGTTATCCCTTTTATAAGGTATGACTTTATCCCTTTAAGAAGGTATGACTTTGTTCCTTTTAAGAAGGAATATCTTCATTCCTGCAAGAAGGTATCACTTCTAGATGATCATGCAAGGGCATTGTATGTGTTGATTTTCAGGGTTTACCAATGTGTACTTCACTCAGCCGTCTTTCCTTGACCATGCTTAAGTTTTTATCAGACAATATTTGGATATAGGATTGATTTAGCCACCATAAAAAAGAGAGAGTGTAGGTAACCACTGAAGGTGGCTCTGTTTTCATCTCCAACACCAAGATTTCCATTGAAATAACTCTTGTCCGCATTGACCTTTCTATTCATACCAATAGTCAAGTCAGAATTCTCTATCTCTTGGCTCCATTATCTTGTCTTTCGATCATGAAAGTGGCAGAAAAGGTGTCTTTTCTTCAACCGTTTAGCTGAGAAAGCATGGCAGCTATGAAGTCTATGCAGAGAATTCCATTGTGAAAAGATTCAGGGCCTTGTTTAAAAATTTGTTTTGAGTAAGCTTGGCACCATCAAGTTGGCAAGTTGGAAGACAAACAGGCAAACTTGGTGTGGAGAGTGCTGAATCAGACAATATGAAGTTCCTGGCACCATCACAGACTCCCCACTTTGTTCTGTTATGCTGAGTCCATCCGAACGAACATAGAAACATTGCATATGCTGGGAGCTTGCCCACTCTGGGTGGGGATCTAATAGATGAGCTGGTAACGGCATAAAAAGGGTAAGAATTAGAAGTGGGGGATTTTTTTTTAATACTTCAAAAGTATTGCACTATTTTATTGCACAATACTTTAGCGACATTCTAACGTCAAGAATGACTACTTTAAGTTTTATTTATTAACATTTAAGTCATAGATGTCAGGGGGAATTTAGAAGAAAATAAAATCTAAGTATTGTGATATTTTATCTCCCAATATTTCATCGATGTTCTAATGGCAAGAATGAATATATAAAATTGCATTAGTCATTGCAGTCAACATTTATTTTAATACTATTTCAAAGTCTTGCAATATTTGATCTCACAATACTTCATCGATATTCTAATGGCAAGAATTTTTAGTTACATTATAGTTATTGCTGTCAACGGGTTTCCCTCCCACATTGTTTTTTTTAAATTACTATGTGCTACTTCTGTGACTACTATGAAGTCACACAATAAGTGTCATTTTTTTTTTTTTTTTTTGCACAAAGCAATGAAGTCCAATAAAAATGAATGAGAAATTACAAAGGTTGCAACACTTCACAGACTCGAATTGCAATACAATAAAGATAATCGTAATGTCATTGCATTGCAACCCAGATATCGATTTTACTTATAATATTGTACAGCCAGGTCTCTTCTGTTTCCCAACCCTGGTCAGAATGCTGGTGTGTTTGTAGGACAGAGGGTCTTACCCAGTGGCATATAAAAAGTTTGCTGAACTATCATCATTCCACTGCCAGACTAGAACTTCCCTTTCCTTTGATGAACTGGCTGTGTATTGTGTGGAAATGTATCATGTTTTTTCTTTTTTTCCTCCTCCACCCTTTACATTATTCATCTGAAATTGTTCCTCCAAACAAACAGACCATCAAAAGCTTGGCAGAGGCTCAAATTGTGCCAGCCTTCTGCCCCCATCCCCCACCCAGCTAAGCTTATTTGATTGTTCTTCTAAAACAGCAACAGTTAGAAACAGGCATTTGGGGCAGAGCAGAAGAACGAGAGAGAACGACTAAGAAAGACAGTTCAAGGGTTAGTTAGTAGCAAAATATCTCAGCTCTGTAGGTCCATACATTGCAAGTGAATGGGTGCCAAAATGGTGATGCTCCAAAATCCACAGAAGGGCTACATAAAAGTACTCCAGGCAACCCTGGTGGTTAAATGCATATCTTCTGAAGCGATCTGATAGGTGTGGGTGAGAGCAAATCAATATTTAAGTCATTTGTCCTTTACTTTCTTTTTCTTCTTCTCTATTTTTATTGATTCACATTATTTGTGCATTTCACTCCCTTCTGGGCAGGAAGGAGAATTTAAGACAAAAAAATTACTTTAATATTGATATGTTTCTCACCAACATCTATCATATTGTGTCTGAACACATGGAGTTAACCACCGGAGTCGTATGCATTACTTTTATACTCAATTTTTTGGGAATTTTGGAGCTTCAATTTTGGACCTACAGAACTGAAATATTCTTTTAAAAAAACCTTAATTTGTGTTCTGCAGAAGAATGAAAGTCTTACACATCTGGGATGCCAGGAGGGTGAGTAAATAATGACAGAATTACAAATTTTCAGTGAACTGTCCCTTTAAACGTGATGCAGACAGTCCAAAAGAAGAGTGGCTATTTTAGACCTGCCCTCAAGATTCACAGCTGCATCAAGCACTTCTCACCCTTAAGAGGTTGAAAAAACTAAACCGAATGTGTCACTATGCAATTGGTTTTGTGGAAATTCCCTAGTACCCTGAAGTGTGAAGCTGTGAAATGCAAAACATGATGCCCTTATAAGCAAATAGTATCTGGTTATATATGTTTGTGTGTATGTATGAAGGCCTATATATACAGCATATACAGAAGATTGTACAAGATCAATGGTATATAAAAGATTACATACACCTTAGCCATGACATTTAATCATAGAAACCATTCCCTGTCTTGGGTTAGTTAGAATCACTACTTTATTTTACGAATGTGAAATGGTAGAATAATATTAGAGAGATATTTCAGAATTTCTTTCTTTCATTACATTCCCAGTGGGTCAGAAGTTTACTTACACTTTGTTAGTATTAGCTTTAACTTCCTGGCATATGTCTTGAGATGTTGCTTCAATATATCTACATAATTGTCCTTCCTCGTGATGCCATCCATTTTTTTAAGTGCACCAGTCCCTCCTGCAGCAAAGCACCCCAGCAACATGATGCTGCCACCCCCATGCTTCACAGTTGGGATGGTGTTCTTTGGCTTGCAGCCTCACCCTGTTTCCTCCAAACATAGTGATGGTCATTATGGCCAAACAGATCAGACCAGAGGACATTTCTTCAAAAAGTAAGATCTTTGTCCCCATGTGCACTTGCGTACTGTAGTCTGGCTTTTTATGACCGTTTTGGAGCAGTGACTTCTTCCTTGCTGAGAAGCCTTTCAGGTTATGTCGATATGGGACTCGTTTTACTGTGGATATAGATACTTGTCTACCTGATTCCTCCAGCATCTTTACAAGGTCCTTTTGCTGTTGTTCTGGGATTGATTGGCACTTTTCATACATTTGTCACTATGATGGCTGCGTGGTCCTATGGTGTTTATACTTGCGTACTATCGTTTTTACAGATGAACATGGTACCTTCAGGTATTTGGAAATTGCTCCTAAGGATGAACCAGACTTGTGGAGTTTCACAATGTTCTTTTATGAGGACTTGGCTGATTTCTTTTGATTTTACCATGATTTCAAGCAAAGAGGCACTGAGTTTGAAGGTACTGTAGGCCTTAAAATACATCCACAGCTACACCTCCAATTCCGTACACCTCCTATCAGAAGCTAATTGCCTAAAGGCTTGACATCACTTTCTGGATTTTTTCAAGTTTCTTAAAGGCACAGTTAATTCAGTGTATGTGAACTTCTGACCTACTGGAATTGTGATATAGTCAATTAAAAGTGAAGAAATTTGTCTGTAAACAATTGTTGGAAAAATTACTTGTGTCATGCACAGAGTAGATATCCTAAACAACTATAGTTTGCTAATATTAAATCTGTGGAGTGGTTAAAAAGTGTGTATATAAACTTCTGACTTCAACTGTTTATATATTGCCAGACTCTGGACTGGGCACTCCTTCACTGTCTGTAAATAATTACTGCAAAATCAGGAAATAACATCTCAGGAGCGTTTTGTTGCGGTACGGTGAGCTTGAATTGGCCCAGGCTGAGCTATTTTCAGTCCTTCTCAAAGAGTATTAACTGGATCAAGGCAGCAAGTTCAGTAAATCTTTTATCAGAGTGGCTATTTTCATCACTGGTTGTGAAGTGAGGAGAGAGGCGTGCTCAAGGCTACGGGTTCCTCTCCGTCTGGCTTCTTGCCGGTCCAACAGCGCCTTTTGTAGAGAATGGGTCTTCTGTTGGTGTCCTCTGACCATCTGAGGTTGTAGAGACCGAGGAAGAAGAGAATAACCTCTAATAATCTGAGAAGAACTGTGAGATTCGGTCCCACGGCGAGACGCACAAATAGCACATTGTGTGAGCTGCACTGTATTGATGAGGGTCAGGTCTGGAGGAGTCACTGCATAGATCGTTCCTTGTCTAAGATTTGACCTTAGGGATGTATCCAGACCACTGGTTTGGTGCCTGGAGTATGGTGGAAAGATCCCTGTAAAGAGAGTTTTACATTTGTTTCTTGTTCGTCTTACATTTACATGTAATCACTAAGCAGACACTTTTATACAAAGTGACTTGCAAATATGGAACATCACAAGCTATTCATACAATATCTGCAGTATCACGCTGCAGAATTTCAAGAGTGATCTCAAATTGTATAGAAACTAGAGCAGATGAAATGCAGAAAAGTTGAGAAAGTGCCTTTTTAATGGTTGTTGGATTGTTACAGAAAGGAGTGCCAAATATCTCAAGTTTTTTTTAAACTATTAAATAATTAATTGAGATGTTAAATCAGTAAATGTGCCCCAAATATTTCATTTTAGCAGGTTTGGATCCATTTTTAACTTTCCATTAGATTTGGGTTTATTTTCATTTATGCATGAGCTTTGCTGTAATCATTTTCTTATTTTGTCTCACTAATGGTTTGTTCACACAGAACATGTTCTTTTGTTTAAAATGGTAGATGCAGCTCAACTAATAGCATGCAGGTCTCGAGATATTACTAAATGTTTAAAAAAAAAATGCTGAACTCATGGCAGGAGACACTGAAAAATCAGCGAGATGTGTCACATTGGACAATTAAAGGCAAATGTCTAGCACCTGTTGACATCGAAAAACAATTCCAAAACAATGTAGACAAACGTGAAAACATTTGTGTGTGTGAACGGCCCCTAGAATTCATTTTTGAAAGGTGATGCCGACTGTGTGACGTGTTGATATCCATAACCCAAAACATGAAAAGACAGGAAGCTCGTGCTGAAAATCGACCCAAAGCTAATAGGATTTAATTATTTAGATTCAAACATATTTAATTTATGTATTTCACAATTGATTTAAAATCAAGGGCAAGTCATACAACTGTCTACAGCTGTTTCTTCAACTAGAATTTGGAAAATCAAGAAAACATGAATGATCTGGAAAGCGACTTTGTGCCTCATTGTGATCGAACCACCAGGCGTTTTGCCCTTTCAAGTTCCAAATACACGTTCCTTTGCCTCTACCCTATTCAAAGCTTGTAGCCTCACACTCTGGCCTGCTGTCTCTGTTTCAGAGCTGTATTTTCGTAATCTTATCTATGTAGAGATCGCATGTTCCTGACGGTAAATAGATGGCAGGGCTGAGGGAGGGAGGAGTTTGCGCTCAGAGCCCTGAGGCATTTCGGCACGCTATGGGGGCTCTGCTGGTGGTGGCGCACTCCTGGCCACTTAGGGACTCTCTCATATAATCTGTCTTTACAAGACTATACAGGATCTTACAAAAAACAAGCTTTTTTCAAAAAAGTTTGAAATTTTTTAGTTTTCTTACCTTTGCTGGAGTAAAAAGCTACTATGTGTAATGTGGATAGTATGCAAATTGTCATTATGCATAAAATACCCGGACGACCTACTACATTCCCCAAAATGTGAAGAGTGATGAATGAACCAGAAGTAATTATGTGCAACGGTGTCCGCCCACTTTTTCCCCATACATTATTTTCCATAGGGATTCCCAAAAATCCTCCATTAAAGAGTTCTAATACATTAAACAAACCAACCAGCTCCAACATTACAAACATTAATTTGAAGCAAATATTCGAAAAATCTGACAAAAAGACAAAGGTAAAAAACTGTGTACGTAACGTCTTTAATAAGGGAATGAACTACAATCCCATGAAGCATTGCGAAGAACGTAATCGAATTACAGCAATGGAAAAATACAAAACTATTTATTTAAATTTGTTGATCAGATTTATATAAACGCTATATGTTAAGATTTGCAAACTATTCAGATATATACAAAGACAATTGAAGTACTTTTTAGTGTAGGGAGACTGACTTGATTGTGATTCGCAGTGAGCTCTTTTGGTGCGCTTTGTTGACCATGATTCTCTGATTGGTGGATCTTTCTCCATGCAAGATCAGGGGCAGTGTAGATATTCAGGAAATTCTGCTATTAAATGTGGTTTTAAAAAAAAAAAAATATGTTGGGGGAAAAAAGTGGACTAAAGGCTTCAGAAGAAGCATATATACCATTGATTTAATAACCTCAGAATCATGCCCAGTCTTACTATTTTTAAGTAAGCTAGTATTCCATTCCAAATATGAATTTGTTTCCCAATTCCCACTTATTCCTCCATGTCTTCCCTAAAGCAACATAGCTGTACAATCAATCCAGACCTCTGCAAGGCCACAAAGTTTTTGGTGTCTGTTTTCCTTTTATCTTCTTTTATAAACCGCAGTGATTTTCAGAGGCCTATCGACTCGTTAGACCTCCGGTGCTAAACGCCAGATTTCACTTATCACTTTTTTAAGCCATGACGGCAACATACACTATTGTTCTGCTTGAGGTTTCATTTTCCCAGTATCAGATTTTTGGTTTTGTTTTGGGGGTGTTTTCGGTCTGCTATTGTCCTCGGTCAGTGGAGTTTGCCTGCCCTTTGTTTTGTTGATTGGAGACAAGACCGATGGACTCGGAACATCAATATTTGTGCTGACGTAAGTCAATGGAGACCAACACCAGAGGCTTTGGAAAGTAAGAACAGAGAGAGCAAAGACGAGCATCGCTTTAACAGCGTGATATTCAGCCCATCTTACAAGATGACCTGACCTGCCGCATTTCTGAATACGAGAGCGTGCTTTTTTTTTTTGCCTCTTTGATGTGCTTATTTAGTCATCAGTCTTGCCACAAAGCAACAAGCACAGCAAGGGGTCTCAATCTTAGCTTGTACGTGCATGGGTTTACATTATGCCCGGTTACTTTGATGTACTAATTCAAGAGACAAAAGCATTTATCTTGTTTTTGCAGGGCAGGCCTCATTTAACTCAAAGCAGTAAATTCTTCTTAAGGTAATTCTACAAACCACACTGGGGAACCACAAGAAATGAGTTAGTGGTTCATTATTTCACATTAACTAGATGAGATCGCACTTAACTCGAGGTTGTGAATCTGTTCATGTTTTACTGTACATCACATGGCGTGTGCAGTTTTATTGTGACCTGCCGAGAACACAGCAGAAAGTCTTGCGTATGCAGAACGTGGAAGTAGGTTGACAGGATGCAATGAAATCGAGCTTAATTTTTTTTTATTTTGTAATTCGTTCCGGTGCCAATTTGGGTGGTACCTTGCAATCCAGATTGTTGGATGGTGCAAAATTTGATCAGCAATGTAAAAAGTAGCAGAATTCAACTTGACTCGATTGTGTAGAACATGCATAAAATTATTATTGTGTAAATGTTGCAACAATTGTTGCAACTGTGGTCTTACGATTTACACTGAAATTTGTTCTCTTGTATTGCAAATGAACCCCAGCGAGTTTCCGACTGTTCTGTTTTCTTGTGCAATATTGTTAAGTTACCTATTAGGCCTAGCTCAGGGCAGCTAAATGCATTAATTTTGCCATGTTTATGCCTCTGGTTCACACCTGAACTCAGTTTTCCCCCAAAAATGGTCCTTATTACTACATACTTTGGAAAAAGATGTCATTCGGAAACCATAAATGGCGTTTTTAAATGGAAAAGGATTACCTGTATAAATTGTTATGCTCACAGACACACATACACACACATCTTCCCCGCATCACCATGTTTCCTGAGACACCCTGAAATACCAACATAATAAGGCTCTTTGTAGATGTGTTGCCTGAGGTAATTTCTCATTCAGGTGATGCTGCCTCTATTTCTATCCTGGCACACATAACCTCTTTTACCCAGTAGCATTCCTATGCATTCCTAACCTGGTTGCCCACTAATATTAAACATACTTTTTTTTTTTTCATTCAAATCCACAGTGTATCACTTTTATCACCCATCATTTATATTACACGTCTGTGTAAAGCAAAACTTCCACAAGCAAGTCAAATCCACATGTGGTTAAAACGTGCTGGTTTTTTTACACCTACTAGAAAAAGAGAAACTTCGAAGCTGCAGTTGTAATCTAAAGGGGAAAACTTGCAACAAGAAAAAACTTCCACGTTGTCGCCCCACACTTGGGGTGGACATAGCATCAACAAGCAAGCCTATCTGCAACCAAAGACAGAGATTTTAAGATACTCAGTCAAAACACAAAACTCTGCTACTCAAGTGGAGACAGGCCCAAGAATGACAAAGAGCCAGGATAAATTAGTTGTCTCTTTCGCGAGAAGCCTCGAGAGCAAGGTATTATAGTGCCATAATACCTTGGTGGTTTGAAAATAAATAGAAAGCTTATGCCATTCACCTGGCACCTCATATGTGTGTCACGATGAGCAAGAGAAAACAAAGTGGGAGGGTGTGAATGAAAAACAAAATCTTTCGTGACATCTTCGAGAAGTGATTCATGTGCTAGGCATATGAGTAATCTCGTAATTCCAGGTTGTAGCTCTTTTCAAACAGACTGTAACATGCAGACGCAGTCAAAAATTTCACACGTGTGGTATGTTGTGCTCGACACCAAATGGTTTGCTGTATTCGTAGTGTGCATGAGAGTCACCTATGTATGACTAGGCAAGATAGTCAGTGAAGATCTGTCACCAGATGTTAGTGGCTAAGTGTTAATCTAGCTTGCAGCAATTTTTCGCCTCATGCTGGGATTATCATGTTTTTTCCCACTAAAACATGCTGCCACACAGCAAATTTGGGTTTGATCCAGTAGAGCTGAGCCAATGTTGGGGGAAGTGGTCATCTTCATGCTATCAGTGAATTGCTACAGATACAAAACAGTACTGAAGGATGGTAGTTTTTATTAATACATTTTAACCTTTAGCCTTGTGACAATTTACCCTATTTCTTTCACAGTAGTCTTCGGGTATCTTTGGCGTTTGTAGTTAGATAATCGTAACCACATGTAAAACTATGAATAGCACCTCTTTACAATAGAAACATATTTATGTTTATTTTTTTTATCATGTATTCATAAGGGTCTTGTTAAAACTGAAC
The DNA here is from genome assembly GCA_032164185.1 of Moxostoma hubbsi. Taxonomy (NCBI): domain Eukaryota; kingdom Metazoa; phylum Chordata; class Actinopteri; order Cypriniformes; family Catostomidae; genus Moxostoma; species Moxostoma hubbsi. Next base: position 17,855,657 of record JAVLUX010000048.1, read on the forward strand.
TGGAAACATTTGACCTTTTTGGTACTTTTCAAATGCCTTACAGTATACATTATTTTTTACTGTTTTATCCTCGTCCCAGACATGCATGTATGAAAATCCATTATAAAAATACAGATTATCAAAGATTTAAAGATGTAAATATCTAATTCAGGTATGAAATAAACCTAAACCATTTCAGTATTCATTGTGTGTAATTGTTTGTTATCGTTTCTTTTCAAAAATTACAGCTGTCCCACTGTCTTTTGTATAACATAGCAGAGCTAATATATACTGGTCTCAGTGGGAATTACAGACACACCCCTGTCTTGGTTTCGATCGTATCTTTCTGTTCACACTCAGTTCATACAACTCAAAACTTTTAGATCTAAGTCATCACAAGTTATCACCGGGGATCCACAAGGCTCAGTTTTGGGCCCTCTTCTATTTATTATTTATTTACTGCCCCTGGGTCATATTTTTAAGAAACATGGTGTCAATTTTCACTGCTATGCCAACGACGCCCAGCTCTACCCATTAAAAACTGGTTCTCATCAAATTTTCTAAAACTGAAATTCTCCTTGTAGGCACCAAATCTATTTTGGCAAAAACTAATAGTTTTTCTGTGACTATCGATCAGTCCACTGCTTCTCCTTCACAGGTCGTCCTTGATAGCACCTTATCCTTTGAAACTCATATTAATAACATGACTCACTCTGCATACTTTTCATTTATGTAACATTAATCTGGACATTTGTAACAGTGAAAGTATTCATAAGTATTCAAAGTATGCATATACAAAATTTCGTCTTAAAACTCACCTTTTTAAACAGGCTTTTTATGACTGTGCAGTATATACAGTACTCTGCAAAAGTTTTAGGCACTGGTGAAAATGTTGCATAGTGAGGATGTCTTCAAAAACAATGCCATAAATAGTTTTCATTTATCAATTAATTCCATGCAAAGCCAGTATACATGAAAAAAACTAAATCAATATTCGGTGTGACCACCTTTGCCTTCAAAATGACACCAATACTCCTAGGTACTCCTGGACACCGTTTTTCTGGTTGTTGGTCGATAGGATGTTCCAAGTTTCTTTTTAGGCTGTCTCAATTTCTTATATCTCTTCTTTTAATCCCAGATTGACTCAATGTTCTGTGGGGGGTCTGTGGGGGCCTTGCTATCATTGTAGGGCTCCCTGTTCTTCTATTCAAATCTTTTCTATTTACAAAAGTAATTTTTGGGAGTCTAAAATGTATATTTCCTATTGACACACTAAAGCTGAAGACATACATAACTATTGTAAGAAATGTTTTTGTGAAACATCTTATCTGCTTAAGGCTTATGCACATATATCAAAAGCTAGTCTTCTTGTTTACAGAGTCAACAAAAGTGCCAGTGAAGAATATGCTTAAAGCTGTAGAATGTAATTTCTGTGCCACCAAACAGAATTGCATAAATAAACTTTGTCTTCAAAACAGATTTCCAGTGTGCCGTAGGTCAAACGTAGAGATAGTCCCATCCCCAACTCTTGCCATTGGTTGAGTAACGTTGTTGGGGTGAGTCTAAGTGGGTTGCTCAAAACATACAGAACAATTTTCAGAGCGCCACAGAAACACCGTGCTTACAGTTATTGAGAAAATGTACCTATGAATGTCTAATTTAAAGTTGTCTCTGTATATTAAGCTGGAATAGGAGAAAGTATTTTACACAGAAAAAGTTAAGCTTTGAGACTGAAATATGAGACACGTGATGTTTAAAGAAAATAAAGAAAGATCTAGGTAAATTATTTGCCGTCATTTCCAATCAAGCTGCAATTTTGGCAAATTAGGCAAAAGGAGTCCAAGTATTGTGTGTATTTAGGATACTTTAACTGCTAGCGAAATTTCATTTCCATCACTGTCATTAATTCGTTGAAACACAATACAGAATGTGAGATGTGATGGAATTTTCATGTGTGTGTATATATATATATATATGTGTGTGTGTGTGTGTGTGTGTGTGTGTGTGTGTGTGTGTGTGTGTGTGTGTGTGTGTGTGTGTATGTATGTATGTATGTATGTATGTGTATGTATGTGTGTGTATATATATATATATATATATATATATATATATATATATATATATATATATGTATATGTGTATATATATGTGTGTATATATATATATATATATATATATATATATATATATATATATACACATACACACACACACACACACACACACACACACACACACACACACACACACACACTGGTCTCAGTGGGAATTATGGGCACACCCCTGTCTTGGTTTCGATCGTATCTTTCTGGTAACACTCAGTTCATACAGCTAAAATGTTTTAGATCTAAGTCATCACAAGTTATCACTGGCATTCCACAAGGCTCAGTTTTGGGCCCTCTTCTGTTTATTAATTATTTACTGCCCCTTGGTCATATTTTTTAGGAAACATGGTGTCAATTTTCACTGCTATGCCAACGACACACAGTGGTGGGAATTTTCATGCCTTTCAGTAAAAGTTAGTAGAGAAATAAATAAAAAATTGAGTGTGTGAAAAATGTTTAATGAGACTTGCTAGAAATACACAGTCCTAATAGTGACCGAATTTGAAGAAACACTGCTATACAAAATAAGTTCCAAAATAGTCCCATGTAAATACCATAGTACAAAGGAAATGGTAATTCAGTATCTTGTATGTCAGTGTATTATGTTATTGCCATCTGATATCCTCTTTGTATGAAGCTAGTGCCGCTGTACTTTAGTGTAAGGGATCCCTTTGCTCTTATAATGGGTTAATAAGTACAAATCTGCTTTTTCACTAAATAAACCATACTACGATTAGTGTTGCTGTGGAACATACAGGATTTACAGTTAGAGTTTCCATAGTAAATTTGTGCTCAACCATCAGGTAAACCTCTCCAGACTTCAAAGTTCATTTCTGAACATCCAAATGTTCATGCTGTGACTCTTTTGGGGTTTTTTAACATTGTGCTGTGATAGCCTGGGGGCGGCGGTGGCGACTATATTGGAAAGGTAACCAATGACTGCTTTTTTATTTCCCAATCCTTAACTTAGATGTGCTCACACATGTATTGGAACGTGCACGGTTGGATCACTTGGCATCCTAACCAAGAGAAACCTGTTAAACGTGTTGCTTAATTTCCTCTTTGCACACAGGAAGTGCCCTTTGTTCAGAAAGAGAGAAGGTGAGATAGCGAATGAAAGTGGATTCCTTTGCTGCTTTGTCATGTGACACATTTTAGTCTTTTAGTACACATTAAAGGGATAGTTACCCTAAAATGTACTCGCACTAAGACAGAAAAAGAGAGTAAAACAAAAAAAGAGACTGGGAAAGGAGGTGGTAGATGGAGAGAAAAAGAGAAAGGAAAGGGAGGTATTTTGGGTGGGGGATCAGCATATCTGGGGTTTCGTGGAGGAAAAAGATGTTTCCTGATACTCTTCCACTTTGGCCTGTGCATGAAACATGGTCAAGACACTGTTTTTGACCAACATTTCCCACAATTTCTGAAGTTTTTTTTTTTTCATAGCTCTCAAAAAAAGAATGTAAGTCTTTAGTTGCAGGAAATAAAGCTAATTTAGCTTCATTGATCAACAGTGAAAGATATAAGCTGGTGAAAGGGTAGTTCTGTAATTGTTAGCCTACTTGTTGACTTATCATTTGGTGTTTTAGGGTACTTTTTACCCAGAATAGGTTGAAGGTTACTAATTGCAACAACAACTCTTGAGCAAGAACACTTTCCTGCATCTAAACCTACAAATATTTCATTATCAGCCTGTTGATCATTGAGCTATGCATTTTACTATCATTTATTTTGCACATGTTCAATGCATGTGTAGATGTCTATGGTTGTCAATGATAACTAGAGTAATTTCTCAATCTTTTACACCATTTTTGTCTTAAGATCATCGGAAAGTGATCCTTTGACCAGAAACTTCAAGGACTCACCTTCTGCCTGCAGTTGAACCAACAATCTTTGCACTATCACCTCAACTATTTAAGCATTAAGGCCAAAGGATACTTCAGTTTGATACATCTGTGGTGTAGTGTAGGCATTTTACATTTACGCATTTGGCAGACGCTTTTATCCAAAGCGACTTACAGTGCACTTATTACAGGGACAATCCCCCCCGGAGCAACCTGGAGTTAAGTGCCTTGCTCAAGGACACAATGGTGGTGGCTGTGGGGTTTGAACCATCAACCTTCTGCTTACCAGTTCTGTGCTTTAGCTCACTACGCCACATTATTACCTCAGCTACTTGACCATTAGGTTACATCTGTAACTGTTGCATTATCTCAACTATTTTGGATCACCAGGGAAGAGTGTTGCAAATAGTTTCTTCAGTTTATGCTCTAAAATATCATCTTGTGCATTTAGCAAGCATCAACGAAAGATTCAAACAGTTGAAATGGCAGGTTTGCAATCATTAGCCTACTTGTTGACGTGTCATTTTCTGTCATCAGGTACTTTTGCGAGAAGGAAATCTTTGCGTTATCACCTCAGCTACTTGACCATTTGGTTACATCCGTAACTTTATCTCAAATTTATTTTGGATCACCAAAGTAGACGGTTGCAAATTTTGTTCTTCAGTTTGCTTTCTGAGGTACCTGCTACCATTGCACAAGCATCAACGAAAGATACAAACTGGTGAAAGGGCAATTCTGGAAATACATCAAGTTTTTACTTACATCAGGTACTTTTGCGTGAAGGAAAACTTTACGCTATTACCTCTGCTACTAGACCATTCTTTACCATATGAGAGAGAATAATGGTCAACTTGGACCACGTGAGCCTTCTAAGCCAATCATATAATTGCCCTCACGTCAATGTACTGTGTTCAGTGTGTTACGAGAGAAAATCACAATGTGCGGAGACCATATAAATGAATGGGTTGAGCCATTAACCAAAACCTACCTGACGCAAAAGAAGACTGTGATTTCTCTAACAAAACAGCAATTTTAATGTTGTAAACTCAACACCATAATTCACTCCAAAAGGATTGCTTATTGTAAAACATGTTGAAGATTAGTTTGGTCAGTTCATTAAGTGAGGATGTTAACTCACAAATGCAGTTTATTCAGCCTACAGAAGCATCTCCTCCATAGACATCCATTCAAAAAGAATGGCCTCTGGTCTCCTTGGCAGTGTTGCGTTGTTTTTTTGCTAACCTTGTAGGCTCCCCCTTGGTATAGGGGTTTTGATTAGTCTGCGTCGGTTATCGATTTTCCGTATTCTGTTGACAAGCTTAATGCTTATGTGCCATAACAATATGCACATCAATGGTGGCCATTGAAGACTTTCATAATGTCTTTTATCTAGGTCTATTTGTTTACATACTCTGCAGTCATTAGCTTATCAGGAAGTGTTCCTTCACATCTTGGGAGCGGAAAAATACGCTTTCCCTTCTGAATGATAGTTTACAGAACAAGTTGACAAAGAGAGTTTACTGTCTGTTTATCTGAGGTGACAAGCACTCAGGCACATTGTCAAGAAGATTTGTACCACTCTCACATTACCGCCCCATCTCTGCTCGCCACGCTCTTACACAAAAATGATCATGGGGACTTTCAAATGATCCATTTTAGTTGTGGAAAGCAAACCTTTCCATCATAAGTAAAAAAATATAAATAAAAATGGATCCTTTTGAAAGTTGAGAGAGACTTGGTAAAATAATTACAAACTATTCATCTGAAGTAGTTAAAGGTGAATTGTATAATTTCTGTAACATTAGCATCACCAAACGGAATTGCAAAAAAATCCGCCAAGAGCCGTGGCTGATACCTACTCATTCCTTTGTGCCATTGGGGAAAAAGTGATGGAAGACAACAGAGTTAAATGACCCGAAAACCTAAACCAAAAAATGAACCAAAAAGAGTGTTCCCAGACTCCCTGTGTGAGAGGGTGTTAACGAGAAGGAAGAAAGGGGGGGAAAGGCTAGGACAAGAACAATATCAGCATTGTGAGTCAAGACAGATAAAGAAAGCTGGTTTTCTTTGGACCAGGAAATGATTTCCTGCCCGAGTGGACCCGAGAGGTCATTGAACGCCCCTCACTCTGCACTCTTCGAGGTGTCTTCCATTCCTTTCTCTCCCTTTGTCACACGTCTGCAACTCTCTCTCCTTGTTTTTCTATCTAATGAGTGTTATGTCGGCATTTCACGTTTTCATTCATGCTGCAAAGAAGAGTCTTAACTTCCTGTTTACTGAGGTGCTGTAACAAAGGGCGACATTTGTGTGTCCCTGTTTAAAAACAAATGTTTTTTTAAACATTTATAGCATATTCAACAAAATAATAATTAATGATTTAAAAATGTCAAGTAGCGCAGCCATCAACATATTAAACATATGAAAATACGTTCCTTGCACCTTGATCAGAAATTTAAATGAAGATTTCAAAAATATTTTTCAGAAGTTTTTAAGTTATAAAAAGCTTTATGAGGGTCTAAATCTCCCTGTTTTATGGTTTTCTTGTCACATGACAAAACCAAAATGTTTGACGTTGCGCGCGTACTGTATATTCGCTCTCTCTAAATAGTTACATCACTTAGTAATTTTTGCAAAAATATTATATATATATATATATATATATATATATATATATATATATGCTTTAATGTTCAAAAAACACATTATTTTTCTCATACTGTACATCGCTGCAGCACCTCTTTTCACCCTCTGTCTGAAACACTCTTTTGAAGCTTCTGTCTCTTTAAAGCCCCCCTTTCTGAAAAGCCCAGTCTGCTCTGATTGGTCAGCTGTCCTAGTCTGTTGTGATTGGTCAACCACTTAGAGCGTGTGTCAGAATTGTAATTTCCCTTACCATAACCGAGTTTCAGCTCCTGAGTCTTCCTGAGCAGCACATTCCTGAGGCAGGCATTATGGAAATGTGTTACATAGTGACTTAGCTATGTCACGGAAGTAATGGCTGGACCGAAAACGAGGCGTTTCAGTCAGTTCATGAGCAGTGTTGTCTGTGGGAGAGACAACACTGGTGTGGACTTTGTGCTTTGTAACTTTGCAGACCTTATACATGCACAAACAGCTATATTACACACTAAAGGAAAGGTAAAATCAAAAAGCATAATAGGGCCTCGTTAAAATAAAAATAAAAAAATCAGGTGTTACACCACTTAGATATTGTGCATTGTGAAAAAATAGCAAAATGACTTTTGAACTCAGTAATTGAAAACTTTATTCAAGTACTTTTTTTGTGAATTACATTTTTAATGTACTTTTGAAAAACGCAACAGTCCAGACCAATAAAAAATAAAAAAAAGGGCGTGACGCCATTGGCACAAATATTAAAAAATGCCAATGTGGTAAGAAAAATAAACTTCATTCAGGATTCATATTTCAAGACTTCCTTTACAATTTTGCATATCAAGTAAATTGATCTTGTTTTAAGGGTGTGTAAAAAAAAAATTTTTTTTACTGGAAAATAAGAAAAAAACAGATGATATAAATAATATTTTTTTTTATTTTTTTTGTCGTGAAATGCATGTTTTTGGCATGAATTTGTGTGTGCATGTCTGTGCCTGTGACTTGTGTAAGTTTTCTATGTGGGCAGGAAATTTTGAAGTTTGTGTGTGTATATGAGCACACACAGGACATCGCTGTGTGTGTGTGTGTGTGTGTGTGTGTGTGAGTGTGTGTGTTCTGTTGGCAGTGAGGTGTCTCAGGGGAGGCAGGGCTTGCGTGAGAGTGCTGCTGCTGATCTGTCATTGAGAGGGGGCTGCACAAGGTCTGGTTTAGTGTGTGTGTGTGTGTGTGTGTGTCTGCGCCGGGGCCTGGATTGTTCCCCCCAAATGGAGGGAGAGAGCGTGGGTTAAGCCAGCCCTGTCTGTCAGCATAGAGCTGCCATTTGAATGTGTGTATAACATACAGTAAGTGTTGTTTATCTACGAGGCCAGTGTAAGGAGAGCGATTGTGGACATTTTGAAAGCAAGAAGATAGATGTGCCTTCTCATCAGATGAGAGAGGTCGAGTAGGTGCGGAAAGGTGTGTGTGTGTGTGTGTGTGCGCGCAGGGGTGGAATTCTAATATATTGTTTGGGGACAGGTTTGTCGCCATAAGTTAGCTAGATCTGACAAGCAAAGAAACATGTTATTGCTCAAGAGGTTACCGTTTCATTGCTGAAGACATTTCAATTCTTAGTCGTGTCTCAGTTAAGTATCAACTTTGTCTCAAATATTTCTCCTAAAATTCCTAAGGAGAAATAACAACGGATGCAAATTTCATGACGCTCTTTTATTTTTTATGTTAAGTTGTGCAAAAAGGAATGAATACGACTCCACTATAATGAATATGTTTTCAATTACTGAGTTCAAAGTCATTTTATTTATTTTTTTTATGTATAAGTGGTGTAACCATCTGGAAACAGCAAAAAAAAAATTAAATAAATAAATAAAGTTAAAATATTAGCAGTCTAACAACTTTGTTACAAGATATGTGGCTGTTATTTTTAAAGCATTTATCCACCTAATCAAATTCAGGTGGTGGAACCAACATGCAGGTAACCATTGTGGTTTATTAAGAAATAGTTTGACATTTTTATGAAAAGGCACATTTTGTTCAGGTCAGATGGAGTAACCTGATGAAAACGTGTTTGTTTAAAATCCATTTTGAAGTGAATGATTATGTTGTCTACAGTCGCATGTATTCGAGTTGCAATAAAAGTATTTTAATATATTTGTTCTAATGTTCTGATTTTCGGTGTGCCGAAATTTCTCTCTTTTTGTATATATAAAGTGACCCTGCAGAGTTGCACTCTGGAAATAAATAGAAACTGAACCAAAAACACCTCCTGAGCTGAGATGGTCTGAGACCATTTGCAGGATTCTCATAGACGATACTATATACATATATATATACACACTATATACCAGTCAGCCACAACATTTAAACTTCCTGCCTAATATTGTGTAGGTACCTCTTTTTACTTTTTTTTTTTTATTACATTTATTTGTTTAATTCATTTATTTAATTTTTGTAGTCAATTAAACCCTGGTATTTTCCCCTGGGATTCGCGCAAAGTGAGTCTTTTGTTCAGAGATGTTCAGCCGTCTGTGTTTTTGGACTCTTGGACGAATGGTGCAAACATGCTGAAACCAAATCACTAACTCAACAATTGAATGATTCATTGTATCATGACTCTCAGAGCTGGTCTAGGGTAGATTTAGTAACCTGATCATTTCCTGTTCCTTGATGTCACAATAACACCGACAAGTAGGTTCTAAATAAAAGTGCCTCTCTCGAGGCAAATCAAATTTCTATTAGATTTCACTTTTATTATCTGTGTACTTGTGCTGGCATGAAGTGCTATCACATAAAAGATAATCAAGTTTCGCTATTCCGCACCATCCAGTTCTGTTCGAAAGCTTCGTTTTGTGATAATACCACGTACCATGGTAGAAACTCAGGACCTTATCAGGAAAACATCTGACCCCAATGCAACCCAACAATTCATTAATTCCCAACAACAAAGTACTTGTTTGGCGCTTCTTTCTGACGGTTCAGTATTTGAGAATCCAAACTTGTAGTTGGAGGCTTCATAGATGACCTGCTGTTCTGACTGTGTATTAAGTTCTCACTAATGTCTTGGTGACAAGGCCGTGACAACAACTGCCACTAAAGAATTAATCTCCATCGCAAACGAGGGCATGGCCGAGGAAGCGACAGTTGTCTTCCACCTTCCTTATCTAGCATTCTTTGTGTTGAAGACACTGCAGCAAGTTTTTGACTTTTACAAGCTATCTCAACTCAATCAACGCAAACTGGACTGGTTGAAAGATCTGTGCCATGTGTGAACAATTTTTATTTCAGAAAAGAAGTATAGAAAGACGGATTAAATGGCTGCTTTGCTACTATTGTTCTTACATTTTTTATTTTCAGTTTATCCATTCAGTTTATTTGAGTTTTCATTGGGTTGTCATTCTTGTTGGCTTTGGTTTATTTTTATTTTTGTTATGTTTTCCAATTTCTGATTTAGTTATTTCAGTATGTTTATTTATTTCATTTTTTTTTTTGTATTTAGTTTCTGCCCAAGTGAGAGAATTTAACATGCAAAATTATTTAAATAAGTTAAAAACTGTGTTTAAAAGTCTCAGGGCCGTTTAATGAAGGCACATTTTATGCTTCATAAAGGTTTTTAATATACATTTTATTTATTTTATAAAATGCAGTGTATCAAGAACTACAATTAAAATGAACATATAAATATTTAAAATATAAATATTCAATTACATTTTTATTTCAGTTAACAAACATGTTTTCATTGTGTTTTGGTTTTCGTTAATGATAATAACACGTCTTGAAGAGCTTACATGGAAAATGAAACCAAGAGATTAATCAGCAACCCCAAACCAGAAGCCTTCTCCCAAACCTCACCTTAAAACCTCAACCCAACTGGTTAACTTCAAACCCAAAACCAGGCATCTGCACACACCAAGGTCCTGGTTTACATGCTATGGTGTGTAATGCGTGCAGTGATGGCAAAACAATGTGTGCTTTTTGTTTACAGTCGTGCTTACAATCGTGAGTCACTGGGTCTCCACCCCCCCCCCCCCCAAAATGTCAATTTGACCTGATTTGAAATTTAAATGCTCAAACTAAGATTATGTCAATGCCACACTGCCATGCCACAGACAATTAATCTGCTACAGACCAGATTTTTCCCATTTATTTTCTCTATAGAGAGATAAAAAAAAATGTAATAAAGAGGTCTAAACAATGAACTGAACCAAACAGCTCTGAGATTAACCACACCTTTACAAACTTTGTAAAGTATTTAAAAAATTGAAGAAAAAAAAGGTACAAGAATGTGTACTTGAAGTCTTATAAGGCAGTGAGCTAATTGCATAACTGGAATAAAAAAAATGACAATAAGTTTATGGTAGTAGACTGTGACTTCTCTGATTGGTGGATCTCTGTTCAGGATTGTGGGTAGTGTAGTTCTTCACTGGGAAGTTCTTTTTGAGCTATCAAACAATTGTGAAGTTTGCAAGTTCATGTTTATGACTTATATAATAGTATATGTCATTACTTAGCAGTCTCAACACGCATGGTAAAACTTAAAAAATTAAACTATCATTAATAATAATTTGCTCTATGGTGTAAATCATTAGGTTCTTTAATTCTGATAATCTACTCTTGGGCTCTCTTCGGATGGTCAAAGGCAATTTCGTCATTTGCCATCACTTTACAAAGCAGCTTTGTGTTCACATTCACCACCTTTTTCAACCCCTAGTGGCACCTTGATTCAGTAGGGGCAAAACATTGCTCTCAGTGATTGTGTTGCGATTACACAACCTTGCCATTGTTGTGCTGTTTTTGGTCTGAGGGCACGGCAGGTCTGTGCGAGCAGTTTTCCAACATGTCTGGTCGGGGGCTGTAGCAGCCACCCGCTTTCATGTGCAAGCCTGAGGTATGTAAACAGGATACCCTGAACTGCGTACGAAGAAAAGAAAGGCAAGGAATCATGACAAACTTGAAAAAGTGAGAGAGTTGGACCCATTTTGGGTGCCTGTGGAAAATTGTAGATGGGGTGTCGAACTGCAACTTCAGAACAATCTCTCGTTGTTTCTTGCACCTTCATTGTTTTGTGGTTCCAGTGTCATTTTTACAATTATTTTTGAGTTATAGATTTTGTCTTTTGATGAAGATTTAGTCAATATTTCGTCTGGTTAAATTCATGAATTTATTATTTACTCAGATTAAAATAACAATATATCATTGAAAATAAACGTTGATTATATTGTGCAAAATCACAAAAACGTGTGCCGAATTTTCACCAAAATATTCAGATATTTTTATATAAACATTAAATGCAGCAACGTATAAAAGCATTGTAGCTATATCTATGAGTTTCTGAAACACTAGCAAATAGGCGAAGTATACTGAAGTATTAGCTTTATTTAGCTTATTCATGCTTAAGGGACTATGCCATTTCGGTGTTTTAGACTGTTTAGGATATTCTCTCATTATTCACTTTCCCTGATGACATTTAGACTGCATAAAAGTAATCCACACGACTCCAGTCGATCAATGAATGTCTTCTGAAGCGAATCGATATGTTTATTTAAGAAACAAGTTGATAGGGTGGCCTGGATAGCTCAGCAAGTAAAGACAGTGACTACCACCCCTGGAGTCACAAGTTAGAATCCAGGATGTGCTGAGTGACTTCAGCCAGGTCTCCTAAGCAACCAAATGGACCTGGTTGCTAGGGAGGGTAGAGTCTCATGGGGTAAACTCCTCGTGGTCACTATAATGTGGTTCTTGCTCTAGATGCCGCGGAGAATAGTGTAAAGCCTCCACATGCGCAATGTCTCCGCGGTAACGCGCTCAACAAGCCATGTGATGAGATGCGTGGATTGACGGTCTCAGACACGGAGGCAACTGAGATTCGTCCTCCGCCAGGGCCGAACTGGTAATCTGGCATACCGGCATTTCCCCAGTGGGCCGATCAGGGGCGGAATGTCCATCGGGAGAACCGAGCGGGCCGGTAGTTCGGGCGCGTGAAACGTACAAATGGGCCGCGATAAGCAACAATGAGCTGTCGTGTTATGCAGTATGGACCACAAAACGGCGCCGCGATATGCACTCTTCCCAGTCCAGCCCTGTCACAGTGTGTTTTTCATTATTGTTTATGGAAAATAACATACTTTGTTTTATCAGTCAATTTTGTTAACGAATAAATGTTAATTTTGTTGACAAGATGAACATTAAATGACTCCTCTGCTGTTATATATCACAATCCTCTTCTCTTTATATACCCTCTACTGGTTCCGGCAACAGCTGAGGCAGCTTGTGAAGCAATAAATGACCAGCTGTTGGACAGATCTAAACAACAGTCGAAATATATGGCCACATGTTTTATTTTTGGAAGCTCCAATTAACGTTGCCTAAACGAAAGCAGACAGCCATTCAGAGAAATATGTGTCACATTCTCTTGGCCAGAAATAAAGCAGCGAGCCCTGCCCTATGGCTTTCATCAGGACTTGTTCACCCTTTAAGGACTTGTGCTGTATTTTACAGACTTTGTATTGAACAGGAACATTTCTGCAAACCCGTCGCTTCTAAAGAGACCCTGTTCTCAGAGCGCCCACCTCCGTACACATAACGCAAGCAAAACAAACAAGCTGCAGACACAATGGCGCTGGTAGATAGCGATCAACCAGGCTAGGGTGGGTAGCAGAGTTTAGGTTGTTTCTTTAAAAGTAGTGGTGGAGAGGATCTCCTTCTGTCTTCCTTTCTTGTTCTCTCAGAGCTTAGGGATATGGGAAGAGTGTAAAATAGGCATACAAATACATTTAAAAGAGTCCACGCATCCAATTGGCTGCGGTAATGGGAATGACTGCGTGCACAGGGCTTCCCAAAGCCTCTGCGTGAGAGAGTAAATCTGAAGGCAACATCTACTGGAACTAAATGTTTTCAGATTAAGATAATATTCCCTCTGCATAGCTGGCATGTTTTAATTTCTCTCGCTCTCTCTCTGTCTCTTTCGGTGAATGACTACGCCAGGCTAAGGCAACTGTAATCGGTAGTTTCCAGATGTGCTTATGTTTGTTTTGTTTTTGTAATTTTTAAGTGTTTTCCATGCACTGAGTAGATTTTAATTATCTCATGCCATGTCAACACTAATAGGTTTCCGTTTGAAAATGCATATTCATTTCGGTACATTTTGGCCTTCTGTCTACATTGAGATTGAGAAAAGAGTGATTTTTTTGAAAACGCTTTCCCAAGTGGATAAATGTGAAACATATGACATTCTACACATGTTGAAGCGGCGTTGCTGTCTCCACTTCGACAGTGCTATCTGGCAGCAGAACACGAGAACATCTGTGTTTTAGACCGTATATGGAAATGACGTTGGGCCACACATCGTACGTTTTTTTTTTTCCGCTTGCACTGTAATGGTGCGTTCACATACAACGTGAAGAAAATGCGTTTCGCCTCTCATTGCTCGCACGAGTTTGACCGCTGGATTATAAATTTGTGTTTAAACTCACGATCGCTCGAGTAAAGTGAACCCGCGAGTATTTCCCCTTCTCTTCCGGAAAAGGACAGGAGGTGGGGCTTCTACGACTTGATTCCAGCTATTGGTTGCATTTTACTATGAACCAAGTAGACCCGCATATTTTCAGAACTTATCAGGTAGTCCAACTTCCTCGCTCACTTTCCTCCAAACAATGTCTTTTTCGTCCGGTCTCTGTACATGTATGACGTTGTGTCATACAATTCCGGGTGCCCAAACACCGCTACAACAATTTATTCATCCAGAATTTTTCCAGATTTCTTCTGCTACTACGTCAGTACGTAAGTGATATCCAGACAATCTCAATGCTGATAGGCTTTCGCGACAACGCATCATGAGAATTTTTCGCTCGAGTTGAACTCGCACGAATACGCGAATGAAGCGATTTCACGTGTTTGAGTCATGTCGTTTATTCTTGTCGCCCGGCATGAATTCGCGTCTATTCACATCTTTGCATTGACTATGAATGTAATCGCGCCACGCGAAACGCTCGCTTCGCGTTGTATGTGAACGCACCATAAGTGTTTTCAGACGTTTTGGTGTGGATGAGCAACTTTTGGAAAACGTTTAAAAACGGCAGTGTGGATGGAGAGCGTTTTGAATATGAAAACGGATAATTTTTTTTATCAAGCTTAATGTGGACATAGCCTCAGTTTCCTATCAGCACAGAAATGTGTACAAATGTTGTGAATATTATAATAATAATAATAATAATAATAATAATAATAATAATGCTTTACATTTATATAGCGCTTTTCTAGGCACTCAAAAGCGCTTACCATAGTATGGGGGAATCTCCTCACCTGGATGATGCGACGGCAGCCATAGTGCGCCAGAACGCCCACCAGCTATTGGTGGAGAGGAGAGAGTAGAGTGATGTAGCCAATTCAGGAATGGAGATTAATACTTGTCCATGATAGATAGGGGCCAATGGGCGGAATTTGGCCAGGACACCGGGGTTACACCCCTACTCTTTACGAGAAGTGTCCTGGGATTTTTAATGACCACAGAGAGTCAGGACCTCGGTTTAACGTGTCATCCGAAAGACGGTACTTTTTTACAGTATAGTGTCCCTGTCACTATACTGGGGCATTAGGACCCACACTGACCGTAGGGTGAGCACCCCCTGCTGCCCTCCCTAATACCACTTCCAGCAGCGACCTTGGTTTTCCCCAGGAGGTCTCCCATCCAGGTACTGGCAAGGCTCAACCCTGCTTAGCTTTAGTGGGCAACCAGTCAAGAGCTGCAGGGTGATTCATATAGATGAATCTAGTAAATTTATGACATGTTTGAGTGAGCAAAAAAGCAGTTTATTACGTTTGCGAAGCAGAGCAATCCCTATGATGAAATTATTTAAATCAATTAATTCTACATGTTTACTTTTAAAAACTTTTAAATATCTTGTAGTGTTATTGTGTTCTCGGCATATTTTCGTCCACAGTACTGCATGTTTAAATTAAAATCGTCATAATGTGTGTTTTTCGTTAACGTTTTTCTTTGTCAGCGATAATGAAGACTACACATTGTGATGATAATTAACTATTTTAATTCAAACATACTGTAGATGACATTTTTGCCTATAATTTAGTTAACGAGACATTATTTGATTCTGTTATTTGCTGTTTTTAATTATCGCAATACTCTTCTCCATATTCACCCTCCACGTTTCGATTAACGGCCACTTTCATCAGTGCAGATTATTCTAAAGAAAATAAAAAAGGATGTTTTCGTAATGTTTCATTAAAATGTAATCCTTTATTTCAAACCAAATCATTAGATAATATTTCCTAAATGTAACTTCCTTCACCTCTGAAACAACATTCCCTTTCTCTTGATGTCGCTTTGGCCTCGGCAGTGCATTGCTTAAGCAAACTCGCATTTGGGTCTGACTGCATTCTTGCATGGAAAGGCCACTTTTTATCATCTCAATCAATTCCTGAAGAAAAAAAAATCAAGTTCTGCCCTTTGTTTCTCTCGTTGTACATCTTGTTACACTCGGAAATGCTTCATGTTGAATTTTAAGATTTAATAATACTCATTTGAAGCACTTGGATAATACATTGTCAATGTTTTTATGTATAAATGTATATCTCATGCTTGTTATAGATTGTGATGTTTGAATATAAGAACTTCTTGCTAAATTCTTGTCTTCTGTCTTTTTGTTTTGTTTTTTCCATGTCCTGTGGTTTGATCTTAACTGCCATGGCAACAGGTAAGAAAACTATTTTATGATGTTGACTTTTGTAAGATTCTTCCCTAAGATCTATAGTGTGCACACTAAAAAACATTTCACACAATAGTCAATTTAGCAATGTTTTTTTAGCAATTTTCTTAATGTAATTAGACATTATAAATGTATCTGTTGTGTAACGCTCCACTAATTTTGTGTCAAAAACTGTCAAAAAGTAGAACATTTTACCACAAGTCTCCCTATTTAACAGTGTTAGCTACAGTTTGTGTAGCTTGCTATAGCCGCTAATCACTGTTAGCCATTTTTCCTATAGTGTGTTATGTACATAGTGCACACTTTGCACTTTTACTCTGATCCCTCATTGCTTCCCGAAGGAAGCAGCTACATGGAAATGTAGGTCAGCTGTATAAGTATAAGTGAAATGTTTTGCGCTGTCAATTTGCTAGCCATGCAAAACACGTTTACTATGAGCTGACCATGGTTTATTTATTTGAACAGGTGCATGATGATAAAGGACACTTTTATATATTCACCCAATAACTTGTTATTGTGGACAGCTGTGCATCGATGTTGGTTTTTCATTGAAAGAAACAGTGAGCGTGTTGTTGTCAGGGTAAAAAAGAAAAATCGACTTTTCAGAGTTTTGGCAATATATGATATCTCTTTATTTCTGTATATGCACTGAAATGGCGTGTATCACGTGTGTAACAGAGGAACCATTGTTTCAACCAAACAGTAGAATCAAAATGTTTAATTTAAGATATTAAACACTGTCAAAACCTAGTTAAAAATAATCATCGTTTAAATATGTAATAAAGTGTTACCGCACAACTGTAAGTATGCAGACTGGAAGTATTTGTCAATGTTTAAATATGAAAATAATCATTTAAATTTGATTTAAAATTTAGAATGAAAAATAACTGATATTTAATAATTTTTATTTAGTTGATTTATATTTATAAATTCTAATAAATATATATATATATATATATATATATATATATATATATATATATATATATATATATATATATATATATATTTAAAAAAAAATGTTACTAAATCATTTTAATATGAAAACTGACACGCATAGACTTCATTGAACTTTTTTGAGTGATGACGTCAATTCAGAATGATTTTCAGAAATAAATCAAACTGTAACGTTTGCTACAGAAGTTTAAATTGGTGACTCTACTAAGAATTTTGTATTTTTTTATTTTTTGCAAATCGCAAATGAAGGATTGCAAAACTAGTCCAGTGGAACAATCTTTAGGAAATTATTGGTTGTATAAAAACAAATACAAATAATTGCAATAATCACAATATTGCTTAACTGTACATTGCATGCAAAATCACTGTGAAATCATGGCAAATATTCAATTTATACTGCCTAGCGAAACGATTTCCATGTTTAACGGCACTTTAAGAAAGATTAGGCCTCTGTATTTTTCTCTTTCTCTCTCTCTTTCTATCATTCTCTCAGACACAAATTGACATGGTCATGCTTATTTAAAGCAGCGAACATTTGAATGTCTGCCGAGCTGCAGAGAGCCAGACTGCATGAAGCTTTACGAGATCCCACAGACCGAAAAACCATCTTAAAGGGATAGTGTCCTATGTCCACAACATAACATTAAGAATCCAGAACTACATGTATGTGGAGCATGATATCTTGTTGGTCTTCTTGACCAGAGAGAACAATTTCTTAAAAAGATAATAATGACCAGAACTAAGCCAAACAAATTTACGGAGTTATTTGAACATGTACTGAAATCACCATTCACTAGAACACACTTCCTAACCGTGTCAAATCCATTTGCTCTCGTAAAATGTTTACACCCACTACATGTTGTTTTTCATAATGATTTGTGGAAGTATACACACACACACCTTCTCACAGGCCTGGAATGTGGAGGGTTTAGTGGAGGGAGGGACCGGCCTTGTTTTGTCGATGTGTGATTTGTTCACGTGCTGTTCCGTAGTTTACCGCAGTAGAATGTCATAGAGCTGCATTTTACTTTCAGGCTGTGGTGTCTCTATCCTGTCATTTTAGCATACATGCATGTGCATGCACGTGTGCTAGGCCGCACGCCTTGGTGAGCTTGTGAATGCACCTGTGGCAGTTATTGCAGACGAACAGATGCTACTGAATCATTAGACGCAAGACAGGTGCATGCTGTCTGTTTATTTACTGTACCTTTTAATACAATAAAGCAATGAGAGAAAACAACAAAGCACATACAAATCTGAACCTGCCGGCATTCTCAAGGCTATCAGCATTATCGGTTAGATTTTTAGCAGTCATTTTTTTCAATTTAGCTTAGGTGTAAAATTGTAACATACTACTAAATAGTGTGGAAATTTGTATTAGTACAATTTTTTTTTTATATATATATATATATATATATATATATATATATATATATATATATATGGTATGTCTAAGTTAACATTAACCAAGTTTAATAAAAGTATTGTTCATTGTTAGTTCACGTTAAGGTCAACCTGAACCTTATTGTAAATTGTTACCAATAACACACAAGTTATAAAAGTTTTAGTTCACCGACATAAAGTACACTTTAAAATGTGTGAGAAGTACTTCTGTATAGTGCATTCCAGATGCGGTTTATTGCTCAACCAAATAAAAAAAAAAAAAATACGATTTGGGACTTGGGACTTTTTCATTGTAAACAAGCCTGAAACACACGTGACCTGGGGGGTGTTATGGCACGTTTCCACTGCACGTTACGTTCGACTCGCATCAACTCTACTCGCTTTACTTTTCTGTGCGTGCAATTCCACTGCAGTTTAGTGCCGCCTCAACGTGGGTGGGATTGTAGGCTGATCGTCATAGTTGCACCGCCTCTGTTAGCTACTAGCTCATTGTGCTGCATAAATCAGATGTTGCATGGAGATTTTACACAAGTGTAACAGTTAAATTAGACTGGTTGTTTTAGAAGCTTCCAGTAGCTGCTCAACTAAATAAAGTGAAGCTTTCAAGCAGAGTATAGAGTTAACATAAAACGTACCATCCTCCATCGTAGACTCCAACAAGTTCAGATATTGCCATAGATAGCATCCATTTGGTCGAACCACTTCCACTTTCTTCTGTTTGAACCACTCCGGCTGTTGTGGTACTTGATGGTTGTGTAGTCACTTAAGTTATTTTTTTTTATTTATTTTTTTACTTTTCCCTACACTGTTGGTAGGTCCGGTGGTAGCCGTGTGCCGAAAAAATGTGTTTATAGTGCAAAAGCTTTATATTCATTTATTTAAATCATGTTAAAAAACATTTGTGTGTGTAGTTGAAATAAATAAAAAGTTCAGTAGCCGTTGAACATACAAATATTAGCGTAATATTTTTTAATTTCTTTGCAAAATAGACAGAACGTTACACGCTACATTATGGTACTGCTGTGTTAGCGTAATATATTTTACATTTTTTGGCAAATAGACAAAATGTTTTGCTGAAAGTCATTTTTGATAGTGTATAAGAGGACACTTTTAAAAATGTGTCAGGCACTACTGTGAAGTGGCGAGATTTATATTAGCGCACTATATTTTCTGTTTCTATTTGCAGAATATATTTAATGTTTAAGGTAACTTCCTGTAGATTAAATATTATGTGTAATAGTGTAATATACTTAGTTACATTTAAGAAATGGCTTAAGTACTTTATAGTGCAGAGCTATATTTTAATGTATATAAATACTACTCTAAGAGTTGTTTATTTAGTAGAAAGTTCAGTAGCTATTGAACATACATGTAACTGGTTTATCCAAATTAGAGTTTAAATAAACTGTGCCGCATGTGTGTTAGTAAAAGGCACCCAAAGGTTTTGTTTTCACATGTTACTGTGCTGTGTTGCCAGGGCGGTTGCCATAGAGACCTTCCTAGCCTTGGTTGCATCACTCAAGAGAGTTTGAAGCGCTTATTGTTATGCCACTGTTGTTAGAAGTGTGTAATTCTGTGTATACACGTGTGGATTTAGGCATATTTGTTAACTCATGCATACAAATGGCTGTGTTTGTGTGGTTGTTTGTACTTTGCACACGTTTACCATCTTGACAGTTGAGTAAATGTGACGAACCGCACAAGGGGAAGCCTCTGCACCCTTTGTGGTCCATGCCTTTACTTTTAGTGTAATGTGCAATGCAGTGGTATCCACTGTGGCTTCTGCAACCCCCCCCCAACCCCCCCACTGATTGCACTTCCACTTCTCATAAGCACCACTTCCGCAAACAATGTCTGCACCGACGCAAACACCCAAAACCAGTGCCCAATTTGGTCTCATCAGTGCAACCCAAAAGTTTCAGAGTTGCACACTCAGACATCAAACGCTAACCTTTAACACCAACCCTCGCGCTGAGGCCTTGTTTTGAGGAATTCTCCTCTTCTGTGCAGCAAAATTCTGACGTCATCTGACACAGGAAGTGACCTTTATTAAACTGACATTTAGCGGCATCAGTATCACTCGTAACCATGACAACAAACACTTGTTTTTAAACCACAACTTGCCGACCAAAGTCACGCATTACAATGTGAAAATCCTGCTCGCAATGGGACGGTAAGATCTGATTATGATGTTGTCATTATAGGTCATTTATTTGTTGTGTGATTATGTAGGAGTGAGCACATTTTTTCCTCAGAGATTTATCCCTAAATAAATTTAATATTTATATTTTTAAAGAAATATCAGGAGCCTAGAATATTTAAATACAGGTCCTTCTCAAAAAATTAGCATATTGTGATAAAGTTCATTATTTTCCATAATGTAATGATAAAAATTAAACTTACATATATTTTAGATTCATTGAACACCAACTGAAATATTTCAGGTCTTTTATTGTTTTAATACTGATGATTTTGGCATACAGCTCATGAAAACCCAAAATTCCTATCTCAAAAAATTAGCATATCATGAAAAGGGTCTCTAAACGAGCTATTAACCTAATCATCTGAATCAACTAATTAACTCTAAACACCTGCAAAAGATTCCTGAGGCTTTTAAAAACTCCCAGCCTGTTTCATTACTCAAAACCGCAATCATGGGTAAGACTGCCGACCTGACTGCTGTCCAGAAGGCCATCATTGACACCCTCAAGCAAGAGGGTAAGACACAGAAAGAAATTTCTGAACAAATAGGCTGTTCCCAGAGTGCTGTATCAAGGCACCTCAATGGGAAGTCTGTGGGAAGGAAAAAGTGTGGCAAAAAACGCTGCACAACGACAAGAGGTGACCGGACCCTGAGGAAGATTGTGGAGAAGGACCGATTCCAGACCTTGGATGACCTGCGGAAGCAGTGG
This sequence comes from Moxostoma hubbsi, assembly GCA_032164185.1. Taxonomy (NCBI): domain Eukaryota; kingdom Metazoa; phylum Chordata; class Actinopteri; order Cypriniformes; family Catostomidae; genus Moxostoma; species Moxostoma hubbsi. The sequence continues at coordinate 17,877,184 of JAVLUX010000048.1, forward strand.
ACTGAGTCTGGAGTAGAAACATCCAGAGCCACCGTGCACAGGCGTGTGCAGGAAATGGGCTACAGGTGCCGCATTCCCCAGGTCAAGCCACTTTTGAACCAGAAACAGCGGCAGAAGTGCCTGACCTGGGCTACAGAGAAGCAGCACTGGACTGTTGCTCAGTGGTCCAAAGTACTTTTTTCGGATGAAAGCAAATTTTGCATGTCATTCGGAAATCAAAGTGCCAGAGTCTGGAGGAAGACTGGGGAGAAGGAAATGCCAAAATGCCTGAAGTCCAGTGTCAAGTACCCACAGTCAGTGATGGTCTGGGGTGCCATGTCAGCTACTGGTGTTGGTCCACTGTGTTTTATCAAGGGCAGGGTCAATGCAGCTAGCTATCAGGAGATTTTGGAGCACTTCATGCTTCCATCTGCTGAAAAGCTTTATGGAGATGAAGATTTCATTTTTCAGCACGACCTGGCACCTGCTCACAGTGCCAAAACCACTGGTAAATGGTTTACTACTGACCATGGTATTACTGTGCTCAATTGGCCTGCCAACTCTCCTGACCTGAACCCCATAGAGAATCTGTGGGATATTGTGAAGAGAAAGATGAGAGACGCAAGACCCAACACTCTGGATGAGCTTAAGGCCGCTATCGAAGCATCCTGGGCCTCCATAACACCTCAGCAGTGCCACAGGCTGATTGCCTCCATGCCACGCCGCATTGAAGCAGTCATTTCTGCAAACGGATTCCCGACCAAGTATTGAGTGCATAACTGAACATAATTATTTGAAGGTTGACTTTTAAAAACACTTCTTTTATTGGTCGGATGAAATATGCTAATTTTTTGAGATAGGAATTTTGGGTTTTCATGAGCTGTATGCCAAAATCATCAGTATTAAAACAATAAAAGACCTGAAATATTTCAGTTGGTGTGCAATGAATCTAAAATATATGTAAGTTTAATTTTTATCATTACATTATGGAAAATAATGAACTTTATCACAATATGCTAATTTTTTGAGAAGGACCTGTATACCGTGGTAAAATCGCTGTAATGCACAGCCTTGAGCAGTTTATTTATATAAAAAAAAATCTGGGTTACAGTGAGGCACTTACAATGAAAACACACTGTTTTAAAGTATAGCCACAAGAGGTAAACAATATGTGTGTTAATGTTTTAGTGTGATGAAATCGCTTACATACCTTTTCTGTGTAAAGTTATAGCAAACTTTACAACTTCGTTGCAATAAACCCTGAAACGACTATAAAAATGACTATGTAAACAACTGTACATCTCAAAGAATACACGAGTTTTAACAGAAGAATTCATGTAAGTGTTTTTATAAAATCTAAGCTTCACATTTCTGCCTTGAAACCCTCCAAAAATTGTCCCCATTCACTTCCATTGTAACTGTCTAAATAAATGTTTGTGGTAATCAATTACGGTTACAGCGGTATACTGGTTTAACGGTATCCACGGTATGAAAATTTACGGTTATCATACCATGTACATTTGCTTATCTATTATTTTGAGAAAAAAAGGCAACCGGACAGATAATCTCACCTGTACATGCGCATCACCTTTCCTCCTCAACTGCCTGTCAGGCTCGTCAACTTGCATCACAAACGCACACAGTGGAGAAAATGTCAGAGAGAAGCGAGTGAGCGAGTGAGTGAGTGTGTTTCTCAACCGGCGGGTCGCAGTTTATTCACGGACAGCAGGGAAAGAACAATGCCATGGTTTTCCCATTGAAGATATTTCGGCGGCCGCCCAAGTGATCGACTATTTAGGACTGCTGAGGCAAATTTAACGATAATCTCGCAATCAGCTAAAGGCTTCTCATCTGCACTTTCACATGAGTGTAACGGAACCAGCTCGCGATCATGATCTGCACTTCTCTCTGGCGTGCACGTTCAACAACCGGGCGATATTGCGGAGCACAGACCTCAACTGTTGTGACCAATTTCAATTCGAGTGAGACTTTTCTAGTTTAAAGCATTACGGGTGAAGTCAAGTCAAACCTCTCAAACAGTAGGCAGTGCAGACATGCCAAACAGAGGAAAATAGCAACACTGTGCTATGTGCAATTATTTGTAATTTTTTTTTTCACCTTTACTAAATTGTTTCACGATTTTACATGAGTAAAAGTATCTGTTATATTTTGAAAAAGTGTTCGTTTTTTTATGAAATAATCTAAAGGTAGAATCTATTAGACCTCATTTCATATCAACAGTGGCAGTTGTAGATTCAAGATGTGTTTCAGCTAGTATTACATTTTTTCATAAATAATATAATTTGTTATTATTATTACTATTATTTAAGACTAGCTACACTGACCTAACCATGGTAACGAGGAGCCTTTCCTCCTGTGTAATATGTCCTGTTTGAATTATGTATGAAATTAGGAAACAAACGGGATAATAAAGGGCTCATATAAGTAAATATGCTCTTCAGTTTTTAAAAGGGGGAGACAAAACTTCAAAAGTGCAGTAAAAAAATTAGAAAAAGCAAAAATATGGGTAACATTTACAATGGACTTGAATGGGGCCAATCAGTAAAATCACTTACTAACCTTCTTTATGTAAACGTATATCCAATTTTACAAGTTTGTTGCCTAAAATACCACAACAACCATTAAAAATGAGGATTTAATCAACTTTAAAGCTCAAATAATGTTTTAATAGATGAGTTAATATGTGCTTTTGAACCCTCCAGAAATTGGCCCCATTCACGTTCATGTTCATATATGAACATTGCAGTTGCACTTGGATCTACACCAAAACAATCAGCCCGAGTCCGCCTGAACGAGGTGGTCTTGGACCGATTATAAACTAACTCTGGAGCGGTTCGCTTGTGGTGAGAATGCAAACCGACCCAACGAACCAAACAATATCCCTTTAAAAAACCATGAATATAAATGAGGGATCGTTGGAGAAGACATCTGTAGATCAGCTCTTCTCTGTAATTCATCATCAAAACGTAGATATCACCCTTTTTACAGCTATATTAGAAATAATTGCACGTTTAAAATAGGAGCCGTTTTATAATTCCTGAGGTAATATTAGTACGATCGTTTCTCTTTTTTAGATAGTGGAAGAACACAAGTAGGATGTCATTAGCCACTTTTTACGGAAACTTTACAACTCTATTAAACTCTGAATTTTCCTTTAATATAGAATTCAACTGGTTTGTTGTCACAAGTGTGCGTTTATCAACATTTTAGAATGGCTTTGAATTGGGCTCATCCAATCAGGTACTTACATTCACTAAACTCCGTTTTCTAAACCATATTTTGGCACGTTATTTTTCTTGCAGTGTGTTCACCTCATTTGCCCCTTCAGTAGGGATTTGCATGACAAGCAGTGTGTGTTTGTGTCTGTATGTAAAAGGAATTTAGTTTTTCTTTGGAACACAGCAAGTTCATGCTGTGTATGTAACCAGCAACCTGTTTCACATCTCTTCGGTTTGTTTTAACAATCTGACACATTTCGGCATTCCCACTGAATCCAAGCTTGGCACACCCGAGCCAAACAACAAGAATCCAAATGCGCATTGCAAGCTTTTCTCCAAGTATATTGTGATTCCATCTCCCTAATGACTTACAATGTTTGGCAGATGCCTCTGAGAAGCAGCTTTAATGCCAGTAGCGTTGCGTGTTAAGAGTTTATTTAGATGGAGAGTTTGCGGGAGGAAATGAGAGAGGTTGAGAGAGGGAGAGATGGAGAAGTTACCGTCAGAGCGAGGGGGTGTGTTTTGGATTTGAGAGATGGATGGATTGATTTTAAAAGGGAGTCGGGCATGAAAAGGAAACACTGTTTATGCACTTTCGTGAGGCTGCCAACAACTTGATCTCATTCCAGCAAAATCTCAAATCGTTTCGTACGGTAACTTTTCCGTCACCTGTCACTGGAATGTCACGTTTCTCTACTTGCTGACGGATTTCCAACGCAGTTCCCAATTGACTTCAGGTCCTGTCCTGAGCTATGGTTTGTAGTTGTTATGAAGTATAAATGTTATTGGAGGTTTAAATGTGACATATAGCATTCCTCGACAACATTGGAGTTCCTGTTCAGACCCTTGGAATTTTTTATCTTAGCATTTAGTTATCAAGTATCTTCTTTAGAAAAATAAAGGACCACTCATCCAGTCCTGATTTTCCCTTTATGTCATTTATAATCATATCACGATCACATTTTCCTTGCTAATCTGATGTAATGTTTGTTTAAAGTTATTGCTTTGTTTTTTTTATAAGAAACCACGGGGGAATTTGACTGGCACAGGCACATGCTTGGCCGGAAAACAGAACCAGGAAGCGATTCAGGAAAAACACCCAGGAATGGGGAGTGGGTGGAGGGGAGTATTTCAAATGAATCAGAATTTCCGAACTTCCTAAAAGGGAATCTTTTAAAATCCCCTATTTATATAGCTCCAAGGAATTACGATATTCATTATTTGCATACACTGCACACATTTAAATACACACCTAATCAGTTGATGTTATTACTGTATTGCACATTTTAGAATAATATCTTCATCATAAAGCCATCAAAAATATATAAAAAAAAAAAAAAACATACGGAATTATGCAGTGACCAAAAAATGTAAACAAGTGACATTTTGTATTTTTTTTACTTGCATAAACAAGTTTCAAGCATTCTATCATATGCCTTAACTTTTAAATTTTAAATTAAATTTAACTTAAATTTTGATGGTTATATATCAAGTTAATTGACATTTGGTCACACGTCTTCTCGTAATATGAATTAGCAGGTCAGAGTTTGGTAAACTTGAACGTTTGTGCACAGCGAAATGCTAAATTTAGTTGCACGTTTGAATAGGAATCAAGCAAGAAGTTTAGTGTGACCGAGACTTTATATGATATGGTTCTGAAGCCTCTGTTTTCGTAACAATTAAAAAAAAATGAACTTTAAATTTTAACAATTGAAAGCAGCAAAATGCTACATTTCTTTGCACAAACTTGTGTTTCGAGTCTTCTGCATTCGTATGCATTTCGTTGGGAGTGAGTGTAGCACGAAGTGTGGCGTGATAGACCCTTTATACCAATCAGTTCTGAAGCAACCAGTCTTTGTACCAAATGCAAAAATAAACATGAATGATTTGAACAATTGCACTTTAAAATTTGTTTTGTTTCCTGGTGTAGCCATTTTAAGCCCTTCGGCGTTTAAAAACAGAAATACCAGTTGACCTGTCCAATTTATCATTGTTATTTGTAGCAAATTGTGCAACAAAATTAGAACTCCAATGTAAACAAAAACTTTCACATTTGTGGTCAGCGATATCCAAAATGCATTTGCATGAGTGGTGGTGGCGTAATGCGCTAAAGCACTAAACTGGTAATCAGAAGGTTGCTGGTTCGATCCCCACAGCCACCACCATTGTGTCCTTGAGTAAGGCACTTAACTCCAGGTTGCTCCGGGGGATTGTACCTGTAATAAGTGCACTGTAAGTCGCTTTGGATAAAAGCGTCTGCCAAATGCATAAATGCACAAGCTTGTTTCTGGTGTCCCGTGTTTTGAGTAAATGGTCTGCAAATTGTAGTGTGACCTACGATATGGTTCTAAAACAAAATTTGTAACAATAAGAAAAATAAACGTTAGTAGTTTTTAACAGTTGAATCTTTGTGATTTTGTTGTTTTATTTTATAGCCACGTTGACCCCTTCAATAATTTAAAACTAAAAAATTTGCGTTGTCTGTCCGATTGATTATTACCATTTGAGGCGAATTGCACAACAAAATTTGATCTACTATGTACAGTAAAATTTGAACTTCCATGCGCAGCGGAATGCAAAATTTCTTTGCAAGAATGTGTTTCTGGTGTCACGCGTTCAATGCGTTTGAATGGGAGTGAATGGTGCGCGAAGTGTAGTGTGACCTCGACTTTAGGATACAGTTCTAAAAATGTTTTCGTGACAATGGGAAAAAATAAAAGTATTCGTGGTTTTAACAATTGTATAGTCAAGATTTAAAATGGAGAAAAAAAATGCGACAAAATTAGAACTCCCATGTAAACTAAAAAGAAACCCTCTGCAGACCATCAGTAAAAAGTAACCTAAAATTGTTTTAGACATTAACAGAAGTACGTTTAACTCTTCGCTGTTTAAAATCTGAAAAAAAGAGGGGGAGGGAGAGTTGACAGACGTCCAGGTGATGGGAGGAAAGGATGCTGTTTTTATCCTTCCTGCTTTTAATCTATCTCTTTTTCTGTCTCTCTCCCAGTATGTCTTTATTAAACAGGTCATATCCAGCACCTGCAACAATGAACCTGTGTGTGTGTGTGTGTGTGTGTGTGTGTGTGTGTGTGTGTGTGTGTGTGTGTGTGTGTGTGTGTGTGTGTGTGTGCACGCTTGCTTGGCTGGCAGCTGCACGGCTTAGGAAGGTGTGTATGTGCTTTTTGAGAATGGAGTTTGAAGCTGTGTGTGTGTGTTTGTTCGTAAGTGTTGAGTGAGAGCTAAGCAGAGCCCAAGCCTTGCGTGAGGAGCAGGCGTGTGAACTTTCAACCCTGGCAGCCACTGCCGAAGTTTTTGTGCCGGAGAGTGCCGAGTGAGGGAGGAGAGCAGATAGAGGGGAGGGAAACAGGCTGGGGGAGGAAGGGGGTCTGGGAGAGGAGGGTTATGTTACACAAGGATATGGAGTTTGGTAATTAAGAACAGCAGGGTTGTGAGTGGCTGACGAACCTGCCAAGAAAAAGAGAGAGCTCGCGTTTCAGCCGCATTTTCCATTTCAGCATGTGGTCAAGCGGATTTTGAGCGAAAGCTAGTGGAGGCAAGGTTTCTGGGGTTGCGCTCTCTCTCTCTCTCTCTCTCTCTCTCTCTCTCTCTCTCTCTCTCTCTCTCTCTCATACAATCTCTCCACCTCTATCTCGTTCTCTTTCGTGCCATGAGGTGATTTACAGTAGAAAATGAGGGTCCGGTTGATTCAACTACTTCCAGAAAGCTACGATTGCCATGAAAAATGTGACGGCTAATCAGACATTAAAAAAAATTCTGGAGAGTTATTAATAACACTTAAAAAAAATAAAAATAAAGCACACAAAAAACAGGAAGCTGCAAGGTTCGACAATAAGGGTTTTTTTTTTCCTTCTAGATGGACCAGTTGTTTTTTACTTTTTCTTCCAACATTCCCTACGGTGATTTTTACTTGACCTATCAACATATTCACCGGCCCCCACCAAAGATATGATAATTACATAAATATCTTATGGGGCTTTTCCACTGCACGGTATGACTGAACTCTGCTCGCTTTTTTGGGGTTTTCCACTGTGGCAGTACCTGGTACTTATTTTTACTACCACCTCAATCGAGGTTCCAAGTGAGCCGAGCCGATACTAAATGTGACGTCAAAATCCTGCAGATCACTGATTGGTCAGAGAGAATCGTCACAACCGGCGTCACTGGATTTGCGACACGGGACATCCACCCGCTAGTTTTAAAGTTAGCAACAGCGATAGCAGTATCATTTGTTCACACGACTTTCAAATTGTAAAAAGAAATGGCTGTGCGCAAAACCACACCGTGGTCAATAAATGAGGTGCAGACGTTCCTCATGTTAGTAGCCGAGAAGAGGGTCCAACGAGAGCTGGATGGGACGACAGCCTATAATCCCACCCATGTTGAGGCGGCACTAAAATGGTGTGGAAAAGAAAGCTCAGAAAAGTGAAGTGAGCAGAGTTGAGTCGAACCGTAGCGTGCAGTGGAAAAGTGCCATTTTAGTTATTTTTAGCAACAAATTTTAGGCGTGAAAAACTATAATGTACATTTTTATAGGCTAAATAAAATAAGTTTATAAACACTTTTGCTGGAAATTTTTATTGATTTGTTTATTATTTTCAACTCATTACTTCATATGGGTTCTGATGCTTTCGAGATTATCAGAGCATTGGTTTCATTTTTACTTGCCCTGCAAAAGTTTTTAGTATAATAAATTGTTAGTAATTTTTATAAACATATTTTTAGATGTTTAACCATTTTTTTTTTTATTAACTTTATGAAACATTTTTACTTAAAAAAATTTTAACTTGCCTTTCCAACATTTTCACTGGCCTCACCACAAATATACTAAATTGCTTTTAGAGATTGTGCAAACACACTTCCTTTCTATGTAAATTAGGCTCATTATAGATTGCGCTCTTTTTACAAAACTCTGCTATTTGGCTGCCATAATTAACATTACTACTACCGCCCGAGGAAAGCAGGAGGTAAACTGAATTTTATCCAAAAGTGATGTTTCTGTACATTTTCTGTCGATCATGGCAGCAGTAATTCAATCAAATAATTATCAAATGAGTGGAGGGGACCATCATAAAATGCCTTACATGTATATCCAGATGTGTCAAGTGAGTTTTTGGCATGTTAAAGAGATAATTCAGGTGATAATTCCTGGCAGAGCATGTCAGATCAGTGTTCTACTGCGTACTACTTATTGCTAAGAACCAAAAAGCAAGTTCGGAATTGCTTGAGCAATTTGCATTTAGCGGTAGCACAGATTTTGTGGCCGTGTTTGTGATGTTGCCTGATCTGAATAGCTCCTTTAGCGAATCAAGCGCTAAACCAGCGCAGACAGCGTGTACAAATACACAGCGCTTTTACCAGGCACAATTAATTCTAAGTGGAATCTTGGGACGTCGGTCCATCCTTATTGTTGTGCCCTGAGCTACAACACAAGACCCAACTCAACTTTTCTATTGGAAGAATGAGGAAAGACAGAATTACATTGTTGTTTGGTTGACTGAAAGCCAAGACTGATACACGACAGCTACCCAAAGCAATTGGCGGCTTCCCAATCCAATATCTGTCCATCTTTGTCTCCCTCTTTCTCTCCGTGTCAGTCTCTTGAAGACGCAGGCCGTGTCTTGTCCTCTGTTTTGTTCTCTCGCCCGTTTGTGTTGGTTTGATGTTGGTTTTGGCTCGGAGTGCTGAATGTAATGTGGCCGTTCATTACTTGAGTATGACACACATATAAACTTACCTCCTGCTATGCTTGTCCATTAATTCATACACGCGCTCGCACACACCCAAGACACAGTTATGCCCACTTAATAGACACGCATCATTACAAATATTGTATTATATAAACAGATGGTTTGATTGTAGGCGGTTCACGCATTTATGGTGACTTTATATATATATGGTGAAACACTGTTATATCATCTTTTGCTGTTATACAGTGCAACCATTTTAGATTTGGATAATAACTTGTAGCAGTTTCTAATGTTGAGAACTGCATGAATGCTTGAACATGCAGTACCTTTCACAATTAAATGATACCACATGTATTTTACCTCAAATTGTGCATCTTATCTAGTAGGTCTGTTATATTACTTTTCAAAGAAACTGAACTTGTGATTTTGCCAGAGCAAGTGAAAAACTCATTCAAGGAGGGACCCAAACCACTCAACCACTCAAAACACCCTAGCAACCACTTAACACACTATGAACCACCTAGCAATACCCTAACAGCCATCCAGAACTCCTTGGAACTGTATAGCTAATCCTGGCAACCACCCACAACAACCCAAGCATCATGGTGACGAGTTTTGCATGAGAAAGCACCACTCACATCTTCTTTAGAAAACCTAAAAATCTAGATTATTTTAGAAATTATATACGTACATTTTCTTAAATATACGTTATACCTCGATGTTTTTAATATCCCTAATTAAATGCAGGCTATAGAAGTGGATATTTAATGGTTTGTTGCAGTTTTCAGCAGAGCTTGCCATCTATCCAGAAGCCTCACCCCCTTTTTTGAGAACTGAAAGTCTCATTGTCCGCACTCTTTCGACCCCTCTGCGTTTCCACAACAGTTCTTGTCCAGCTGGCTGTCTCTTCTGATAGATGCAAACAAATCTCAGGATGTGGTTTTTCCCGCTCTGACTGTTGAGTCACCCTAAAACCTTTGGATGGAGAAATGTCACCACTTTCTGTTGTACACACAGACACATTTCCTTTGACGCCCCTTAGGCATTTCCCTCACACAAACACAAGCAAAAACACACGATTTTTAGTTTGTTGCACATCAAGCTTTCCAACTTTGTCATGGCCAAAATCTGTTGACCTTCATTACAGGCAAACTCTGTCAACCTTGTTAACTGAATTACCCTTCCATATCCCACCTGAGCCCAGGACGAACAAGTCATGACTGCAGTGAAAGCATCAACTGGTGCGTCAAACAAGCAGAACGTAACTCCATGCACATTATGTTCTTGGGAACTTCTGCTTTTTTCAGTTGTTAAATACGAAAACACATCTCTGTTTTCACTTCTCCAGAGAAGTATAGACTCATAGTCTCAGATAGTCTGACGACATAAAGTCTGGCCTACAATGCAGCTTTTTCTGGTCATGAACTCAACTACTTAAACGGGTGCACACACTGCGTTTTTTTGTGATTGTAGCTTATCAGACTCTCTGATATGAGCCCAGTGAGATCTTTGGTAAAAGCCATATAGCACACTGTGACATTATGGCTTACTGTAAGATAATGAACACATTATAAATCTTTGGTTCCAAGAGTCCTGATTGATAGCATTGACTGGGTGTCTCATTGTAACACACAAAGGAGGGGCAAGGAGGAGGCGGGAACCGGCTGAACAGTAAACATGAAGTTTAATGGTAAACTTAAAGCCAACATAAACAAGCGTACAGCATGGCCGTTTCCGACTCTCTCTTGAACCGGCATCTCCAGCTGCCCCTTATCTCGCTCTCCCGCTGACATGCTCCATCACGGCCTGGTCACTCCCTCCTCGTCACACTACCCACCTCTGGAGGGGACACGCTGACCTTCTGGCCGTTCTGTCATTCGGTGGTCCACCCCTCCTCCTGTGAACCTGAAGGAGAGATGAGGGGGAGTCATGGGGCGAGGGAAAGGGTAAGCGGAGACAGAGAGAGAGAGAAAATTTGCTCGCCGGTTCCCAGACGCACTGTCGCCCGGTCCTCAACCACTCCTCTGTCCTCTGGCGGACACATTTCACTCCTCTGCAGATGGCAGCGAGTCTTTCGGACCCTGGAGGACGGAACCGCTCCTCCCTTCTCGGCAGATGGCCGTGGTTCCTCCGGCTCTCAGCAGCTGGCAGCGACCGCTCCGTCCCCAGCCAAATGGCCGAGGCTGCTCCCCTGGCGGATGGCAGTGGCAAAGACTCCGCGACAGCACATCCCTCCTCCCTCCCTGGTTTGTGCGCCACTGTAGCACATAAAAGACGTGCAAGGAGGCGGTGGGAACTGGCTGAATTTAAACTTAAAGCCAACATAAACAAACGTGCAATGCGGCCACGTGTGTCTCTCCATCGAACCGGAGTCTCTGGCTGCCCCTTATCTCGCTCTCCCGCTGATCAGCTGATTCAGCCTGCCGTGCTCCACCACGGCCCGGTCACACATTCACACAAATCCAACGATTAGTTCCTCCTCAAAAGCACTCATTATATCAACCTGGATACCTTTTACCTTTGTAAACATGAATTTCCGACTCCCGTATGTTGCGTAAAGCCTGTTAATCAAATTGGAAGTGCTGATTTCAGGCAGCTGCAATTTCCATCAAGCTGAGACTAACAGCGCATTGTCCAGTCACACCATGCTAATAATGTTAATTGTATAGCGCAATGTCAATGTACATCCTTGACAAATAGTTGTGTATGTGCCGTATCACTGAGGCCTGCGAATATTTGTCTGCTGGGTCAAGTTACACTCGACCTGCCCTTCGTTATGACATGGTTACATGGAGCAGAGCAAATTTAACCGATATCTCCCAAGCAAACAGGCAATAAAATTTAAACTGTGTGACAGCTCCCGACAGCACCGCTGGACTTTACTTTGTCTCGGGGGGTTGGGGTCAAGTCTGTTTGCGCAGGAGTGAACAGAGTTCATGGCGGATGAAGCGGGAGGACGAGTGAGAGAGTGATAGAGAGCAAAGGAAGTGTTTTGAATGTTTAATCAAAGGCTGGTTTAGATATTTTAATGAGCAGTAATCATGCTATGACCCAGGAATGATCTGAACAGACGTCATTTACACAAATTCCTCAAATTCAGACCACCCTCCATCTCCATTTCTTTCTATCATTCTCTCACTTTCTCTCTCTCTTTCTGACAAAGAGGGCCAATTCAAGTTTAATGCCTTTCCCTGACAGGAAACAGGCTTTGTAAACAGTGAAGCAGTTGTACAACAAGTCTCATGATCCCACCTCCACCCCTCCAATTTTCTCATTCTTTTATGCATGGCTCTTCCTGCTCTGCTCTCTGCCTCTTTTTCCCACTCTCACACTCACTTTTCTCTCTCTGTTTATCGTTCTATGCAAAGACTGACTTGTTTGCTTCAAATAAAACTGCCACTAAAGGGGCTGACTGACAAAATATTTCACAACAAAAGTGTGACAATAAGAGGAGGCATGACAGTGCAACCAAGATGATTGAATACGCAAACTTAATATGGTGCTATACTGAACTATATAATGCCAAACTTGCCCTATTTACAATTTTCCTTACTAACCACTGGTTGCTGCTGTGATTATTCTAATTGCATAAGGAGCAGTGAAAAAACTGCCAAATAAGAGCGTTCCAGATGGAGAACAACAACCATTTTATGTTGGAGTAAAAATGAGTTCAGGCTCAACTTGTGCAGTTGTTGGCTGTCATAACTCGGAGTAGTTAATGATGTCAACCTAACTCACCTCGATGGCTTTACGTCATCCACCCACTCCATAAACTTTTGATGGGTGAGGACTCACTGTCAAAAAATGGTCATCGTGGCTCTCTAAAGTATCGGCTCTATGGAGCCACATGCTTTTATGAGACAAATTTGTACAAATAAATCCGGAGACCGGAAATGAAAACAGGCTTCCGTTAGAAACTGTAAAAAGTAATTCAAAAAATGTATGGATACTATACCTTATTATACCACGAAGGGATGTAATTCGTCATGGAAATTAACAACGCTAATTTACGTTAATTAATCTTTAACGTTAATAGCTCAAAGCGCATATGGAGGACTCCAAGTATTGGCATTTTCCTCTTTAAAATATTCTTAGTTCAGTGTATATCAGTACATGCTGTATTTAGTTCGAATTTGTGAATTTGTAATTACTGTTAATGAAATAGACAACTGTTCAAAACAATTTGTATACAAGTTATCACGCATGCATAATTGAGTTCATTAAAACTTCACGTTGTGGATCTTCGGATATTTCGGACCTTTGGACTGTTGTATTTGAAAATTAAGACAAATCTTAACATGCTGCGTAAACATAGCTTTAACCTTTTAAAGAGAATCTCTCCGACACTGTTTACATTGAGCCTGCTTCATCTCGCATCTGTGCGTCGTCTTCTGTGAACCGGACAATGACATGCAGTCTGCAAGCGCCCTCTAGGGACGGGTGACTGTATAGACCTTTTTAATGTCTGCTGGCTTGATTTCAGAATACATTTATCCTGAAACGAATTCACCAACGAACAATAAGCTTAATCGATCATTATTAACGGCAATTAATCGATTTTCAATCAGTCATTAACTTCCCTAATACCATGCATATTTCACGTATTTAACGACGACACTGCTTCTGTATTTACTTATTTAGCGTTTTTGTACTATAATACAATGCAATGTACATCACATTAATCTGTTTGGAAAGTTTGGAGTGCATCTGGACTGTGAGCTGTTCTTTCTTCCAATCCTCAGTCAAGTGCGAGCTGAAGTGCTGCTCGCCCGCATCATCATTAGCGTTTCAAAAGATCTCATGTTGTGTTAAATGAAATCAGACGACTATTCGGCATTTGATAATTTTGTGTGTGAATGTGTTTATGAGGAGGGAGCTCTGTAATTCTCCACTGGGGGGTATATTTACAATTTTTGGCAGAGCTTGCCAATCACAGAACTTGTAAGAGCTGTGCATCACTGTAGTGGCCTACCTATATCTGGAGTTTTTTACTACAAAGGCCTCTTTTGATTATGCTTTTGAAAAGGGCAGGCATTTAAATAGTTGAAATACCAGGTCAGTGCTGCCATGAGCTGACATCAGGGTCATGCAAACACATACACGCACGGGTCGTGACCTTTCATAATTCCTTCAGGCCGTCACATACCTTGCTGTGTTTGTATCTCATTGGAGGCCTCCCTAGTTAAACACACAACAAAGTGACAGACATCTACACTGTCTTGTTTCCAATAAAAATGTCAAATCATCCTTAAAATAAGATGTAAAATATATATTCAAAACAATTTGCCGATTGGGTAAGAAAAATAAACTTGTTTTCCATTTGAATTGGCAAGTAGTTTTTGCTTGCTTTCTATCTCGTGCAGTTTTGCTTCTCAAGTAAATGAGTGTTGTTTTTAATAATCAATGGATGTTTTTCTGAAAACAAGAAAAAAATACACTTATGCATAAATGCTCATGAGCTAGATGTTACGCAGGATTTACAAACTTAAACTTTGAATTAGGCCTGGTTATAAAACACATCTAGAGCAGCAGTCCGTTGGCATTTTGACAAGTGACAAACTACGACGTAGATTGCAGATGGTGTGTGTGTGTGTGTGTGTGTGTGTGTGTGTGTGTGTGTGTGTGTGTGTGTGGGAGAAAGAAAGGGATCTTGGAAGACACCGATACCACAATCCTACATCTTCTCCTCATTCCATCAAGTCCCAACCTGTCCCCCACCACAGAAAGAGAGAGAGAGAGAGAGAGAGAGAGAGTATATTGAAAGTCAGAGTCAAGGTTTTCCTTGACAGCGTTAAAAAAAAAAAACAATGGCTTGATTCAGCACTGGAGTTTCAAAGCCTTTACAATCCCAGTGGGTGGGTATCTGTGTGTGCGTTTATGTACAAAGGCATGTAGGGAAGGATTACTTGGTTTCTTCATATTCTTCATATTTTGGTGAAATATGAGAAACATGCCAGTCACAAAACATTGAAGAATGCTTCTGCCGTGTATATGTTTAATAAAACCAATCAAAAGCGTTTGCTCCGCTGAGTCGTGTTCAACTGTAGTGCTGCGCATACAAACGCAATAAAAAACTTGGCAACATTTCCCGAAAACTCCCCCGAAATCTACATGAAGCACATAGTGTTAAAACACAGATCAAGAGATCTTGATATCTGACTAGAGCATTTTAACTTTATCTATGTGTTGATACATGCAGGGAAATACTCTTTGTTCTCTATAAAAAAAGATTATGTACTTTTTACACCGGCAAGCAGAACTTGTGTTCACACATTTAACGCAGCTGCTGCATCGGTTTGCATTGCTTTCAATACCCTTGCATACTTAGGGCCTTTTTCATGAAATATGAGAAGAATTTGTGTGTTAATTTCTAGTAAAACAAAACTATTCTTGTGTAAATTGTGCTACTGAACTTAATTTACGTAACAATTGATTCATGGCTGATTTACCACAATTTGTGTCAGCTCGTGTGTTTTGAATAAGGCTCATTACGTTGACTTGATACTTGTGCCGTGTTTTGTGTTGCACTCGAATTCTCTCTGAGTTTCAAAATTTGTGATTTTCATTAAATGGGAGAAAACATTTCAAAAATGAGAGGGAAAAGATTATTACACTCATAGACCAACATTTACAGCATCAAGGGAGGAAGAAAAATGGTTTGCTAAGAAAATGTCTGGGAGGGGGCCTGGGTAGCTCAGCAAGTGAAGATGCTGATTACCACACCTGGAGTCACAAGTTCGAATCAAGGGCGTGCTGAATGACTCCAGTTAGACTTCCTTAGCAACAAATTGGCCCGGTTGCTAGGGTGGGCAGAGTCATGTTGAGTTAACCTCCTTGTGGTTGATATAATGTGGTTCTCGCTCTTGGTGGGGTGCGTGGCGAGTTGTGCGTGGATGCCGTGGAGAATAACGTGAGCCTCCACACGCGCTAGGTCTCCGCGGCAACATGCTCAACAATTCATGTGATGTGCGGATTGACGGTCTCAGACGTGGAGGCATCTGAGATTCGTCCTCCGCCACCCGGATTGAGGCGAGTCACTACGCCACCACGAGGACTTAAGAGTGCATTGGTAATTGGGCATGCCATATTGGGGAGAAAAGAAACAAAAAAAGAAGAATAAAAATGTCTGGGAAGTGGTCCAGTTTGTTAGCTAATATGGTTCAGGTGCTGTCAAGGATGCAGCATGCTCAACACGTGAGATTATTAAACCACAGGCCAAACGAAAGCTCAGTGGGTTTCCCTCTTTCACTTAATTTATCGCTCTCTCTCTCTCACTCTTTCGAACCTTAAGGAACACAACGCATGCCTCCCATCGCCTTTACGACAGACACTATCCAGACATTAAAAAAAGAATCGTACATCACACTTTGTCTACGCGAGAGAATTTGTAATGTTTAACGGCCTTCTAGATTTGGAATGTGTGACGTGCAAGTCCAAACATTTGACAATTTGTGTTGTAAATATCGTAGAGTAGGCAGACATATCCAGAAAAACTGAACCGTACCACTGCCTTGCTTTTTATAAATGCATAAGCATGTGCTAGTAAATGCCGAATATGAGTTTTAAAGTGATAGTTCACCCAAAAATGTCATTATTTATTCACCCTCATGAGATCCCAGGGAGTACTTTTTTTTTTTTTTTCACCAGAACACATTTGAAGAAAAACAGGAAAATATCTTAGCTCAGTTGGTCCTTAAAATGCAAGTGAATGGAGATTTCTCTTTTGAAGCTCCCAAAATCACAGACAGTCAGCATAGACATCATCGATACAACTCCAGCTGTTAAATTAATGTTTTCTAAAGCGACATGATTGCTTTTTGTGCAAAAAAGCTAAATATTTAAGTACATATTTTAACTATAATCATGCCTCCGGTCAGCAGTGGTATGCACTTGTGACATAATCACATTGGTATGTGAAACACACGAGAACTGACACATGTGCATCACAGCAGGAAGAGCAGCGCTGTTTATAAGTGAGAAGGAGAACGCTGTACAGAAGCTTTGTTGGTTTTGGTTTAGACCTGTATTTAACTGTTTCTTTACTCACAATGATGCCTTTATGTTCTTATCCTGGATGTCTCAACCGAGTGGAGAACGTGAGATTACGTCTGTATAATGGCAATGGAAATGCGTCACACGAGAGACCCGTGGGAACTCCACCCTCTGGTGAAGCTTACCGGAAGCATTGTATTATAGTTAAAAAGTACTTTAAATGTTGATCTTTTTTTGCACCAAAAGTGATCGTATCGCTTTAGAAGACATTAATTTAACCACTAGATTTGTTTCGATGACGTTTATGCTGACTGTCTGTGGTTTTTGGAGCTTCAAAAGAGAAATCACCATCCACTTGCATTTTAAGGACCTACTGAGGTGAGATATTTGTCTTTTTCTTCTAATGTGTTCTTTTGAAGAAAGTCATACACACCTGGGACATCGTGAGGGTGAGTAAATCATGAGAGAATTTTTTTCTCTATGAACTATCCCTTTAAAAGGCAGTTTCTGATGCCAAGGTTGAGTTGACGGACTGACCAAACTGCATTTGTTATTTCCAAACATTTGTTCCTCAAAAAAGTACTTAAAGGAATCTTTAATTAAACCGCTAAGGAACCATAATCGTTTAGAGGAATCTGAACCAGAATTGTTCAATTCCTTGCCATTAACATTCCGCGGGTACAATGTAAAGTGAAAGGACAGAAAAGATATGGTGATAGATGAGCTCTCTGTGTGCGAGGCCTTGGGGCCCAGATCAGGTCTTTCAGTCGGTTAAATGACCCATTTTAGACCAGTCCACCCTGTTCCTGATCACCATCCATACCAGACCTCCCACTTTCTCCAGTTACACAAAGCAGAAGTGAAGGACGCGTTTAAAGATTGTGGTCAAGAAATCCTCAATATGGCAACAAACAGATATTGAAGAAGAAGATGGAGAGATGACAAGAAGAGACTAAGAGAGTGTGCTGTGGTTATGTTTAGAAACCATGTGTGTTAAATTACAGTAATGGCAAAGGAACAGACAATAATTGATTGGCGGTTCAAATTGCCTGTCTGATTTTGCAAGGGTGACCACTCGGCCCCAATCCTCTTTTCTGTCATTTTTCCCTGGAAGCGGAACGGGTTGGAGGAGGACTGCGTGATCCATGGAGGAGAGGTGACTCGTGATTGCATAGATGTTCCACATCCTCTATCTTTAATAACAGACCAGATATGCTTATGAAAGACTAGTTTTAAATAAGCAGGCGGAACGGCACCACATGGCCAATAGGCTGCCAATGTTTGACTGACCTGCATGCCAGCGACGTCCAGACCGCCAGAGAGGGTTCAATGGGGGTGAAACCAAATGCACAAACTCTGTAGACTAAGAGACTCCTGACCAGCTGCCTTGCTTTGTGTTCGCTCACTGTGTTTTGCTTAAGAACCCTAGCGACAGCAGTGGTAGGGGCCAAGTGGTAATTTATATGTTCAGTCTGCTTTCCTCATCAAAATTTCATCCTCTCGATCTCTCTTACGCTATCCGCACCATAGTTATTTATTTGGTGTGGTTACCAAGTTTGTATTACACCCCCATTTTGTTTTCCATCAAGATCTGCTGCGAGCGTCTATTGAACTTTTATCTCTTGTTGTCTCTCTCTCTCACATCATCTCGGTCTCTTTTTTAATTCTTCTGCCAGTCCGATCAGCTGTCCACGTTTAAAGTGGTTTGCGTTTGCCTCTGCTTTTCCGCTTACTAAGTAATCTCTCAACATCTGTGTCCTGTGGGGAGATATTTTTGGTCCCTAGAAGCAAAATGCTCTTTGCCCCAAACCGCCCCCCCTCCCCCTTCTTTTTCTTCCCTTCGTTTTTTCCTTCTGAAGGGGTTGTGATAGGGAGCGCTTGATAAGGTCTAGAAATAGCACGGCATCTGCGCCAGTTAGGGAGGAAATTGCTTAGTGAGCCACACCTACTGGCTATGTTAGCTCAACGTTATCCTGACGCTAGACGAACATTTACACACACAAAAAAACTTGTAAGTCTAATGCTCGTTTCTTGAGAGAACACAATGGTAGAGTGATTTATCAGTTAATTTTATTGCCTATTTAGCATTAAAAAGTATATTTTTCCACTTAACTTCCTACTGACAAGAAAATAAACTAAGATTTATTTATGTTTGCTGGTTTGAGCTTGTTTACCAAGTAATGGCTGAAATGGAATGTATGAAAAAAGATGTTAAAACTGCACATTCTATGCAGAATTTGGAACTATAATTAGAAACTGTTTATCGCTTGGTATTCTTAATGACATCAGTTGAGGTTTTTTCAAATTGAATGTGTAGTGAAGTAGAACTAGAACACTTTTTTTCCCTCAGACACTAGACAGACAATGTGGCAATGCTGGTAAATTCCTGTGTGTGCGTGCGTATACGTTCAAATGTCCAGTGAAGTTGGTCAGAAAATGCGTGGCTGCCGAACTTTTGAAATGCCTCTCTCTTTGCAAGAGTAGGAATGAAAAGACTCTTTCACAAGTCTCATTTTTTCCCCAGTTGGGTGAGAGCTGAGCCTCAAGAAGTGACCTCAAAATGTATCTAAAGTTTTACCTCAGTGGCTTTAGTGTTTACCTCAGATTTTACTTCAGTTTATCTAAAGTTTTACCTCTGAGATTACCTCAGATTATGCCTCATCAGTTTACCTCAAATTTTACATTAATGTCAGTTTACTTCAGAATTTACCTCAGGTTTTATTAAAAATTTACTTAAGATTTGACAGCAGATTCTACCTTAAAATTAATCTCATTAACTTCAGAGTTTATGTCAAGTTTTTCCTCAGATTTATTTCAGTTTACCTCATTTCACCCCACATTTTTCATCAGTTAACATCAAGTTTTACCTCATATTTTACTTCAGTTTACCTCATTTCACCCCACATTTTTCATCAGTTAACATCAAGTTTTACCTCATATTTTATTTCATTTACCTCATTTCACCCCACATTTTTCATCAGTTAACATCATG
Source organism: Moxostoma hubbsi (assembly GCA_032164185.1). Taxonomy (NCBI): domain Eukaryota; kingdom Metazoa; phylum Chordata; class Actinopteri; order Cypriniformes; family Catostomidae; genus Moxostoma; species Moxostoma hubbsi. The sequence continues at coordinate 17,897,094 of JAVLUX010000048.1, forward strand.
TTTTACCTCAGATTTATTTCAGTTTACCTCATTTCACCCCACATTTTTCATCAGTTAACATCAAGTTTTACCTCAGATTTTATTTCAGTTTACCTCATTTCACCCCACATTTTTCATCAGTTAACATCAAGTTTTACCTCATATTTTATTTCATTTACCTCATTTCACCCCACATTTTTCATCAGTTAACATCATGTTTTACCTCAGGTTTTATTTCAGTTTACCTCATTTCACCCCACATTTTTCATCAGTTTACATCAAATTTTACCTCATATTTTATTTCAGTTTACCTCATTTCACCCCACATTTTTCATCAGTTTACATCAAATTTTACCTCAGATTTATTTCAGTTTACCTCATTTCACCCCACATTTTTCATCAGTTAACATCAAGTTTTACCTCAGATTTTATTTCAGTTTACCTCATTTCACCCCACATTTTTCATCAGTTAACATCAAGTTTTACCTCAGATTTTATTTCAGTTTACCTCATTTCACCCCACATTTTTCATCAGTTAACATCGTTTTACCTCAGATTTTATTTCAGTTTACCTCATTTCACCCCACATTTTTCATCAGTTAACATCATGTTTTACCTCAGATTTATTTCAGTTTACCTCATTTCACCCCACATTTTTCATCAGTTAACATCAAGTTTTACCTCATATTTTACTTCAGTTTACCTCATTTCACCCCACATTTTTCATCAGTTAACATCATGTTTTACCTCAGATTTATTTCAGTTTACCTCATTTCACCCCACATTTTTCATCAGTTAACATCAAGTTTTACCTCATATTTTATTTCAGTTTACCTCATTTCACCCCACATTTTTCATCAGTTAACATCATGTTTTACCTCAGATTTATTTCAGTTTACCTCATTTCACCCCACATTTTTCATCAGTTAACATCAAGTTTTACCTCATATTTTACTTCAGTTTACCTCATTTCACCCCACATTTTTCATCAGTTTACATCAAATTTTACCTCAGATTTTACCTAAGGTTTTATTTATTTCAGAGTTTAGCCTACTTCAGATTTTACCTCAGATTTTTACCCTTTGTGTTTACTTCAAAATGTACCTCAGTTTTACTGAAGGATATACCTTAGAGTTTACCCCACATTTTTCTCCAGAGTTTGCTTAAGATTTTTAGCACAGAGGTAAACTATAAAGTATCTTCAGTGTTTACTTCACATGCGTTTTGCCCTTGAATGTGATGTAGTAGTTCTGTCCAACGAATAGGCCGTCTAGATCCTAAATCTGACCTGTGTGACAGCAGCAATTAATTTAAGCAGCAATTAATCCCAGATACAGACCCTAAAATGTTCTGCAAAAGAAGTCTGAGCAAAATGCTCAGAAAGAAACACTTTGTTTCGTTGGCTAACACAGTAAATTTGACATCAATGGGATTTGTTTTCAAACACATTCTTGATTGGTACATGTTGAGAACAAGAAGACAAGCAAATAAATGAGTTAAAGACATCTGGAGAGAACAAAACATTGGTTTCTGATGATGACGTCTGTGAATACATGCTCCCAATCAACCATAATCCCTGGATATTCCCTCGTTTTCTTTCGCACATTTAGCGTTAATTGCAAAACGTTGCTTGAAAGAAGAACAGCGCTAGTAAAATTGAACACGTTTCTTTGATCATGTTCATCTTGGTTTGTTCGAGAGTTTGAAGAATTAACTGTGGAGCACTGCTTGGCTGTGTGATGTTTTCATAGCAGTAATATTTTGAGTAATACATTTCTCTCTGTCTTTCCTTTAGCCACAATAAAAAAGACAGGAGGAGGCAGATGGCTTGGAGAGCGGTCGGGGACATTTGGAGGAAATGGACAGAATGCCACCAGTCTGGATGGAGTCAGTTTCTCAGAGGGGGAACTTTTGTTGCAGGTATCACACATGGAAAATTGTCCTACTGGGATAAAAGATGTTTGAACCAGCCTAAGGTGTTTTGCTGTTATTAGTTGGTTTATGCTGGTCCAAACCAACTTGGAATATTTTGGGTTTAATCCAAGTTATTACCACCAAAAAATTATTTATACTTCCCTCATTTATTGAAGAAAAAAAAAAGAAGCACAAAACAAAACAGGTTACAGTGAGGCACTTATAGTACAATGGAGTGTATTGGGCCAATCCATAAATGTAATAGAAAAACACAGTTTCAGAAGTGTTCCTAAACATTTAGTGATTCCATAATTGTTTCCTCTACTTGATCTGGAAAAAAATATGCCATTAATTAAAGCAATGTAATTAAAAAGAAATAGGGATGTTTCATGAAGCCAGAAAGTTTCAGCTATTAAACAAATATTATTTGTGTCATATCTGTGATTTGTTTATTTGCTATGAAGTAAAAAAAGCTGGGTGAACATCCTCTAAGTGTGGTGATTCCATAATGTTTGCCAGGGGTTGTACAAATTTACATTACAAAACAATGAACAATGGGAGACCAGCGCAAAGCAGGTTTCAAGTGTTTCACGCAACACAAGACCACAGTTGAGAGGGGCCGATAGAGAACACATATACATTGTGTTCCGGAGGCAGAGGAAACACAAACATCCTCTGTACTATAGTACTTCACAGCTAAACGCCATAGCACTGCAACGATGGCAGACAAAACGGGAGAGAGATTACAGCAAAGACGTAGGTATTGCACAAAAGAGTGCAAGAATTTTCTATTCTTCTAATGAATTACATACAGCCCATTTACACAACCAAATTCTTATAAATGTAATGTCTTCATTTATATAGACGTTCCTTGACATGGAACAGATATATAAGAAAAATGTTTTTAATTGATTGTGTAAAATATGCTCATAATATCGGAATATCAATCGCAGGTCTCTGAATCGTATGAAATCGAAATCGTATCGCGGCAGACTTTGAAGTATAGGCAAATATGAGATCGCAGGCCAAGAGAATCGATATAAGATTGTATCGTGACAAATCGTCCGATTTACACCCCTAATATTAACATGATTTCAGTATGATAAAATCACTTACAACCATATCTGTGTAAAGTTATTTCCAAACTCAGAACTTCGTTGCCATGATATCGCGAAACCCTATGATCCTGGTAAACTTAACTATTATGTCTCACTAAAATCATGTGAACAAGTATAATGATTACGTCTTTTAAAATCGAAACGGTGTGTATTTTAATGTTTCTAATTGGTAATATAATTTTTCCTTTTTTAATAAACAATGAACAAGACTGAATTATTTTCTCTGGTAACCACTCTTGTTCCCACCCACAATTCCATCCAATTTACATTTCATTTCCTGCCATTCATAGAAATGAGCTCAGCAGACGTCACTTTGACCTTCCATTTGTTTATACACACACCACACCTGTCTCGACATTAATGCATTCTATAAACACCTTGCACCTCATTTCCCGCTCATAATGGCCCAGTTCGTTGTGTTTTGTGTATGTGTGTGTGAATGATAAGAATCATCTTCTGGTAGATCTTTCCAACATTCTCTTCTTCATCACGTCAGTCTTAATTCAGACCGATTTTCTGTTCACAGGGTTTTTTAAAGTGATATTTCATCCGAAAATGAAAATTCTGTCATCACTTACCCTCATATTGATTCAAAGCCATATGACTTTGTTTCGTGGAAAAAAAACAATTATATATATGCATGTATGTATATGTATGTGTGTGTGTGTGTGTGTGTGTGTGTGTGTGTGTATGTGTGTGTATATATATATATATATATATATATATATATATATATATATTAAGGCTATCGATTTAACGCGTTAGTTCAGTGCGATTAATTTGACAAAAAATAACACGTTAAAAAAATTAACGCCATTTAAACGTAATGCCCCCGGACCGTAATACGGAAGATTCCTGAGAAATGCAAGCTTGTAGTACCACCTGTTTGCTCCAGAGGGCAGTAAGTGAAATTTCAGCTGCGTGAGCAATGCGCAGTTTATATAGTGAAGAAAAACACCCTTTAGCAGACACACACCACAAACATGCGTTACGTTCTTGCGTTCATAATAGTTGATGGAGCGCAAATCCGAACTAAGGGATCACAAGATGTGTTCTAAGTATTAAAGTATATTTAACTGTTTATGATGCAACGCTCCCGAGACGCTACACAAGCATGTCTGACGCAGGTGTCCTTAAACAAGCCCTCATAATAAATCTCCAACTGATTGACAGATTCACTTGTGTAATGGATTGCTGTGAACTGTGAGCCAGTGATTGACTTATGATCAATAATATGATAGTAAACAATATATTGGATTCTAAAGCTGCTTTTTGTATCGTCTTATTAAATATGAACTCTTCTGCTACAAGAATGTAAAGCATTGTAATTATCTGAATATTTTTTTTATTTTTATATATATATATATTTAAATATTTAAAGATGACTATCATTATTTCATCATTATATATTGAATTATACTTATATGAGGGGCTTTCTCATCAAATATTTGTATATGCGATTAATCGGGACACCATGTAATTAATTAATTACAAATTTTGATCGATTGACAGCCCTAATTTAGATGTATATATTAGGCTTTTTTTTGGGGAGAACTAACTCTTGAAATATGGTTAGATTTGATGGAGCAAAAGATGGCACCAAAAATGTGTCTACTACCTAAATTGGTCCCTATGTGTGTCCTAGTTCGTTCCATCTCTTATTCATTTACCTAAACAGTTACTCGGGACTGCGCAAAAAAATCAGTAATTTCCCAATGTGCGTGTGTGCACGGCAGGTAAAAATGTTAAACTTTGTTCCTTGGAGGAATGTTAAAATAAATAAATTACGCATTTCTGTGAATTCAAATATAAAACTTCAGCTTCTATAACATTAACTCAGGAAAGAAAGTAGAGTTGACATTTTGTTTATTTTAGCTGTTGTCATGCTTGGGGAACTGGAATGACGTTTGAGCAGTCGAGATTCTCCGCTGTTGAGCAATGTTATCTTTTCATTGTAAACTATATCACATGTTGCTTTTGACCTAAAAATATTGTGAATTTCCTTTTCAGCCACATGTCACATCTCTCTCTCTATCTCCGTCTCGCTCTCTCACTCTCAGTCCATTGTTTGAGGACTGTTGGTTCCTGTGCGTGACTAGTGCCGATATTCTCCCCCTGTCTGTAGTCATGTTCAACACCTTAACAAAAGCCTGGTTAATTACATAGGATGTTTACCAAAAAAAAATGTAAAAGAAGAAAAAAAAGGGAACAAAATGGCCCCTTCATACCCCACCCGTCTCCCGTCTTTCGTTCTCACAATCCCAGCCGCTCCATTTTGCATAAAACAAACCCAAACTGTAATTTTTATTGTTGTTTGTTGAAATATTCCAACTGTACAACTTTATGTAAGTTTTACCACTTTGTATTTTGAGTCACTATGTGTCATAAGATTTGTAATCTTGTTTGTTGTGGGTGTACTGGTAACGTATGCTCTTCGTTTTTCAGGCTCTCAATGGCTTTGTGTTGGTGGTCACCGCCGAAGGTTATGTGTTTTACGCCTCTCAAACTATACAGGACTACCTTGGCTTCCATCAGGTGAGTTACCTTGTAACCTAATTCGCAATACCACTTTCATTTAACGATCACCAGGACATTTACTGTGTGTGTGTGTGTGTGTGTGTGTGTGTGTGTGTGTGTGTGTGTGTGTGTGTGTGCTGCTAAAAGCCTAATCAAATTAGCTAAAATATTTAAACATGCACGGGACGGGAACATGTGGAAATTTGAGAACGATGGGTGTCGGAAATCTGCATAATTCATATTCATTTGATTTCATATGGGCTTGGCGATTAGACCTCAACCTAAGGGGCTGTTCACACCAAACGCATCCATCCAGTTTAAAAAAAAATGTGTATTCTGTGTAAACCTATTATTAATGCGGACAACAAATAGATGTTTGCAGAGTCCGACTGGGCTTGCTGATCGCTTGCTGAGATTGCTGATAAAATATTATGTGACAGCTTAAATAAAACAAAGTAAAATGGGATGGCGCCAAGCTTCTGTTTGTACGTGTACATTTGTTTTATGCCTTCCACAGAAAATTAACAATAGCATTAACAACCAACCTCAAACTTTCCCTTTAAGCAATCCTGCCCTTCTTGTGGTCAACAATTGAATCATTCACGATTCAAACCATTCGTGTCATCCTTTCCTTGTTTGTTTCAGCCTGGAAGAGTATTAATGATGCTGTGCAAAAGTTTAACGCAAGGAGCTGTTTGCTCAGGTCATGATTTTTACATTTTGGTATCATTAGGATAATCCAGTGTGCCTCAACATTGGTCACGGTTACTAACTGTTCATTACCCGAAGCATGAAAGTAGGTTATGAAAAAGTGCTGATGGTTATTGTGTTAAAGGCAGGGGTTGGATTGCTTATTCGACTAGGTGTTCGGTTACCGTTAAACAACACTGGCGTCAGTGATCATTTTGATTTTAATAGTTAACAAGCTCGCGACGCTAGTAGGTGTTGTTGAGAACATTGTTTTCTTCCTTATCCTGTTTGGAAAGCTTATTGAAATTTGTGTAAGCTAATATTTGCAAATGCTTAGAAATGAAGTGTTTTTTCTTTCACCCTGTCAGCCTGTGATGTGTGTATGTATCTGATGGAGGTTTGTTTTGTTTATAAAAGAGGTGAAGCTCTGAAAAAGAACATCAAAGGGAGTCAAATGTAATGTTTGGGTACTTCATTAAAGAACTTGAAAAACCTGTCCGTCAGAGAGAGAGAGTGTGTGTGTGTGTGTGTGTGTGTGTGTGTGTGTGTGTGTGTGTGTGTGTATAATCCACAGACAGTTCTAAGAGAGTGTATGTGTGTGTGTGTGTGTGTGTGGAGGGACTGTATTGTATTTTCTCTATATATTGAATCAAAAAATGTCCAACAGTTACAGCATGTAGTCCAGGGTTCCTCAATAGGCGGCCCGCGGGCCACATCCGGCCCGTGAGAGACAAAAGTTTGGCTCGTGCTAAAGGCCTGTTCACACCAAAGCCGTGAAGATTATCTGAGACAAACTTCTGACGAAAAGTCTATACACATACAGAGTGTGTAAAATAAAATAAAACAAAATAAAAACAATTTCACCCCTGTACAGTAGGCGGCGCTGTTGCTGTTCTACAAACATTTATACCATTCCCATGCCCGCACCTTCAGCTGCTAGAGATTAATATATGCTGATAAAGCATTAATTTACCTAATTTGGCATAACTGTTTCATTATGTTCATTCAATGGTGTTGATGCATTCGGAGGAGTATATTATCTGTGTTTTTATGCGAGTGATATGAATAAAGGGCACTGTTGCATAAATATACGTCCTATTTATATTTGCACATGTATTTTGCTTTGAGTATATTCCAAACAGACTCCCAAAGCCAACTACTCTTTTTATAATATGTGGATTAATGCCTGGATAATATAAAAACACGTGGAATAGTGCACATTAAGAATAACACTGTAAAGAAAAAAATATGCATAGCCTAATATTCAAAATAATTTATAAGAAAACACTGGCACACAGTCTTTTCTTTATTGACATTATTGCAATACTTTGTTATATTATCCTTAAGAACAATAACAATATTAATGCTAAAGGTCTAATAATTGAACCTGCAATTAGGGAAAGTTCTGGAGATCCCGTTTAGAGATGAGCAGGAACAGTTGACTCGCGTAGAGGACGTGGAGATCCAGATTGTTCATTAAAGCTTTTTTTCAGCAAGCAAAATGTTCATAATTGTTTGAATAAATAAAACAGGCTACTAATCATGAGAAATATGGCTAATAAAACAATATGAATATGTATGCTTGACTCTTAATAATAAAAACAGCAATAGTAGTAATAATAATAATAATAATAATAATAATAATAATAGCAGCAGCACAGAAAATGTGTCAATGCGACGGCTGTGGCCTTTGACTTTGTGTTGTTAACAGAATTTTTTGGTGAAGTTTGGTTAAAAACTATTTGGGGAATCCTGGTGTTGGCTATACATTACATAAAGTGTACTCAAATATACATTCCTACTCTAAGCATACACACATTTTGCACATAGTACAGTATGTATGTAAAGAAGTGTGTATATACACACACACAAATGTGATGCACATGGTATGTGAATTACAACTGAGCTTTCATTGTAGAAGTGTGTCTGGGCTTATAGTGTGTCTGTGTTTGCATTTGTTATTGCCTACTTGTTTTCCTCACTAAATCTTTTCCCTGGAGTATGACGTTGCCTCTAGCATTCGACACAAGTCCAGGTCGCCAGGGTTACGGAGAAGGAGACAGGGCTGCACCACCTGCACACACACTGTGATCGGAACACCTGTTGTGACTTATGTAGCTTATAACTTATTAACACACTTCTAATTAGCTTTCTTAGTCATGTAGTCCACTAACATTTTTAATGGTTGATTTTACTTGCGGATTAATTTATTGACTTTACTATTGGTGCATATGTATTCATAAACAAAGTAGTGCTGTCAATCGATTTAAATAAAATAATAAAACAAGTTATGCAATTAATCATGGTAATTTCAGTTAAACTAAATAATAGGACTGTGTGATTATTATTTATATGATTTTAATAATAATTTATTATTGTTATTAAAAATGATTGATTTATTCATAGGTTTAGTGATTTATATGGATGGCGCTCATAACCCGTTAAAATAAATCAATGCAATTAATGCAGTATCTTTTGTACATTCTGAAACTTCATGTGATAGGAGAAGGGTATCCTAAGTTGTTCCTGGCAGGCTACTCAGCCTTACAGGCTCCGATTAGGATGGGGGCAGGGTTAGGGCATCTGCTGCCTACCAGGAACAAACCCAGGCACCTGTGTACAATGGGCGAGAATCTTCACTAATATTTTTCCCCACTTTCTATGGCTAAAATTGGCATATGTACATTTCAAGAGGTACATGCTTGACTTGATTGCACATCCTAGCAAAGAAACTGATTGTGTGGAGCAGTACATGCATAATAATTGGACGTGTATAAACACGCTAGCGCCATCTTTGATTTTTAATGGGAATGACAACGAGGCTGGGATTGACTTACCGTCTCTTCGATGGCACGACGGTATAAAGCTGCATAAAGCTCCTAGATCACATCTGATTTTCCACAACTCATGTTGTCTGGAGTTCTTTGTATACTGAATGTTCTTGGGCAGATGTTTTATCAATGTTTTGTCCGTGGAATGATCCAAAACACCTTAAACTGCAGTACAGCCATTGAAGAGATGGTAAGGCTATCCCGCACAGCCTTGTTGTCATTCCCATTAAATATCAAAGATGGTGCTATTGATTGCATTAACATGATTAATTGCGTAACTTGTTTTATTATTTTTATTTTAATCGATTGACAGCACTAATTTGTTTATGAACATACAGTACTGTGCAAAAGTCTTCGGCACATAAGAGGTTTCACAAAAGCATTCGTCTTAAGATGGTTATTTATATCTTCAGCTTTAGTGTCTCAATAGGAAATATAAATGTTAGACTCCCAAACATTTCTTTTACAAATAGAAATGATTAAAATAGAATAACAGGGAGCCCTGCAACAGATGTCATGGCCCCCACAGACCCCCTACTTAACATTGTGTCAGTCTGAGATTACATAAAGAGACAGAAGCAATTGAGACAGCCGAAATAGACAGAAGAACTGTGGTGAATTCTTCAAGAAGCTTGGAAAATCCTATCGGCCAACAACCAAGAAAAACTGTGTCCAGGAGTACCTAGGAGAATTGGGCCTGTTTTAAAGGCAAAGGTGATCACACCGAAAATTGATTTAGCTTTTTTATTTTTACTGGAGTTTGTATGACATTAAGTGATAAATGAAAACAATTTATTACTATTTATTGACACTTTTCACCTGTCAATCATTTTGCTGGTTCTCATTTGAAGCAGATCATTGAGGCTATGATTCATAATGTTTGTCACTTGAGGGTGCTGTTGTGCCCGTGTTGAATCTGACAGCCACAGGAACAAACGATGCTGCCCATTTGCTTGTTTTGGTCTCAAAATGATCTTTGGAGGGTGGGTTTTGGAATGAGGGGGCGTGGCTAATTCAGTAGCTCAGTCACGTGAACGCTTCAGAACGCTAAAATTGCTTACAGCACCTTTAAAGATTAATACCATAAAAAATGCATCTAAATAACTTGAAAACCAGTTTAATATACTGCCGCCTCTACTGCCGTGACATCATCTTAAACACGACACAAACTGACCAAAACAACATGACCGCTAGCTGTTTGCTACTAGCTCATTGTGCTGCATAAATCAGTTGTTGCAAGGTGATTTTACACAAGTGTAACAGTTAAATTGGCCGGGTTGTTTTAGAAGCTTCCAGTAGCTGGTCAAGTAAATAAAGTTAAGCTTCAAGCTGAGTATAGAGTTAACATAAAACGTACCATCCTCCATCGTGGATCAACGCCAGTCCAGGGCGCTCTCCCTCCCATTGCTCGCCGTTTACATAGCGTCCATTTGGTCGAAAACTTCCACTTTTCCTTGATGTTCTGTAGTCACATTTAAGTTTTTTTTTACTTTTCCGTACACTGTTGGTAGGTCCGGTGGTAGCCGTTTGCGGGCAACACTTCCTAAGATACTTTTTCGTTTCAATCATCGCTAACGAGTGGGCCGTCTGCACCTCGTTTATTAACCACGGTGTGGTTTTGCGCACAGCCATTTCTTTTTACAATTCGAAAGTCGTGTGAACAAATGATACTGTTATCGACATTGCTAACTTAAAAACTAGCGGGTGGATCTCCCGTGTCGGAAATCCAGTGACGCTGGTAGTGACCATTCTCCCTGACCAGTCAGTGATCTGCAGGATTTTGACGTCACATTTAGTATCGGCTCGGCTCGCTTGGAACCTCGATTGAGGTGGTAGTAAAAAAAGTATCAGGTACCAGGTACTGCCACAGTGGAAAACCCCCAAAAAGCGAGCAGAGTCCAGTCATACCGTGCAGTGGAAAAGCCCCATTTGTTGAGTATGAAGAAAGCGAGTTACTATTTTTTCAGTTTTACATTTTGATATATAAACGGAGATCAAACGATTTAATTAATGGTTGCTTTTAAGTTCTATCTCATGAGATGAACACTGGCATAGATTAATTGCAAAAAAATGCAAGAATGTCAATCCTTTTCAGAACTGTTGATATCATAATTTGTTTGGTTTTTTTAACCCTACAGAGTATATAAATCCTGAATGGTTTGTATGCGTGGGAGTGTTTGTTCATTTAGAGTGGAAAAGAAAGCAGTCGAACATTATAGAATGGCTAAGCGATTCGTTTTTCCATTGGATCATTAGTTTTTGCTCCTATAGCTATAATATCCAAACATTGCTATGCACATGGCTTGTTGTTCTCAGTGTGTCCTTTTAGATAAATGTGTGTATACATACCGTATGTACACTTTTTCAAATGATACAGTATATGTTTGTATATCAGAGACTTGTATACATCATTTTGAGTAATTAATAAATGCCCTCTCTACTGCCTCCCTGTGTCCTCATTAACCTTTGAATGAGCGCATGTTGGTTCAAGTAGTCATGAGATCTTGTCTGGTTTTGAGTGTTTCTTTTCTTCCACCATTGAACAGTCTATAGTAATTAGTACAGAAGCCTGTTTTCAGTGGCTATGATTCTGTCCAGGAACAGAGAGAGAGGGAAAATAACAGATGCTGAATGGGAAAGAATTTTGCCTGCTGAGAAATGAAGACAATAAAAGTCAAACTGCAGTTGCCAAGCCCCTAGAGGGAAGCATATACATTGAAAATGTAAAGGCAGTACCAAAGGAGTACAACTATGATACATACACACTCACACACATATATGTGTGTGTGTGTGTGTGTGTGTGTGTGTGTGTGTGTGTGTGTTTCAGTAATGAGAACATAATGTCTGTTTTTTCTCTTTGCTGTAATGAGAATTGGGAGTAAAATGTGTGTGACTGTCATGAAATATTGGCCATAAAATAGACTTCATTTTCTATATGTAAAATAAAATGTATTACTTGTGATTAAAATAGGGCACAGATGTTTTCTTAACTGTTTTTTTTTTCCTATGGTGAGGTCTTTCTCTCAGGAGAAAACTCTGAGAAGGAGACTGAAAGTCTCCACATGCGCTCCATTTCATCTCAGTGCTGTCTATGAGAAACGGTTGAAATATTAGAGAGACCTCATTTGTGATTTTTCTCTGCCAAAGGGCTTGTAATTGTTGGAATGGATGTACTCCTAAATTATCAAAAAGCACATTTAGTGAGATTTATTTTTTTTATATTCTCAAGAAACTAATTTTTCATCCCCAAATAAGAGACTGGGTTGATCATAAGATCATAAATTGTAGACAGAGATATATTTATTTTGTAATTAAAGGGGACTTAAAATGACTCTTGTAGATCTTAAGATCATCTCCTTTGGTCTTCTTGTGCCAATAAGCCGAAAATAACCCCTCGTAATGGAGATTTGGTTGGCATAAACATGTTGCTGTAAAGAACCAAACTAAAAGGGACGTTTGGAAATTGTGGCAGAGTTTGGACATTTTTTGGATTAAAAGTTTATAGAAGTGAAAAAGCAAGTATAGTATGACAAATGGTTGCAAAAATGGGTATGGTGGACAATTCTGGGTTGTGGTGACGCTGCATGATTTTTTAATGTCCACTCTCACTGTCTTCACAGTCGGATGTGGTCCACCAGAGCGTATTCGAGCTCATCCACACAGACGATCGTGCCATGTTCCGAAGGCAACTACACTTCGCTCTCAACCCCACCTCGTGTGACGGCGATGGCTCTGATGGTTAGTAGCATCTTTCCCTGTTGTGAAATGAACCTGTGACGTCCGTCCAGGGTCAATGAGTTCCCACCAGTAATATTGACATTTTGTGGTGCCAGTCCTAAATGTTTTGTGAATGAGTAGACTACTGCTGTTATCATTACTGAATGAAGAAAATATGTTTGCCGAGAACAAGACAGCTGTGGTGGGATTTATAAAATAGAGCTTTGTATAAACCCAGGATGATGAACGTTGGTGGTGATTCACAGACGATTACATCACTCTTGTTTTTCTCTCTGCTTTGGTACAACCAATCGATCTCCAGGAATGCAGAACAGCAGTGACATCACCAGAGACATGGTCAACTACAATCCTCAACACATCCCGCCAGAGAACTCCTCCTTCCTGGAACGGAGCTTCTGTTGCCGATTCCGTTGTCTCCTTGACAACTCTTCTGGCTTCCTGGTAAACATCTTAGATGTCTATTCCAGTGGTGTCTAGAAGATAACCATTCAGTTACCTAAAGTCTCTCAAGAGCCATTGCACTACTTGATTTTCTATAGACACAATGATACAGTCAAAACTGCTGGATAAATAAATCTGCTGTGGATTGTTTACTCTCAATTGGTCTCATTCACTAACAAATGTGTACAAGTTGAGTATTTATGTGCACAAAGTTATCATGCAACGGTGCATATTGTAACATAAGTTAAGGTAAATTTGTTGTTACCTTTGTTCTAATGCTGATGAATCCAGTTATGTTTCCTGATTGAAGGAGCGCATCCTTGCAGTTAGTAATTTGCATGAAACACACCCAAATGAACTCTGTATAAGGGCTTTCCATAAAACCCCTCCATTATATTGATTTGCCACTGCAAATGTATACTGAAAGGGATCTTAGATTGAGCTATAATGCACATCATTTTTGTTATTTGAAAATAAACAAAAGCCATTTTGACATTTTATCCATTTAAATCTTAAATTTAGAATACATTTACGTACAAACTTACTGCCAAAATGTGATTTCTGTGTAAAAACGTCAGCACGCAGTTTTTAAGCACAAATACGTGCGTATGCACTTTTAGTAAATGAGACCAAATGGATCACCCTCATGAGGCTAAAATGACTTCATGCCCCTTCCCTTTACACTAAAGGCCCTGAATTTCCAAGGGAGGTTGAAGTATCTCCATGAACAAAATAAGATTTCAGTGGATGGGTCCATTGCCCACCCCCAGCTGGCTCTTTTTGTCATAGCCACACCCCTACAGACACCCTCCATCTTGGAGATCAGAAGCAAGACTCTACTTTTCCAAACCAAACACAAGCTAGACTTCACACCCTTGGGGGTTGATACAAGGTACCTTTGATTGCATTTTAGACCTAAGGTACAATATTAGTTATGGACACAGATTTTTTGGAAGTGTTATGAACAATTTTTTCAGTGTTTTCTAGTTTCAGTTTTGTTGGAGTTTTTCAGTGTATATATAGTTTTTATTTTAATTGTATTGTTGTAGTATAGTTTCAAGTATTTTTATTTGCATTGACGAAAGTGTTTCCATTTTGTTTTTGTCAACAATAGGTTGAATGATAGGTTGAATGTAATGTTGTTTAAATGTTTTTCGATCTTTTCTCTTTTTACAGAGGAAAGGTGGTTCTTGGCTATACTGAGATTGAACTGTGTATGAGAGGTTCTGGATATCAGTTCATCCATGCTGCTGACATGATGTACTGTGCAGATAACCACATCAGAAGTGAGTTATATCAGACCTTGACAAGCTCTTACTTTAAAATCAAAGCCAAATCTGTCCTTAGATCTTCATCGTAGCTTTTGGATGAGTTGAGTTTATGAACATGATTTGGCTCCATAAGCCTAGAAATATGATTATCAAAGCAGCTCTTTTATAGTTTCTCTTTCTCTCTTACTCCTAGTGATAAAGACAGGAGAGAGTGGTTTAACAGTCTTCAGACTCCTGTCTAAAGGGGGGACATGGATCTGGGTGCAGGCCAATGCTAGGCTTGTTTATAAAGGAGGACAACCAGATTTCATTATTGCTCGACAGAGAGCATTAAGGCAAGTATTTAAACCTGGCCTATATTCTGGTATTGTAGTTGTGGAACTGATCTGTTTGCATCTCTTATTAATAAAGTCTATTTTTTTTAGTAATGAGGAAGGTGAGGAACATCTCCGTCAAAGGAAGTTTCAGCTACCCTTCAACTGTGCCACCGGTGAGGGTGTCCTGTACGAGGTTGGGCCCACACTTGACGTCACAGATATTCAAACTCTGAGCAAAAGCCAGACGATGGTCAAAACTACATCTCTGAACCCAGAATCTCTACTTGGATGCATGTTGAAGCAGGACCATGCCGTCTACAACCAGAACAATGACCCCAATTCCCAGTTTACATTGGACAGGGCTTTTCAGGATAGCCACGCTCTGCTCAATGTTCCTGGGAACACCTGGCAGCCATCGCCCCCAAATACGGTGGCTGGAATCAAGGAGGAAGTTGTAGTAAAAGACATTATGGAAACCCTACAGCAGATTATTGGAGACAGCACTCTTTGCAACAGCCTTCAAGAGATTGATGTGGACAATTTGGAGCTGAAGGAATGGGAAAACACCTTGCTCAGTATGAACTGCAACCGTGAGATGAATTTCAATGAAATCATCACCAACGACATCCTGAACTATGTTGAGGATGCACTATTTAAGGAAAATTGCGTTCAGTTGCCGGAACAACTAAAGGACCAGAGTCCGTTTGTTGAGGTGCCCGAGTGCCTACCAGAGATGGAATTACAAAACACTTTAGCTGCTAACCAGGGATTCAACTGCCAGCCAGGTAATCTCCTCGCTGGTTCCCCAGGTCAGGGTGGGTTTATCAGAATGAATATCCAAGAGGATGCCAGTAGTCCTGGAAGAGGGATTGTGAAACTCACACATATGGCGCCGCAGATACCAGTTGGACAGCAGATGCTACCTGAAAATACTTTCATCCAGTCATTTGGAGCAGATCAGATGCCCCAAAAGACAACCCCCAATAACAACATTCTTTTTAATCCCTCTCTTGCCGTCCAGTGTAGTCCACTGCAGACCCATGTCCGGCCTGGTCTACAATCCCAGCAGCAGGTCCTACATGGTGGCGTACAAGAGAATGGAATGATACCAGGCCAGAGGAACCTACAGACTGGAAATCGGCCTCTTCTGAACTCCATGACTCTCCCTCTTCTTTTGCAAGGCAACGCAACCCAGCCAATAGGCATCCCCAATGAGAATTCTTTTACCCAACATCAGTCAATTAGTCAGAACCCTCAGTGGGTTCCTGACAGCAACAATGTGGTGAATAACCTGCTGGACACTTGCGCCCGTACCGTTTCAGTCACACAAGATGCTACAGGGCTGCACTTGGCACCTACCGCTCGCCTACAAGGGCAGTTTGCTGTTCACACTCAAAACGCTGCTTGGCCAACGTCCCAGTCTACCCCTCAACAGGTTCCTAAATCACTGTCCAGTGGGCATCAGAATATGACGGGACTTTACAGCCAAATAACAGAATTCCAAAGAGACCCATTTGGGCAGCTAATGACACAGACAAACGCACAAGGATTTGGGACTGGTTTCCTGCCTCAGACAACTGCTAACAATGTCTATCCTCAGCAAGGGGATATGATCAACAGTGGACCCCATCATACCACCAACAGCTGCATGTTCGTAAGCACTCCTCAACCTATGGTGAACGGGATGCATTATGGTTCTTCAGATCCGGTATCTTGTCAAAGGGCAACAGGTCTGGTTACCCAGAGTCCTACACAGGCATCCTGCTACTACCAGAGAGGCCCTAGCGAATCAGTCGTGGGCACATCTGTCATCCCACAAGAGGACTCCAACATCAGCCCCATGGCCTGCCAGGTCCAATTGGGGTTGACTCCAGAGAACATACTAGCTCAGCAGTATCTCTCTTGCAATGGCCAGACACAGGTAAACACTGGGATAATGTAATCCATGGCATAATAAGAAACGCAAACTAGCATGCTCTAACTTCAATATCAAAGCACCAGGTGTTTGCTCACTCCCTACTTTTAGATAAATTGAAGCTTGTTGAGAATAGCGGTACTACCCTGTTCTCACCCCAGGCACATTTTGTCATCAGCTCATCCAGGGATTTTTTAACAGGTTGGGTTAATTCAACTCTACCATCAATCACAAGCACTTTCAATGGGATGTAACCACTGGCACCATGTGTACAGAATAATTTTTGAAGGAAGTCTAGAGCTTCAGAGGTTCACAGATGTTCTGGATGAATATCTTTGCTATGCGTTCAGTCATCTTGAGGAAGGAAAGAGATTCGGTGCAGTTCAGAGTTAGACTGGGCGGTATCTGTAAAAATGTATTTAGATATTTTTCAGACTTTTGACGCTTTACAATATTTATCTCAACATTTATGGAATTGTTTTGAAAAGACTTGCATGGACTTTTGTCAGAGAATCAATTTTAATTAGGGCTGTCAAATTGATGATGTGCTGATTAATTAATTGAATTAATCTCAATTAATTGCATTTATTAATTAGCAATATAAACTGAACAGTTTTTAAACTAATTCATAGAAATTAATCAAACTTTTACTGTGTATTGCCAGCAAAAGCATAGCGGATATTCCATGAATATTTGTTAAATCACACAAATTATTTATACAAAATGTTTTACTCACTTATTCACATTCAGTGGCACTGGAAAGCACATAAAGAGCTGCTATAAGTGTTGGGTGTGACCCATCACAATTATCAGAATCGGATTACATTTTTCCTTTTATGAAGTTATGCAACAATTTACTCTTTATATTTCAAGGATTTACTCTTTTCTAGCTATCCAATTCTAGCTTCTGTTCTGTTGTTACTTGCGAGCGCTCGCACCAGACGCAGAGGCGCACGTGTTTTACGTGCTCTCTCCTACAATGTGTCCTCACTCAAATGGTGCTGGGAAGCTTGTGAATCATTTTTCTTGTTTTAAGGAAATATCAGTACAAACCAATTAATTATTCAGTGCTACAGAGCATTTTTTGGCAGAGTATGCTCAGTTCGCGCGTCTCTGTGCATGCTCAATAAACTCTGTAGAGCAGCTTGCGCATCAGCAGCTCAACTTAGTTGTATGTTCCGAGGTATTGGGACATTTTAACAAGAATAAGTCCATGAGTAAAGTATCTAACCTGATGCCAATCCTTTAATAAATGCCTCATTCTTTCTGTGTGGTGCGTCATCATTGGAAATAAGGAGTATTCCAAACTCCTGTTGAACTCTACCAGTGGATTAAGCTGATGGGGACAGGCAGCAAGGAATGCACTCGTGGAGACGATGCGCTGTAAATAGAGGCTGTACGTGACGGCGACATCCAGTGTCCAGAATATGAATTTCATATAATTCTCCATAGTGGGCCTAATTCTGTTCTATTTCTGAAATATATCATGGGCCGCATTTAAAGCAGTTGAAGGGCTGCAGATGGCCCGCGGGTCAGATTTTGCTTTAAGTTCTTTTTCATGCACAACTTGATGAACATCATGACATTCCCTTTAATGGTTTCAATTTTGTCCTTCCACAGATCGCAAGCCGTCCACTGGAGGAGAAAGGAACGTTCCACTTCCCCTCGCTGGCCAACGGAACCACCTACTTTTCCGAGAACACCCAAAGCAATTATTGAGTGAATATTAAGAGACATATCTCACCCGTTGCATTGACTGACACGACAACTGTCTGGCAAGCAGTACCTCTCTTAAAAAATAGTATACACACATAAATACAACGCATCTTGTTTGTCACGAGAGAGAGAGAGAGAGGGGGGGGGGGGTGATTTGACACTTCAGTTGAGACTCTTGGCTGCAAACCTACGAGACATTAGAAACCATGCGGATTCTTAAGAGTCATTTTACACACACTTTCATGCGCTCATCTACTTGTTCAGTTGTTCACACACACTCTGACAAGAAATAAGCAGTGGCAAAAAATATATATATATAATTTTTTTTATGCATGTCCTTCATTAATAATCTTGTTCTGATTTATTTTATCATTCTTACAAGTAAAAAGCGTATAAGAGAGTGTCAACGCAAGGAGATGTTTGTGAGCAAGTGCATATGTGTGTTTATGTGGGGAAGCCTTGAGTTAATTTCTGAAGTATGCAGAAGGAACGGTGGAATCTTTTAAATGCGACAATAAGATACCGAGGGTAACAATACAAGGGGCACAGAAGACAACATATTATTGGGGTAAGTTTCGACTCAAAAGGGAAAGGCATCCTAATACGAGAGGGAAAAGGTCTGAGCCAAACCCTTTTATTTTGCTACGTATCTACTCAAGAAGGTGTCATTTCCCACCCGTAGACACCCTAGTGTTAGCAGTTGACCTTACTCTCAAGACAACATTTGGTTGCAAATAATCCAATGAGTGTGTATTCACAGTATACTATAGCAACTAATACTCTACTCTAATGGCCTGCATGACATCACTGGATTGTCGGAACAGATCGCTAATATGTTGATTGCATAATTGTCCCAGAACTGCCCTGAAGCTCCTCCTGCTTTGACTTTCTGGACAACAGCGAGAAATGGCCGAAGGTCTTATCAAATACTGTTAAACCGCAGAAGGACCTGGGTGGCCAGATTTGCAGAAAAATGAACACAGAATTGGATCGTCCAAGGAAAAATGCTGATGTGTCACTTTCAATGCAAACAGACTTTTTTTTTCCTGTGTAACATTTTTTCATTGTGGATTAAAAACAAAAACTTGAAGACTTAAGTTCACCGAACTCCATGCGTCCGATCATGCTACCCTTTTATGGCTGCATTAACTATATGTTTCATGTGTACAACAGTATCATATCAGTTCATGTGTTACAACATTATCAGAATGTTATGATACAGCTTATCACTTATTTGTTTGTTTAAAAATGTCTTTTGTACTTTTTTATGCGTATAATCGAAACTATGGAATGCCATTGAGCCATTTTTTCCACTGTTAATTTGCTGAATATAGCTACGCTCTTTTCTTTCTATTAGCTTTAGCTTTAACACTTATATGGAGGAATTCTAGGAATTCTCAAACTGTTTTATGTGCCATGACAATCGCACCAGCTAGCTGAGCATATCCTGCCTCCAAAAAGGAGGTGTAAAATTTTGTAGAAGAAAGCTGAAGAGTTTTCTAAAATAGACATGAAAAAAAACTAGCTGTCAAAGCCTTAGTTGGTAGAGAATGAGCGCAAACAACAATTCATATTTGTGAAAAGAAGATTGTATTTAATGTTCGTGGCCAGGGCTGGACTGGTAATCTGGCATACCGGCATTTTCACTGTGGGCCGACGCACTTTGGGGCCAATCAGGGGCGGACTGGCCATCGGGAGAACCGAGCGGGACGCGATAAACTAAAATGCAGAACGGACCAAAAAAACGGTGCCGTGATTTGCAGAAAAGGACAACGAACACACCCCCACCCCTGCTCAACAACTTTTGGATAAACCTCCCTCTCCACCCCGCTCAACTGTAAAATCCCAGGCCGGTTTCTCTTCCCAGTCCAGCCCTGTTCGTGGACATCAAGACTGGAAAAAAAAAATCAGGAAATACAGCAGCAGCCAAATATTTTAGTACGTAGAAAGTGCAATCCAAGGGCCTCATTCAAGAAACACAAACATACAAATTTGTGTACATAAAACAAAAACGAAAGAAGATGCGACAATTTACACCAAAATGGTTTTACAAATGATTTACATAGAAATCTTTAAGGCACTAATATTGTAATACAAGTAGAATTTCGTGTAAATCGTTCATAAAACCATTCTTGCGTAAATTGTCACAATTTGACGTAAGAAGTTTCCACAAGTAATTTACTCATGATTGAGGTCCAACGTTTGCAGGATCCCTTTGTGCCTTATTTCAGCAGAAGTGATTTGATGAGATTGTATCATATCATTATGAATGTGTAGATATACCAAAAGAGATTTGTTTGAAATTTTTCTCACTGCTACGGAAATTTGACTGATTGATTTTAATGTAAAAGAGGAATCGCTACTTACTACTTAAAAATGTTTTTAGATGAACCCTTTGCCTTAATTTACTTGTAGAAACTTGTGGTGTTTTCAACTGTTGTTGCCTCTGATTGTACTTTCTTGCCTCGGTGGAGATGAAAGTATGGCGTGTTAATAACAGTAAATATATAGTATCCTCAAAGTAATGCATCCAAAACCGTTTTCCTTTAATCATTTAAAATGAGAACACTGTGTGCCTTCATTTCTTTCTCCCCAAGGGTGTTTCACCCGTTCCCTCCCTTTTTCTCTCTTTTTGGATGAAATGATCGTGGCTTGCAGAGGAGGAAAGTATTTGAAATGGCAGCTATAATTGAATCTAAGAATCAATGTCTGGCTGTTGCTAGCATGGACGAAATCGGTAATGCTAGTGTATGCTAGTATGCTAAGTGTACATAGCCTCGCTGTTTAAGACTCATGAGTGTGCTCAATTTCTACCCATTCGTCTTCTTAACTTCATTAGTCCGAGTGCCTAGAAACAGCTTTCATTTCCGAGATTAGCGACTTTGGTTTTCGTTCGTACTGAGCGCCAATGGAGATTGGCTTTGATGTGATGTAAATAAAAAAGTTTTGTATTTGGTTGCCAGATGTCAGCTGGTTTAGAGCTGAGGTTGCTAAATTGCTCAGTGATTGATTGATAGTTGGTTTATGGATTGATCACTTCGTTCACTGATCTGTAAATTAGTAACGTTGGTTTATACAGGATTAAATGAGCACAAATAGTAACCATGGATTTTGTTTGTTTTGATTCTGTTTTATTGCCCTAAAGTTTCTATTATGTTGCGTCCTAACCAAGCAACATGTGATAACAACATGTCTCCTCGATGTTACCTTGAGTTATTCCTAACCAGCTGTAACCGCGACAAATAACGTGCAACATATTTTTCGTCACTAGGCCACGTCACGCTGGGTATTTCGCTTTCAATGTCGACAAATAAGTTCTAGTCTGGGACTGGATGCATAAACAGCCATTAACTTAAGACTCCGTCAAACAATTAGTCTGACTAGCTTAAGACGCCAAAGAAACCCTGTTGCATTAAACAAGCCCTCAATTGTCTATAATTCCCATTGCATTGTGGGAAAAGTAAGGCACTGAACGATAAAAAAACACTTTGGTTTTCCTTCACTGAAAATATTTGCTTACTAGAAGAATACAATGCTTCAAATGTCTGACACTTTTTTTTTTTAAGTCGTTCAGTGTCTTTAATTACCCACAATGCAGTGTGAATTAGACTTTAGTCTTACTAAAGACAGCTGTGAGCTTGTTTTATGCAACAGGCTTTCTATTGCGTCTTTAGCTAAACAGACTAGTTGTTAGATGGTTAGGACACGTGTTATGCAGTTTTGTGTTTACCACTTTCTTTATATTCATCCACATCTCTCACGTTACTCTTTATTTTTGGAATGATTTCATAAAGATGCCTCAATATTAGTAATCTGTGACCAGACAAGGTCAAAGTGCCTTTAAGTAGAACAGATACAACACCAATACACATATTTCATATCTCAAATATCTCACTAACATCATTTCACTCCCCCAGTGCCAAATATTGTCTACATGTTAGGATGCCCTCCCCCTTCACCACTAAACTAGGAAGAAATAATAGCACTTGACACTTCATATTCCTGTCCCTCGTGTGACACGTGTGTGAGGCCTATCGTTAAATGCAGTATCTTTGTTTATTTGTTGCATCATTGTATGTTTCTATGCTTGTTTATTTCTGTCTTTTCAGCATTGTAAATGCTTACACGTGTAATATATATCTTATTTTGTACATTCTTCTGCACAATTGTAAAATCTATATACGTAAATGGATGTCCCACAAATACAGGCTATACACCCACATCTATATTATATATATCTATATGTAAAACATAGCTCATGTTTGTTTTTTATTTGTATTATAAAATGATGCAATTTTTTTGTTGTGCCTCTCAATATTGCTATCTTTATAATATTAAAAGGGGTTCGATGACTCAATGACTTTTGCAGATCATTTTACTGGAACATCTTCCTAAAGGTAAAAAAAAAATGTATGCATGCATATGTGATAAATGCTTCAACTTTGGGCTTTCTGTGACTTTCATGTTTAATCCAATTTAATAACGGAGGACGGACAGACTGATATATAGATAGACCTTCATGTTAAGCTTTATTATAAGGTTGGATTGGCCACAGGTTTACCACATGGTGGTGCTAACGTACATACATGGCATGTGTGCCCATTGGGACTGTTTCAGTGGTATATACACACTACTGGGAGGTTGAAATGAGTTAGAGGGACAGTTTGCACAAAATAAGAATGTCATTTAGGGGTGAACTATCACTTTAACGGATACAGCAGCCACACACTTCCATTGTATGTGCCTCATGGTAACCTCTTGTGTTTTCTTCTTTTTATTTTTTTAAAGAAAAGGAGGGACGAGTAGAAATAATTTTTTGTGGTTGCCTAATGAACATTATGCCACAAATGCTTTAAAATGAGCTGAACTTGTATTGAACCCAAAATATTTTTTTTAAAAGAGCCAGTAGCTTGTATACACTTCAAGTGACTTTGCTTTTGATCCTGAATATAAAACTGTCATTATTGTAAATAAATGCTGAACAGGCATATCAATTATTCGGAAAGTATAAGAAATGATGAATCACAACAGAAGCTGTCAATATAAAACAATATGAATCATCACTATGGGGAATTATCTAGCCCTGTGATTGGTCAAATAAGCCCAGGGTTCAAATTAATATTAATTATGTAACCAAAATTATCTGGTAATGGAATGTCCAACAGTTAATCTGCTTAATTATTCATGAGCCAAGTTGGATTCCCCTTCCCCATTGTTGGATTAGTTTCTCAATGTCTGTCTTTCAGCAAATATTGAAGTTAATGTGCGATCGTCATATTCACGAGCCATGCCTTTAGCTAGTCTTTTCCCCTTTTTTATTATTGTATTATTTTGATTGTAAAGTGTACTTTAACTTCAGAAAGTTACTATATGAAATATATATATATATATATATATATATATATATATATATATATATATATATATATATATATATATATATATATATATATTTGTATAAAATACTGTTCATATATTTACATGTATTAAATGGGTTTAGATGGTTTAAATGAAAGAAAATCTGTTTTTTTTAATAATGATTTAGATGATTATTTTAGTGTATAATAAAAATTATAATAATACAAAAGGGAAAAAGACTCACCAATATCAACCAATAACCATTATCATTTATAAAACAAACAACTTATATAAAGTTTCCTTTTTCACAAAACGCTACAATACTTTATAAAATTGTGTATGAAATAAATAAAAATAAAAACATTTAGAACTTCAAACCAGATTGTTGACAACATAATGCAATAAACCCTAAAACGATGATTTAAACAGTTTTACAGCTCAAATAACACAAGTTTAAACAGAAGAATTAACGTAAGTGCTTTAAAAAAAATTATAAGCTTCACATTTCTGCCTGTCATGTTCTTAAAATTGTATTCTACAATTTATTATTTAGTTTTTTCTGCCTCATAGCCACTGATATATGCCATTATATACCCCAGAGCAAATTAGTCAGGCCTAATGAGTGATAAAAGAGGGTAATTAATAATTATGAGCATGAGCTTTCGCCATAGTAGGATTCGTTAATTCGCCAGTTGATCTGTGCCCATATGTCACAATTTGTCACGTGACGTATTTAATATTCATGAGCCAAGCTTTCAGCATTCGTAATGTCTTTCTCAGCTGACCAATCACATGGTAGCTAGGATGTAAAGTCTGACGTCCTGTATCCTAGGAGATTTTTCCCCTTTGCCTTTAAGCCGCGGCCTGTGATGCTCTGCGCGCGCTCCTGTGCAAATCTGTGCCAGCTGCCCGGTCAACCACATGCGCGTGCCCCTAACCTGACTCGTCGGGGGCGCGCAGTTGGGGGACTTAGTGGGGCAGCTCGGGCAAAAAATGAATGAGAAGCGAAGCGGGGACAAATTATGACACTGGATTTGGTTTATTTTGCCCACCTGTGTTTCAATACATTATAATTGATTGCATGATCCATATAAATGGCTTTGGAGGGTTGTTTATGCAAACTCAGCAGCACTAAGGATGAAGAATAGCATGAAGAAGCGGACGTGCACCTGCTGTCACTGTGCATGTGAATGCTGAACCAGTGTTTGAAGAGGAATTATACTTTTTATCTTTGACTTGATGTCTTTAAAGTTCACTGGACCATCTGAATGCAGTTTGTTTGTCACGTTGCAGCAGCGGTGCCTTTATTCCACAAAACAACAGTTTACACCATACGATAGGCTAAATATGATTTTATATTGACCGTCGACTTTGGCATTTGACACCCATGACCTGCACAACACATTTCGTGATTTTTCTTATTTGCTAATTTGTGTCCGAGTAGAAAGAGACGAGGGGTTCACGGATATCTGCCCGTTTATTAGTGGGTCTCGTTATCATTTGTGGGTTGAACTGACTGGATCTGAAGAGTTGGACTTGAACATGTATGCAGGACGGAAAAGAAGGAAACCGGTGCAAAGAGCGTAAGTGTGTAATGCGTGTATTCACTCAATGATGAGTGCATGCAAACTCGATTATTAACCCAACATTAGATGATTAAGAATAATAAGCAAGATGTCATAATGTCGAGATGAGTGTTTCTGATGATCTCTGGCCCAGACACTGAATGGCTACAGTAGTTACACTAATGATCATTTGACCTTAATTGAATGTAATCTACAGGCCCATCTGTCAAAAATAAATATTGACATTTCACTGTTATGATTCCACTTAAGATATTATAACCCGTGTGCTGTTCTAGATTTAATGTATAGACTAGGGCTATTTGCATCATATTTTGAGGAAGTTTTCATGCACGTGTGCTTCTTTAGTTAAGCAGTTCATTATGTAAGTTTATTCACATAAACCTCAAGGACCAAAGAACTGCATAAAATTAAATAGAATTAAATCAAAATATAAATTCTGCTCTGAAAGCAGGAAAATCGGACAAAATGAGTCCTAATATTCTATTGCAAAATTTTGATAATTAAAAAAAAAAAAATAATGTAATGTTTTTATTCCAAATATTTTACGTAGCATCCGATAAACCTTTAATTGACTTTTAATGCGAGTCATTGGGGTGGATCGATTGGTCCGATTTTACATCAATGTGGCACTTTGCTTAGAACATCGTGCTATCATTAATATAAATAATCTGTACTGATAATAATTAAGATATTGAATAATAATTATTATTGTTAAATATTATCATTATTTTCTTTAATCTACATCCTGTAATTGGTCTTAAAATCACCTCAAATGATACAGATTTGTATTTTTTTAATTAAAAAAATTCTGAGCTAATTTTAAAATTGATTTTTTTTTTTTTTAATAATTGTTATGCACATACATAATGCACAAATGATCATTTTTCGTCTAACCTTTAACTCTTTTGAGTGTCATTTGTGTGTTTTATTAAAATTACCCATAGAGATATCTGAAATGGCCATATATGAACATTTATATAATTATAGTTAATCAATTATGCTATAATTATAGTGTATTTTAAAGGCTACACACACACACACACATACAAAACAGACAATTATTTTAGTATTGTAAAATACTTAAAAAAATGACTTTATATATATATATATATATATATATATATATATATATATATATATATATATATATCACTGAAAACCATATATGAATGTATATTTCATTAATGTGTTTTCCATTTATTGGTTTAAATCAGATTTCGGTTTGGGCAGGTAACTGTTTTGCATCATTGTTTAAAATATATTCCTAGTATACAATAAAAATACTTCAAAAATAAATGAATTAATTAATTTGCCCAACGTTATTTTGGAGGGAAGCCCAAATTGTCATTAGAATGAGCTTTATGTATGTGTGTGGGGGATCAGATCCTGCTTATATTGTTGGGACTGGGAAAATTTAGAAAACTAAATAATAATACAAATCTAAAAATGCATAAAGGTTTTTGTGAGGGATATGCTTATAAGGGTAGAGTTTGGGAATAGACAATATAATTATTTCCCACCATGTTAGAAGTGTGTGTGTGTGTGTGTGTGTGTGTGTGTGTGTGTGTGTGGTATATGATCTTAAAATATGTTTCTTACAAAGTATGTTCTTGTTCTCAGGGTGAAACAGCCCCCAGCTGAAGGTGTGAAATCAAACCCGTCCAAACGCCATCGAGACCGGTTAAACTCAGAGCTGGACAGGTTGTCCAGCCTCCTTCCGTTTCCCGAGGAGGTCACCAGCAGCCTGGACAAACTGTCCATCCTGCGTCTGAGTGTCAGTTACCTGCGAGCTAAGAACTTCTTCTCTGGTGAGTTCATGTGGAGCAAACTGATGTTGTGTGTTTAAAGTGAGCTAAATCTGACTAAACCTCCATTTTGGGACATCCTCATTTGTAGAAATGATTCCTAAAACAGTAAATCATTTTATTTTATTTATATTTTCTAAAAATGCAAAAGGGTAGGGTTTAGTCCTTACTAATAAGCTTAATATAAACAGATGTATATCAAGATAGCTAATGTAAGTAAGCATGTACAGTATGTGTTTGTGTACTCTGGAATGTGGTGATGTAATATTTGAGTATGCAAGGTCAGATTGTTTTGACAGTGGAATGGATCATAATCCTCAGTTACATTAAGGACAATGATAACACAAACATACCACATTTGTTGTAATGAGAGGCTCTTAGTTTACATAAACTGTTAGACAGATAGACAGATAGACAGACAGACAGACAGATAGATAGATAGATAGATAGATAGATAGATAGATAGATAGATAGATAGATAGATAGATAGATAGACAGACAGACAGACAGACAGACAGACAGACAGATAGATAGATAGATAGATAGATAAGAAAGTGAGGATGGATGGATGGTTGGAAAAGAAAGAAAGAAAGAAAGAAAGAAAGAAAGAAAGAAAGAAAGAAAGAAGGAGTGTGATGGATGGAAAATATAGATTGAAAGAAATAGATAGATTGATAGATAGATTGATTGATAGTGGGATGGATGGATGGATGGATGGATGGATGGAAAAGAAAGAAAGAAAGAGTGTGATGATGGATAGACAGACAGATAATTGATTGATTGATTGACTGATTGGTTGATTGATTGATTGATTGACTGGTTGGTTGATTGATTGATTGACTGGTTGGTTTGGTTGATTGATTGATTGTCTGGTTGGTTGATTGATTGATTGATTGATTGATTGATTGATTGATTGACTGGTTGGTTGATTGGTTGGTTGATTGATTGACTGATTGACTGATTGGTTCATTGATTGACTGGTTGGTTGATTAATTGATTGACTGACTGGTTGATTGATTGATTGACTGATTGGTTGGTTGGTTGATTGATTGACTGGTTGGTTGGTTGATTGATTGACTGATTGGTTGATTGACTGGTTGGTTGGTTGATTGATTGATTGACTGATTGGTTGATTGACTGGTTGGTTGGTTGATTGATTTACTGATTGGTTGATTGACTGGTTGGTTGATTGATTGACTGGTTGGTTGATTGATTGATTGACTGGTTGGTTGGTTGATTGATTGATTGACTGGTTGGTTGATTGGTTGGTTGATTGATTGACTGATTGACTGATTGGTTCATTGATTGACTGGTTGGTTGATTAATTGATTGACTGACTGGTTGATTGATTGATTGACTGATTGGTTGGTTGGTTGGTTGGTTGATTGATTGACTGACCATAAAGCGTGAGTTTTCCACCAACCTGTTTCTTTTAGTTTTGCATTAAAAGTACACCAACGTCAGCATTTGAACATTTGTGTTCTTTATTTACACTGAAAGCTTTTGGCCGAAGCTCTCGTTGCTTGAAGTGGGCCAAGATGTCCATCCCGTTATTAAAACACTTTCATTCATCCATTCGTTGTAGCCGTCCAGCTTGCGGATGAGTATCAAAACAAAACGTCCACACTTTCACTCTGAGGCCGATTGTGTGAGCCAACAGTCCTGCAAGCAGTCCTGAGTGTCCCCACTCTCACAACGAAAAATAAACTCTGAGCGAATACGAGTCTGCAACTGTAATATGATTGGACAAATATGCCATTGTCTCTGTGACTCGCGCTCGTTTAATGGCGAATCGAGTGTGGACGTGCTGCACTGCGGGAACTGGCTTTCTCTCAGGCATGAATAATTAAACATAACAAGCTTAAAGAATTTATAAAATGGAGGGGTGTGTTTATTTAAGGAAGGACTTTAAAATGGCTGTTAAGGTGAATACGTGAGAGACGGACTAAATGATCTACATGAAATGTTCCTGTATCTGCGTTTTCAAATCATGCTGTGTCATTGTTTTATAACAATGGCTAATTGTTAAAGGGTGTCACTGATATTTATCGATGTTGATGTTTTTAGAGAGATCAGTGTTATTAATTGTCATTCAATTTACTTTCAGTCCTAATATTATTGCTATCCAACAGTAGTTTGATGTCTGAACATAATCAAAAAGAAACGTTATTATTTAAACATTACCGAAACAAATGTTTAATCAAATCAAACTGAATCAGATGTCGAGCTGGATGTTCCTTAAAGGGGTCGCGTGTCATTTTCTTTCTTGCTTTCTTGAATCCCAGCCCAGCATAGCAACATTGCCTCAACCAATTGTGTGAGTTTGGGGCGGGGCCATCTATTTGTTTGACCAATTTCTCTATTTGCCGGAATGTTTGGAAAACATTAACATAAACATTACAAAAGCAATTTTTTTTTATGATGAATGATGAATAGTTCACAGCAACATCTAATACTTCTTCTAGAAAGTAAATAAGGTCAAGTTTGATTTCATGTTCACTTTAAAGTATATTTCAACCCACAAAATCACTGAGCCATTATAACGGCTTATCCAGATCATATATCACATTTTTAACTCGAAATGTGTCAGATAAAATGTGTTTACGGTCTGACTCAGGATCAGGTGTCTTCGGACAGGAAGGGATGTTCTTGACTGAATGTAGGTCAGTGTTCCAGCACTTACTATAAAGCCACAGAAACATACTGTTTTATTGCCTGGGTGTTCTGATTGGTTTATAATGCGTTACTATGCAGTTGCTAGGGTGTTCTGAGTGGATTTTATTTAAATGTTATGCAGTTGTTAGGGTCTTCTGTGTGCTTTTGTGCATTGCTATGCAGTTGCTAGGGTGTTCTGAGTGGTTTAATTGTGTTGCTATGCAGTTGCTAGGGTGATTTGTTTGGTTGTAATGCATTGCTTTGCAATAACTAGAGTTTTCTGCATGGTTAATAGCTGCATTGCTATGCAGTTTCTAGGGTATTCTGTGCATTGTTTTGCACTTGCTGGGTTATTCAGTGTGATTTGTAGAGTGTTGCTATGCAGTTGCTATGGCATTCTGAGTGTTTTTAGTACACTGACATGCAGTCACTATGGTGGTCTGAGTGGTTGTCATGTGTTACTATGCCAGGGTGTGTCCAGGGTGTTCATATTTTTAGTGCATCGATGAACTCATGTTTATGTTTTAGTGTGCATTCCTATGCAACTACTAGGGTGTTCTAAACGTTTTTTAGTGTTGCTGTGTAGTTGCTAGGAAGTTTTGAGTGGTTTATTATTTATTTGAGCAGTAAAGTTTGAGCTGTTACAGTCATTTGAAGGTTGAGGGTTTGTTGATATTACATCGTCATTGCAACGACGTTGTAAATTGGCCATAACTTTCACAGATAAGGTTAGTAAGTGATTTTGTCACACTAAAATCATGTCGGCACGCATATTGTCTGTTTTGTGGCTGAACATTTGAAGCAGTGATTATTTTAACGTTCAAAAATTGGCACTGTAACCTCGGTTTTTGCTTTTTTTTAAAGAAAAGTATGGACAAGTCTAAATGAATTTTTATGGTAAATAACATTATATCACAAATGCTGTCGATTGAGCTTAACTTGTATTGATCCCGGAATATTTGTTTCAGTATAATCAATGGTAATATATATATTAATTTTACATTTTCACATTATGATCAGAAGTCTTTACTGATGTTATTTTCCCAAGAAAGAAGATAATTCTGATTGTAAGGCCACGTTGTGATTTCCGATTTCCGGCTACAAGATTTGAGCTTTTTCCTGTTTTTTGGTGATTATATGTTTTGCCATGTTAACACGGGCAGTCCTTAATCTTTGCATGCATGCTGGGTACTTACAAATTAAAACTCTGAACCAGATCTTTGTATTTCAGTCTCTTTCTTTGTCCAAGGCTCTTAGCATCTTGAAATTATCCTGTGCACCGTGTTGTAACTGAGCGGACGAATACTGAGAAATGTGACATTTATCGACTGTGATTTAGCTGGTCTGGAAATACAATGAATCAATGTGGCATAAAATTAGTAGGAAATGCTACATAAAGTTAAACTGAGCTAACCTAACCAAACGCTAAGACATTTGGAAATTGTCTTCACTCATAATGTTATGTTAATATTATAGTTTCTAATTAAAATATCCAAGTTTAATGAATGTCTCTGTCTCAGAAGGACTGCCTTGCACCAATATATCATGGGAAGTCTGATACATTGCTCTGCATGTCAAGAATGAGAGTGAATGAGAGCAAGGGATATAGAAAGAGAAAGAGACAAGCCAAATGAATGGAGAGAGAGGGAGAGAGAGAGAGAAACATTAATATGATAGATGGAAGATTGTGAGTTCGACTTTGGCAGATCTTTCACTGCTGATTTATGGAAAGCTTATCGTTGTGACATTTAATAAACATGCAAATAAAAACATGTGAAGTTATTCCCTTCTCCATCAATGTCTTGCCAAGATTCACTAGTTGAGCTGTGATTAGATTGATTCGTTGTGTTATGAGATTAAATTAGCCGCTAGTGGTTTGTTTGGTTTAATGCTACAACAACAGTGTTGGGTAGTTTTAATCTTTAGTTTACAATACACATGGACATAAGCGATGCTGATTATATTTATCACCAAAAAAAAAGGTTCTGATTGTGGCCAGTTTCGACACAGAAAGCAATTTTTTGTTTAGCTAGCATTTGTCATTTTGAGATTGGGAAATTGTGGTTGTAAATTCTTGTGTCCTCAGTCATGGAAAAAATCCTACATGGTTTAATTAAAACATGTTACTATTTAGCAAAATGTGTTTTACGTTGCGGGTTGTACGTGTATCGCGGCAGTTTCCTGGATAAACTCTAGGGGGCGCTAAAACAACAATGACCATTATTTGATTTCCCACAATTCAACAGCAGATAATCATCTTTTCACCCTGTTCCTCACACAATGCTATCTTACGACATCTAAAAACTGACTGTACTATAACGCATGATTGTAAAGCGATGTATTTTAATGTCGCATTAAATAACCGGCTACATTTGCCAGCGCACGAGTCATCACGTGAGCCGAAAGTGTAGTAGAATTACCACAAAATGGCGTGATTGCTTCAGCAATTGCATTTTTAATCTCACATGTGCTTTTTTGACACTATCGGATTAGGTTTGAGGTTTAGGGTAGGGAGCATTAAAAACCTCATCAGTTTGGGAGAAAATTGGCTAACATGTTTTTAGCGCCACATAGCGGATATTTCACAGCAGATCTGCCATGGTACGTGTAAGAAGCTACATAATATAGTTTAGTAATTTTTTTTTTATGAGATCAGGCTTAAAAAATATTCCCAATATTAGTGTTTTACTGAATGTGTAGAAATGTAAAATTGTTCAAATTCGTAGATAGTAGCTCATTATTGCAGTCATCCAACAGTTCAGTTTCACTTTTACTGCTAAATTAATAAATAAATATATATATATAATAACAAATTTTGGCCACCATTATCTGATTTGTGTAATTTTGTAAGTGAACTATGTGGTAAATCAATACAGCTTAATTTGATCTTTTAAAGTAGTAATTAAATATTTAACATCTGTTTTTGCTTGGAGGGGAAATAATGTCATAATGCGTTATTTATAAAGTCTCACACCATTGGAAATGACTCTCTCTTTCTTTCTCTCTCTCTTGAATTGACCAAATTGGCACACATTTTTCCATTGTCTCTTTGTATTCTCGCCAACAGACGGTTGTTGGTTGCTTAGCGCCCCAGTCATACACTAGAAAAACTTCTATTGCTCCAAAGTGCAAGACAAATTGGAGTGACCAGCCCCACCAGTCCCAGTCCGACGCCTCTCTGTATAGTGGGTCTTTATCTTGGATTACTGTTTGTGTGTCAGGGAAACACTCAACTATTCACCAAAACACACTTTCATTGACCATTTAGGGACCTTAAGCTACTGAAAGTGCGATTGCACAAAGAATAGTAAACAAAGCTGAGTTTTGTTCTGGAATAATGGAGTTTAACCTATCTTTAAGTCACATAGAATAGCCAGATTGACACCTGGTGTTGTTACCGAGTTGATCAGAAGCTCATTTGCTATCTATCTATCTATCTATCTATCTATCTATCTATCTATCTATCTATCTATCTATCTATCTAACTGTCTGTCTGTCTAACTGTCTGTCTGTCTAACTGTCTGTCTGTCTATTGTTTCTCATCAATTATTTCTTTATATCTATCCATCATTCGTTCGTTCTTTATATGCATGCATCCATCCGTCGGTCGGTCGGTCTGTCTGTTTGCCCTCCATGTCTTTCCAAGCCGTGAACGAATGGTGCCGGATGAAAGTGTTTTGGTAGAAAAACTCCAGAGCTAATCCACTTACATTCATGCCGAGATCCCTTTGAAAAGCGAGAGAGGGCCTGCAAAAACATACTGGCAGCTGTGAACTTTTGAACTCCTGGCCAAATGGGGTGAGGTTGCTTCAAATATGAGGGTGCGTTCCATTCCGAATGACTCATCCATTTGCCCTAATCCCTTCAAAGGGTTTACCCTCCAGAGAGAGAGAGCTTGGGAGTGTTCAAGGGTGTAGGACTCAAAAATATTGTTAATTCGGAACGCACTTCAGCGTCATTAGCCCTTCGGTTCGGAAAGACCCTTCATTCAACATGGCAGCTACGATTGTTCCCCTTTCGATGTACCATTCGTAGGAGGATTTATCCCGTTTTGAACGCAGAAAAACGGTTTCAAACATTAGCCTATTGCACATGCTTTTTCCATGTTTGTTCCAGAGAGTTAGACTAGACTGCAGTGTTGTTAGGCAACATTACCAGACTTTTTTCTTTACAGCCAGGTATATGAGTATGCGTGTGTAAACGATGTCAAAACCATTTTCACGCTGGATTTCTTACATTGAGTTGCATGTCACACATTGTGTACATTTAAAGGACCTATTAGAGTTCATTAAAATAAAGGGGTCAGTCTTCCAACTTATGTTTTCTTCTTTTCTCTCTTTCTGAGGTAAAACTCTTTAATTTCAGGTTGAAAGTGTTAAAAACAGAGCCAAACAAATATATACTTAGCCATAGAAAGAAAAGCACTTACATTACACTTATAATTACACTTATTATAAAATGACTGTACCAGCATGTTGCCTGGACTGTCTTCACATTCGGCTTATTTTATTTGGGTGCATTAGCGTTACGATTATAGAGTCATGGTCATTTTAGCTGGTTTGGCACAGCTCAAGATTGACCGTTATGTGTATCATTAAATTCTTTGTGTCCTTTGACTTCAACCCCCTTCTTGGCAACTTTCATTAGTTTTTAATGCGATAGTGATTGAATAGAGATTGGATTCTTTGTCTATTCTCTTCATTCTACCAGACATTGTTTGCAACGTCAGACTAAAGTATGTATATAAAATCATGTGTTATTGAATGCTAATGCTAAGCTCCATGCTAGGCCTGCTAACTTTGACAGTTCACGTGAATTTGGAGTTCAGTATTTTGAGTAGTTGTAGGTAAGGTGTCTGTAAAGGGATTCATGGAAAGCAGGAGGCGAGGACCAGCTTGAAAATATAAATAACAATTATAAAATTAACCAAAAAGACAAATACACTCACAGGTGAAGGATAATTAGCCTGACTATGGGCCGGGTGTGCGGCCCCTACTGTATCGGCCGATGCTGATAATTTAAAAATTGGAATATCATCCGATTTATTGGCCTCTGTATCGGTCTCTACATATCGGTCAACCACTACTAAAAACCATTGATAACTCCTTAGTAACTGCATAGTAATATGCTAAAAACAACTGCATATGATAAAACCACCCAGAATACCTTAGTCCCGGCCCCTACTGATCAACCAATCATGACCCGGCCCAGACCTCCGCCCTGCCACAGTGTCCTTGTAACATCTCATACTAACTAGGCGTGTCTTGTCAAGTTTTGAAAACAAAGTGATTTTTCGGTCGTCACTAAAAGCGAAACGCTGCAAAGCAACAAAATCACAGGCAATCAGAACATTTGATGTGTAATATATACTGTAGCTGTATGGCCATATTTTGGCCTAAACGAAGACGTCCCGTATGGAACGCTTTATTAAAGCAGCAAAACGTCCCGTCGGATGGCGAAACATCTCGTATTGAAGCACTTGCAAAATAGTTGGCAATGCTAGGAACACTGGACCAATGAGATGTCATTGTGGATGGGGCTACCCAGTGCAACGCATCATAAATATTAACCCATAGTCTGTTGAAATTTCTCAACGCTGTTGAAGGTCACAGCTGTTTAGGACAAAAACTAAAAAAATCACCTGGAAAAGATTTGATTTGTTGATGGCCTCTTTATTGAATTTCATGAAAAGTTTGCTTTGGTTCTGATTTAATGCCTCAGAAATTCAAACATTGTTGTCAAATTTTTGTTCGTGGGTTTGTTCATATGCTTTACCAGGAATTGTGCGAGCAGTGATGTAATCAAATTCCTTAGATCAAATTCCCGAAATTGCCACATAACAGACATCCCTGCTGTATCAGTCACATATGCACTTCATTTTCCTTTCTTTCTGATCGACAGGATAAGTATCTCTCTATCTGAAGTGAGTCAGACGTTAATCTGTGAAGTGAGTTTTAAACATTGATCTGTTTGTAGATCAGATCCCATAGTAATGTCAACAAATATGAATTTACAATCCCAGTACATTGAATTAATGGAATGAGAAACATTCGCCAAAGCATTAGACAATTTTTGCACTTTGTTATTGAAGTGAACATCTGTGATGTATCAAATTAACCACATTAATTTGAAATGTTTGCAGTCAGTTTCAAACTGTGAATCGACACATTTGGACCTATTTTATTCCCTGTCATGACTACGAAAGCGGTCCCAGTTGGCCAAGTTAATCTTCACAGCAGGTGTAAATTGCATAACGGCCAACAATTTGTGGCTTTACACCTTAAAGTGCCTCCATCACACACCTTCCTGGTACACCAAAAGCCGGTATGTCAAATTCATGTAGTCTTAGGTCATACTAATTGTGTTCTTCTGAACATCAATTTTAAACCATTTGAATCCTCCCAGGCAATTGTTGGAGACAACGTTGATACTTAAATAAAATATAGCGAAGAACTCCTGAGCTAGGAAAGAGCAACTTCTGAGCCAAAACAATCTCACGACAACTCGTAATAATTCGTGCGAGATGGCGAAATTGTAAGGCGTTGTACAACTTGACTTTTTTGAGTCCAACCAATCAACAAAGAACTTCAAATTCATTTGTGTACTTTTATTTCTAAGGGTTTCCTGAGCAGTAAAATTGAATCCTCTGGTTTAAATCTCAAACATGTTTGGGACGCGTTTGTATTCGCGTCCCTGTTGTTGAATGGGATTCCGGTGAGTCTTTCAAGCTCTTTTGTTGCCTATAAAGGGTTCTATTTTAAACAACAGTGTGTTACTGTTTTTCTAGGATAATTACAGCAATAACAGTGCAGCACAGAGTGCGAAAAAATCCATAACCGGCCCCAGATCGAGGCCTCCCTGCCTCTGTTTGACGTGTTTCTGCTCTCTGCCGCCCCACTGTTACAGTACAATAGAGAGGAATGTGGTTGGGATTTCTGCTCAGAGGAGACACACACATACTGTGAACACACACACACTCAAAATTAGGAGCACATCCAGCGAATGGACACACTGTGTATATGCATGCACACATAGACGCTATATAACTCTAATAACTGTGTGTGTTTGTTTGTGTGTTGTGGCTGCAGCTGGCTTACTGCAGAGTTAGTATGCAAAAGACAGATGTTGTTCACTGGTGTTCAGTGTACTGCAGCTGTCAGATAGAAACATGCTCACTAATGATTCTGCTCTAAATATTGTCAGCTATCAGCAGGCTGAACCTGTTGAAGGGATGTTGGGTTTTGAATCTTTCATGCACGTAATGAAAAAAATAGACTGATCCAGGATCGTGTACGTTTGTTTTCTTTTTTATTGATGTTCTGTGTATGTTGCGTTCATTCGGCGGGGTTGTTTTGGAATTGAAAAACATTATATGAATTATGGTCCATGTTGTGTTCATTTGACTATTGTTTTGAAATTTAAAA
The DNA here is from genome assembly GCA_032164185.1 of Moxostoma hubbsi. Taxonomy (NCBI): domain Eukaryota; kingdom Metazoa; phylum Chordata; class Actinopteri; order Cypriniformes; family Catostomidae; genus Moxostoma; species Moxostoma hubbsi. Next base: position 17,934,369 of record JAVLUX010000048.1, read on the forward strand.
AAAAACATATATAAATTATGATCCATATACACTGTGCTCATTCTGCTTTTTGTTTCGGAATTAAAAAAAATATATATAAATAAATTATGTTACATAAATGTTGCATTTCTTTTGTCAAAATTGTAATGAATGACATAAATAATGGTCCATGTATGTTGCATTAATTCTTCTTTTGTTTCGAAACTGAAAAGCATGATATAAATAGTGGTCCTCGTACATTGTGTTCATTTTTATTATTATTTGCAAATTAAAAAACAGAATTAAATGATGGTCCTTGTACAGTCAGTGTTTGTTGCATTGAGTCGTCTTTTGTTTTTGAAATTGAAAAATAACATATAAAATACACTTTTGATTTTGGTTCTTCATTTGAAGAAATCTGCAAAAACATGGAATATGCTCGTGTGCTCGTTTGCGTGGACTGAAAATACTGATTCACTCACAAATCGGAACACAAGAGCAATATATATATAGAGAGAGAGATAGAGATAGAGAAAGAGAGAGAGAGAGACGGGGGGGGGGGGGGGTTGGGTTAACTATGAAAAATCTTCATTTGTGTTCTGCAGAAGAAAGAAAGTAATACACATCTGGAATGGCCTGGGGGTGAGTACATGATGAGAGAATTTTCATTTTTGGGTGAACTAACCCTGTAAGTGTTTGTGTGAGAGAGAGAGATCAAAAAGGTTTGACTGTTTACACTAAACTCCCGTTAGCCAATTTTGCACTTAGCTCAGAGGAAGCACTGGGAAGTCACCAGGTTTATGCATAAAGTGACTTGCCGCCAACCCCAAAACCAAACCAACCAAATTCATCCTGCTGAGCACAGCATTTTCAGAAATTTCCAAAACCGATTTACTGTAATTGGCTGGGGAGATTGTGGGCTAAATTAGGATTATCTTGCACACTAAACCACTGATACACAATCACACACACACACACAGTGCTCATATTAAGTGCTCTGAATTTTATTAGTGCCTCCCTTAAAATGCATTTTTTCCTCATTGTTGTTAGCAGAGATTTGTCGATAGCAGCTTTGAAGGTCATGTAACTGCTGAACAGATTCCATCTTAAATGATTCAGTAGCCATCATGCCATGTTCTTGCAAATGCTACTTGTCATGGAACCCATTTGCTCCGCCCCACTGACAAAATCCCACCCACTCATGAATAACTAATAAATTATGCAAGGTTAACCAATTGCAATTAGTGGTTTGGTCCTCAAATTCTGTGTATGGGTGTCTTTAGGTAGCATATACGATTAGCATGCTAGCTATGTTGGTGACATTGATGAAACATTTTGTATACTGATCCTAAACCAACTTCCCCTACCTTAAATCACATTTTTAACAAACTTGTTTATAATATCAGCTACAAATTCTTACGAAAATGTGCAATGGCAATGCTAGCAAATGTTTGCTAATGTTAGCAATGTTAGCAAATGCATGTTTTCTTGCTTGTTTGATGTGTTTAAGTGTTTCATATTGTGCTGACAAAAACAATCCAGATGCTTCTCACACATTAGCATTTAGCGAGCCTCTGTATGCCAGCGCTAAGCATATCTTTATGCCATGAATGAATGAGATGTTGCAAAGAAAGTGGGATAGAAGGGGGAGGGAGAGAAAGAGAAAAAGTGTTGGCTTGCGAAGAGTCGTTGATCTGTGCTGAGATGTGGCTGTTGTGATGTTTTTATCGTTTGTTGGTTGTCGCTTTCATTTCTTACCACGTCAGCAGACGACACCTTCCTATCCAGAGCCATCCATTAGGCTGGGCCCATCAAAATCATCCCTGATCTTCCCACAGCCTCGGGCCACTCGCAGACGCCCACATCTGCTGCTGTGATGTCATCAACTTGTGACGTGCGCAGAGAGGCCCATGTGTTAATATTTGATAGCCATCATGCTCTCTTACTCTATTTGCCTTTTTCATTCTCCCTCACTAAATAAATCACACAAAACACCTCTCAGTCCTCCTAGAATCTTTTACAACATCATGCATGAGAAAGAACATTATTAATGTTACATTTGATTGAAATTTGATTAAATATCCAACAGATTTGCAGTGTTATACAGACATCACTTTTTCAAATGATCTTTCTTGATTGAATTTGATATTTATGTTCTCAACATTGCAAAGCATTCTGAATGGTTTTTAATGCATTGCAATACAGTAGCTAGCGCTCTGGGTTATTGCTGTGCAGATGTAAAGGAATTCAGAGGGGTTTTAAGCATATTGCAGTTGCGAAGGTATGCTGGGTGGTTTTTAGCATATGCATTTGCTTTGGTGTTCTGAGTGATTTATAGCATATTGCTGTATAGTTGCTAAGGTATTCTTGGTGATTTTTAGCATATTGCTATGAAATTGCAAAGGAATTCTGGGTTGCTTTAGCATATACAGTTGTTTTAGCATTGATTGCTATGCAGTTGCTGTTCTGAGTGTTTTTTAGCATATTGCTATGCAATTGCTAAGGTATTCTGGGTGGTTTTATCATATGCAGTTGTTTTTAGCATATCACTATGCAGTTACTAAGGACTTCTCAATGGTTTTTAGTAGTGGTTGACCAATATGTCACAGAGGCCAATAAATCGGATGATATTCCAAATTTTTTAATTATCAGCATCGGACAATAAATTTTCCCATTTGGCCGATTCGTTTCTTGAGTGTGCTGAGAATCACCTGCTTGCATATGAAACGACTGAGACATGTAATCGACCAGTCACAGTTTGTTTTGTTGTTACGTGCCATCGTAATAGACCGCTGTGCAACACATTGTCATTTAAACGGTCTGTATATAAGAGCCTCGGCAGACGTGTTTGAGCTCATAATGTTAAAGTGCTCACCTGTTTCATTCTCCCTCTCCTTATAACTTTGAATGTCTTGTCTGATGATAAAAAGACAAATATCTATAAAAGTGATATCACCGTCTGCAAATATGTGTATGACCCTCATGAAAATCCAGCGGGTTTTCTTCCCGTCGAGCCCTCATCTAATATCTTCCTCTGTAGTGTGTGTTCTATAAGCCTGAATCAAAACTTCAGGATCAGGATCAAAAGTTCCTCTGATTCACAAATCATGATGGTCACTCCGTGACAATCCAAGCAGGTGATCCAGGCCATTTGAACTGTCAGGTGATCGCTGCTGCTCGTGTTGGATCTGCACGAGCATGCGAGTTCACGTGCGCTATGAGTAAATGTCTTATTCACTATGCACTGTATGGACAATTGGTTTGATGTATTGGTTTCGTTATTTTTTTGAGAAAATGTGATTGTTAATGCACACATGCCATCCATGGTTGCTGGAATACTTTTATTTCCTTCTTCCTAATATATTAACATTTCAATAGCAAATAAATTACAAAAATTTGATGACTAAACATAAATCAGAAGAAACTGCTATCTACCATTTTAAATAAAATATTATTTTAGATTTTTATATTTTATATAATTATGTTAAAGTTTAGTGTGAAACCGAGTAAATATCGTGCAAAATAAGAGTTTATTCATGTTGTAGTCATTCTATGTTTGATATTTATTATGATAAATTGTGTGATATATTGGCATTGTATTGGCCTATCGGCCACCCTGCTTTGGATATCGGCATCGGCCATTAAAAATCCCCCAAATCTGTCGATTACTTGATTACTTGTTTAAGGAGTTCTCAGTGGTTTATAGTATTTTGCTATACAGTTGCAAAGATATTCTGGGTGGTTGCGAGATCGTTTATAACTGGTCCAAATCAAGAGGGCCCTCCACAAAGTCTCTGATATTCTAGTCCCTAGATATGGCCCAGGTCCTTCCTTCAATCTAAGTCTATTGGATGTGTTTGCCCTATCATCTGTCAGGTGAACATTGTCTTATCACACCTCTACTCAACAAGTCACACGATTGTGTCTGTAGCACCGAGTGTATAGTTCTAACTGTGTTATATTTGCTCAACCATATCATATACTAACTGTAGAAACTAAATACATTAATATAGAATTCAACAGATGAGCATGTATCTGCGATTTTACAGTGAACAAAGATTATCCAATCATATTATTGAGCCTGAGAATTTCATAACTTTTAGCCCTCTAATTTTCCATAGTGACAAAAATAGCACTGACATTTTAAGTAGTTCATTCAAATTTCCCCTCAGCTCTTTTGGCCCCTTCACTAAAACCGCATGTAAAAAAGCCAAAACATTTAGCGCTGGTTTTCCGGCCTCTGTCCGCAAAGTTTCCCTGAGACACTCAGGGGCCTAATGTGCAGTGACCTAAAATGGGGCCGCTACATAAACGCATGCGAACGAGCCCAGAAACGCTCCGACGGTATTCGCTAACTCATCTGTCACCTAATGTATGACGACACATAGCTATGTTAATTCCAAGTGCTTATTGCTGTCTGAACAGACAGAAAGCATGGGAGGAGGACAGTTTGGGTTTTTCTTTCTGTTTTGGACAAAGAGAGAGGACTGAATGGAGAGAGAGAGGGAAAGAGAAGAAAGATAGAGAGTTGGTGTTATTGTTAGCAAGTTTAGCAGCAGTAAGTAAATTAGCGTAGCGCAGATTGTTTTCATGGTTGTATTTCAGTTGGAATACAAATAATCACTCATATTTCAGTCACTCATTTTCAAAGGATAATTATTCATATTATCTTATATTAATAAATGACCCATAATTTGCTGGCCATTAGCTTGCGTAAATGAGCGTCTTCATACATACATGTGTGCTTGCGTGCAGAGTTCTGTCGGCGCTATGCTGTGGCCCTTCACCCTTTGTCTTAGCACTATGGGACAGGAGCTAAAGATCATGGGAACAGGGCCTTAAACATCCCTTCGGTCTTTGAAGCATATAAAAAGGATTGTCAGGGGCACGATCAACATGCTTGTCGCCATCATAACGGTTTCTAACCTTTCCCTTAATGTTAAATACTTTCTTCTAAGTTAGCTCTTGGTTGGTTGACTTCCTGAAGAGTGTAAACACTGGTTCTTCAGTGTTATCGAAACATTGCTTAAAGCACTGATTCGCCAGTGTTGCTAGCTTTTTAGTTAATTGGTTATCTAAATGAGGACATACTATAGACTTGTGTTGCTTTTATATAAAGCTAATTATAATTATTATAGACTATCGACGAGCCAACTTTCAGTGCATCTGAAATTCGTACTGTAAATTGCTAGGTAATATAAATCGGCATGGTATCTAATGTGGATACAGTTTACTTAGCTATAGTTTGAGGACAAAATTGTCCCAAAAAGTGACCTAAATCTGTCAAAACTTCCCTTTGGGGGACATTTGGAAATGTGGTCAATTGGAAAATTGATTTCTGAATAAAGCAAATATATTTAAATTAAAAATGTAAAAAATGCTAAATGTTTCCCGCTAGGGGTTGGGTTTGGGTTAGAATTAAAATACTAAAATAGTGCAGTAAAATAATATAGTAATTATAATTATTAGCTTTTTATAAAAACAATAGAAGTTTGCCTTTTATAGTTCTATTCAACCTAGTCTTTTGTCACCCTATGTCAAACTGTGTGTTAATGAAATGCCGTGTAAACTTTGTCTTTGTCATGACAAGCCGTGTATGTGTTTTTTTATTTTGGCAGTGCATGAGAAACAACACAGAAGATGACATTTAGTCCAAAATGTATCATTTGATTTAGGGTTACTAGACTGGTGTTTTTGTCGTTTCTGTTTATATTCATGTTGTGGTGCAAGCTAGTAAACTCACCATTTTGCAACATCAGGAAAAAAATGTTAATGGATAAGTATCTAATGGGGCTTTCACACTTTTTTGGCATCCATCTGTGCTGTTTTTTAATTGTATTCAAATGTAAAAATGTGCTAGATGGACATATTTAATGATTGCGCTGCTTTTTAGCATCTCACGCAGGAGCGGCACATTTTTTTAGACACAATGTCAATTTAAAAAGAACTTAAACTGTTAAAAACGCACTTCGAGAGGTCTGCTTCGGAAGAATGCGTTCGGTCTGAACGGTTCCAAACTCGTTACAGTACTTTCTATAAAATGTGACAATGCGTTTACAAAATTAAGCCACAACACAAAGGAAATAAGCCATAACACAACGAAAATAAGCCACAACGTAACAGAAACAAGCTGCAACCAACAAATATAAGCCACAACACAACAGAAAATCCATAGCACAACAGAAAAGCCACAACACAACAGAAAAGCCACAACACAACAGAAAATCCATAGCACAACAGAAAAGCCATAACACGCCAGAAAAGCCATAACACGCCAGAAAATCCATAGCACGCCAGAAAAGCCATAACACGCCAGAAAATCCATAGCACAACAGAAAAGCCACAACACAACAGAAAATCCATAGCACAACAGAAAAGCCATAACACGCCAGAAAAGCCATAACACGCCAGAAAATCCATAGCACGCCAGAAAAGCCATAGCACGCCAGAAAATCCATAACACGCCAGAAAATCCATAGCACGCCAGAAAAGCCATAACACGCCAGAAAATCCATAGCACAACAGAAAAGCCACAACACAACAGAAAATCCACAGCACAACAGAAAAGCCATAGCACGCCAGAAAAGCCATAACACGCCAGAAAAGCCATAACACGCCAGAAAAGCCATAGCACGCCAGAAAAGCCATAGCACGACAGAAAAGCCATAACACAATGTAAATAGGCCACAACACAAGAGTAAAGCCAGAGTACAATGAAATTAATCCACAACACAACAGAAAAATTAAAGGAAGATCATACAAAATCATGATAGTCAGAACTGCCACACAAGTTTAAAAATAATTTTTGCTGTTCATTGTGTTAGGTTGTGGGTTAATTTCATTACATTGAAGCTTATTTTCAATGTGTTCCTGCTTAATTTTGTGGTGTTGTGCACCCCTGAGCCACCGTAGGGTTTTTGCTAAACTTGTGGGATGCATTTTATTATTTAGTTAAATCAAATAATAAAATGCAACTAACCATATAATTGTGCATAGTTGGCATTTAAATAAGCTCAGATAAAACACTTTCCAAATTCATCTGACTTTGTTGAAGCTATTCAAATTAGGTAGATGCCCAAAAAAAAAAAAATTAAAAAAAAAACTACTAGAAAACCAAACTATGCAAGGTAAATAAAATATGACCCAGAATACATAAAATACATATTCATTTGCAATTTTTATAAATATAGTTTGTGCTGACCGCAGTGTTCATGCTGTGAATTATTTATTGACTGTTACAAAATGTTATTTTAAGCACATTTTTGTTAACTTTTGTTTGATAATCAGTTTTGCTAATATGTTGTGTCTGCACTTGATGTCCAATGTAAAATTTGGGTTTATGTTTGCTGTCCATGTTGTCGAATTTTGGACGATAACAAGATTTTGAAATAATGCTGAGCACTTTACAGTTTTTATATATGCTGCATTATGGTAATAGTATATTACATTTGCTTATGTCGTTGCCTGGTCATTACTAGAGAGAGGGTGAGATATGCCATGCTGACCTTTTGCTCGCTGTGCCCAAATGTGTTTTTCACGTATGATCACACAAGTGAAAAGTGCTTCCTTTCTCCTTTACTGTGTCTTGCTTTCTCACTCTCTGAAAGCTTTCTGTGTCCCTGTTCTCTTGGCCTCTCTCTCTCTCTCTCTCTCTCTCTCTCTCTCTCTATTTCCCCTGTCATTTGTAGGTCAGTTTATCCTCTAATGCTCATAAGAGTTTAGCTTGCCCCGAAAGAAGGACACACTGACCAAATCCATTACTGGCCAAGATGAAAACAGGGCACACTAGCAATAGAAACAATAGTTGTACAAAAGGTTTCATTTCTGTAACTATTTCTTCTTTCTATTTTTTTTAACAGTCACCCTGAAAAACCACAACTGCAAAGGTTTATCAGTGAACAACAGTAACCATGACAACAATAAAGCCTCGGGATTGGCTGATGGATGGCTGTCCGAGGGAGAGCTCCTTCTACAGGTCAGAAGCAAAAGCAAATTTTGGTCAAATTAAAACATATCAAATGTACAGTCTTTCTCTTCCAGGAAAACCGACAAAAAACATTGATGACTCATCTTGTTTACAGGGGTGTAATGTATTTTTTATCCAATCAATTGCTCTCTACAATGCGAATGCCCCTCCTACAATACCATCTGCCTCCGACTATTTACAGCAAGTAGCAAATCATAGTTCATGCTGTGATGTAAACTTAAGACTATTGGCTATATAAAAAAAGGGGCAAGTCCTTTTCTATATCCCGCCCAGCTTCCTGTTTTAATAGAAATACCTCAACACAGGAAAGGTAAGTGTGCTTGTCAAGTAAATGGTGAAGAGGAGAGGCTATTTCTGTGAGGTCCTGTTCTTGTTTCAGACATTTAGACATGAATAATGCACAGAAATATCATCTATTATAAAGGAAGGATAAAATAAGAGACATAAGTATTCTGTGATATTTTCTTTGGAAAGTTTTGCTCTGTCCATCCTGTGGCAGCATCTCAGACTCCTCCTGTCCACTCACTACTACACCCTTTCTTTCTTTCTTGGATATCCATCTCTGTGCTTAGTTCCCTCGTTCCTTCCTTTCTTATTTCTTCCTTTATTTACAGTATATCCATCTCTTCCTTCCTTCCTCCCTACCTTTATTTATATGCATATCTTACTTCCTACATATCCCTCCCTCCCCTCCTTCCTTCCCTCCCTCACTCTCTTCATATATATCTTCCCTTTCTCCCTCACTCCCTTCTTTCCTTCCTTCCTTCTTTCCTTCCATCCGTCCTTTCTTCCTTCCTATATCAGAAACAAAAAATTTTGATATCCTTCCTTCCTTCCTCCGTCACTCCCTCCCTACATTCCTTCCTTCCTTCCTCCCTACATACTTTCCTTCCTTCCTCCCTATCTCGCTTCCTCCCTCCCTTCCTTCCTCCATTCCTTCCTCCTTACCTTTCTACATTCCTTCCTTCCTCCCTACATACTTTCCTTCCTTCCTCCCTATCTCGCTTCCTCCCTCCCTTCCTTCCTCCATTCCTTCCTCCTTACCTTTCTACATTCCTTCCTTCCTTCCTCCTTACATACTTTCCTTCCTTCCTCCCTATCTCCCTCCCTCCCTCCCTTCCTTCCTCCATTCCTTCCTCCTTACCTTTCTATATTCCTTCCTTCCTCCCTATCTCGCTTCCTTCCTCCCTCCCTTCCTTCCTTCCTTCCTTCCTTCATTCCTTCCTCCTTACCTTTCTTCATTCTTTCCTTCCTTCCTACCTTGCTTTATTCTTTCCTTCCTTCCTTCCTTCCTACCTACCTTTATTTATATCCACATATTCCTTCCTCCCTCACCTCCTTCCTTCCCTTCCTCACTCTCTTCCTAAATATCCCTCCCTTCTTTCCTTCCTTACTTCCTTCCATCATTTCTTCCTTCCTATATCAGAATCAGAATTTTTATATCCTTCCTTCCTATATATCCCTCCCTTCCTTCATACCTTCCTTCCTCTGTCACTCCCTCCCTCCCTCTCTACATTCTATCTATCTATCTATCTATCTATCTATCTATCTATCTATCTATCTATCTGTCTGTCTGTCTATCTATCTCAACTACAGTCTCTTGTTTCATACTCTCTCTCTCTCTTTTTTCCTCTCTCCCCCCCCCCCCCCCCCCCCCCCCCTCCCCCAACTCACTCACACCCCTCTGTTGTGTATATAGATGTATGTGTTGTGTGTGTTGGAGTGTGAAAGATGCAGTGTTCATATTTGATAGTAATGCTTTCTGACTGCCACCCCCGCCCCCTCCTGCCCGCGAGAGCCCTGTGTGGGCTGTTCTGCCGACGAACAAGCCGAAATATTTATATTGAGTGCTGCTGCTCGACTATGTTCTCTGAGTGTGTTTGGATCAGGTGTGTGTGAATGCGAGAGTATGCGAGTGTATGTTGGCATACATTGAGGGTGTTATGGCAAGCAAATTAAAAGGGGGAGGGGGGTGGATAATATATTCCCATATATTATCCCAGACAGCTGTGTGAATTACGATTGGGGATGAAAATGTTTATGCCAACAAATGCTTGCTGAAACACAAGCGCAGACACACTTATGAAAAGACATTAGGGTGTGTTCACTAAACAGTTGTCACTTTTGTGCGTGGTATTTCAGTGCAAAAATCTACGTCTTATAAACTAAACATGTGCAATCAAGTTAACCTTATAGTGTTGTAATTCTCTTCAGACAAAACACAACTCCTTTCTATGTAAACGAGGCTTTTATAGATTGCACCTTATTCACAATAGTTGGCACTATTTGTCTGGCACAATTAATATAGCGCTATTACCACTGACAGATATCCAGATGTGCATTTCTGCATTTTATAGAGCTGATTCAGGTGCAGCTTTCATTGGTTTTATGTTAGCACAGTAGCCCTGCAGTATTCATACTCTTGTTGTCACAGTTGTGTGTATGTATGCTGCAGATTACCGTAATCACAGATCTACACTCGGAACCCACCAGATGGTGATGAGTTGTAAAATCCTTTTAACAGAACTACACACAGCAGTGCATGCTCACACACAGTGTTTAAAGACAACATTGACATGAAATGCAGAAGTCATTTCTGTGTCACTAGCATCACCAAAGGATATAGCAAATATAATGACTGCTTTCAAACTGTTTTTTAAAGGTTCCTGAACACTCCCCCTCCCTTCCATCGGTTGGCCAAACAGATAGTCTAACAACTTATGCCACAAACTCATGCCATTGTTTGAACCAATGTTGCTATGTGGGATTAGCTGGGATGTTCAAACAAAAAGAGCAATATTTTAATAAGTGGTAACACTTTTCGTAGGAATCAACAGAAGAATAGCTTATGGGGGTTGACAAATATCCAAAAAACTACACACTTTACCCTACATTAATAATAGCATAGCTTTACATATGTCATCCAGTCAAATCCTGAAGGATCCCAGTTAGTGTGTGTTTTTGATTGAAAGAACGAACCAGCTGTTAATGACTGGGATTATGATGTGATTCTTCCCCCAAATGACATTTGTTTGTGGTTGTTTCTGTTGTGTTTGTTTTTGTTTGTTTATGGGCACAGGCACTTAATGGCTTTGTGTTGGTGGTCACCTCTGAGGGGATCATTTTTTACTGTTCTCACACCATCCAGGATTACTTGGGATTCCATCAGGTAATAATCCTTCTCAACTTCTCTCTCTCTCTCACACACACACATACACACGCACTTAGAGTTCATCCACAGTTCAAATACTAAACCAATATCAGTCAATCAATCAATATTTATTTATAAAGAACATTTAAAAACAACCATGGTTGACCAAAGTGATGTACAAGGTAAAATTGTTATTGCAGGAAAATAAAACATACAATAAAATACAATAATAAGAAGATAAATCAGGTCACAACAATATACTATTGGTTTACAGTTGATATCTCTGGCATATCTTAAGCCATAACAAATTTTGGCATTGGATGTTGCTGTATATCTCATATATTTTATATCAACTTTCATTAAAACTAGCAAAAAAAATTTAAAGCAAAAACTTGCTTGTGCCTATTAACCCTTTCATACGTACCATTTCATTCAATGGTTATTAACTGGGCACCACAGAGTAGCATCACACATATGTGTTTCTTGTAACAGCCAGTTACGTTACAAGCTGCCAGATTCAAATCGGCTTTGGCACTGACACAGGCTGCACTGGTCAAGCGTCTGTTATTTATTTTCGCTCAAACACTTACTCATACAGTCTTTTAAACCATAGAATAAGTTTATTTTAAATGCATACATCCAACTCTTCATCAAAGTACCATAATAAAAAGTTTACAGCTCTTATACGCACAGACAGTACATCAAACACGATCATCCTCCGATGCATGATGCCATTTGTTTACATTCATCGTCAAACAAACAGCTACTCAATGAGTCTTTATTGTTTATTTATTGTTTATTTTATGTAACAAACATCCAAATTGTCACCAAAGTACCACAATAACAGTTCACAGCTGATAAATGCACATCCATCATATTTAAACACGATCTTCCCATGCACGCAGCCACGTCTGCTGATTAGGTGCAGATGCAGATTTCACTCACACAAACAGTAACTCAAACAGTCTTTTCAGGCATGTAATACGTTTGTTTTCTGAAACTACATTTGTTTTCCAAACTATCACAAAAGTACAACGAAATCAGTTTAAAACTCTCACATTGTCCTACTCATGCTTGAACGTGCTGATCAAGCGTGATTATCCGATGCACGCAGCCATGTCTGTTTACGTTAGCACTTGTCTCACACACACATGTACACACACACACACACACTCTGTGCATAGGCAAACCGGACTGCTGATATTATTTGTTCATCTGTTTTTCACAGCTATATAAATGAAAGAAAACCAAAACAGTACAGCAGACATTTGTTTACAATACAAATATTTACTATATTATATACAGTATTTTTTTATGACAATTAAACACTCTGCCACCATCTACCACTTGTGCAGTGTCACATGTAAAATTAACTCACTCCAGGGGCACTACAGAGGAATTTAGACCCTACTCATGAAAAGGTTAAGTATGAAATGGTTGATGATTGAAACACTAAGAGCAAATTTTCAGCATGAAATTTTCAAAGTGTGTACTCGAATTGATGCATCCCTACGGACCCCTTCGCACTTAATGCACAACTTTGTCATATTCGTGTTGATATCATATTCGTTTACAAATGCAAGATCTATTCCTATATGACAATTTTAGTGAGAGTGACAACATATCAGTCATGTTTTAGCGCTTTAGTGATTGTGTTTTGCTTCAATGAACGTAAATGACTAGAGTGCAAATAGTTTTCGTTTAGGTATCCAAATTGTGCACTGTGCGTTTGGTGTGAATAGATTTGTTGTGAAATATTGCTTGTAATTTTCATGTGTTTATGTCACGTCAGTCTTGGTGAAAATGCAGTAAGTTCAAGCCTCTCCACCATATTATGTAAAGCGAAAGTGTGCATAGTGACAACCATAACCAATCAGAACATTTATGATGTTTAGAGTGGGACATACTTAACTACTATCTCAAAATAAATTTCACCTCTATTCTTAGCACATAAACACAATTATACAGTACTCATCAGATCTTTCTAATACTGACTAATACTCTAGTATCTCTCTCTCTCTTTCAAAGAACAGTTTGAATGATTGTCGCTGTAGAAATTCAATGAGCTTAATCAAATCGGCTTTCCTCTGAGATGCAGCTTGCCAACGTGTAATCCAATACCTCATAATTTACTTATTAAGTTATCCAACTTAGACGTCGCTAAATTTGTTTACACTGTGTGCCTATTTGTTTTAGTTGAGAAATCCTACAAACTAATAATATCCTAAGGCTTATTTTAGTGTAGTGTGGTAAGTCGCAAAGAGTAGCATTATTGTTACGTACCTTAATGCTATAATGATAGACACATTGGATTTGAATGTCACCCGTTTGTATTTGTTTGTGTATTCTTGCATAGCCGTACTTGCGAATATAAGCATAAAGTGTGTTCCACACAATGTTTATTTGATGCTAAATACTTAAATCAAAACCATTGGATATTTTAATTCAATGCATAAAGATTTTGGCAAGTCCAGCGACGACTACTTTCTTAGAAATGCTCATTGTAGCAACCTGGGAACTATGTTCGTGGACTAAGCTCTGGCTCCCAGAGAGTCTCACTAGATTCACATGCCACATTAATTCACTGTGTTTATACAGAGTCCTGTAGCAACCATAACCATAACGTTAACCCTAACCCCTTAAGCCCATAGTTTACTTCGCTTTTAATGTGTACGCTAGCGTATGCTTACAGGGTGAGAGGCGTAAATTTCATCATCTGAAAGGAACGCGAGCCCTGTACACATGCATGATTTTTCTAACCACAGATCTCTGTACATTTAGTCTGCACTTGCTCTTACAACTGTTTGCACTAATTAGTGTGTCCGCAAGGTCGCAGCACTCACAGTTGGGCGTTGCTTTCACAAAGTAGTTCAAGAAGATGGACAACAGGAGATGAAGGTGGAAACAACAACAGAGCATGTGTGTGAGGAGGTCCAGAGATGCCTGCATTTCTTCAGCTAAAGACTGAAAGACTATAAAGACATCTTTCTGGGTCTAAACTCGAATTACTCCAGTATCGCATAGCAGTAGTGGTGTGTATGCATCAACTGCCTGTGTATGCACACACAGTCAACTTGAGTGAAAGGCTAGAGCATTCGACTGTATGTAGATGCTGCTGTACGCATAAAAACTAAAGTATACTTTAGGCTTAACCTAACCTTACCCTGACCTTAACCACTAACCTTACCCCTAACCCAACCCAACTCAAAGCAACCTAACCGAACTCTTACTTTGACCTTGGCAGCAGCAACAGAGTTTTGCAGAACAAGATTTTACCATCTAGACACGACTCTCTTGGAAATTGCATTGCAGGTAGCAGTAAGATTGGAACTGGTGATTTCATTTTTGTTTGTTTAATACCAGTCGCATCCTGTGCATTTTAAGTCTAGGCCTTCAGTGCGATTCATGCCATTAAGAAAACAGTTTCACAATGAATAAGACACTGTATGCCATACATCATATATTATGAGGCAGTCAACTAATAATACCAATTGAAATTTTTAAAAATATGTCCACGCACGAAAGCCAGAACTAATACCAAGAAAAAGCCAGAACCAAGGAGGTCTAATACCAAGAAAAAGCTCTCTAATATTATTTGCGATTTAAATTTTGCTTCATTAGATTTTGTTTTGTCAGGGTACCTGGTTACTTTTCAAAACTTGATCCGACACTGAATGCGCAAGCAGCCAAATTTACACTTAGAAAACTCCCGATGTTGCTATAACAATGCAAAAACACTTACCAATTTGCTTAAAAGGAGAATTATAGCCTTCATTTCCTGTTTAATTAATCAATCGCACAATCATGCACAACATCTCAGTTTTTTAAATCCATAAGGATCTCTTTCTCAACGGCGATACAAGCAGTGATGACAGCCGACTCGTCTGCAAGATCTCACGCTCTTTGCTTTCAAAATACGTACATCACTTAAAGCATGATTGCTTCACTCAAGGCCAGTTAGAAGGCCTGGACTGAGACATATCCTAATGATCACACCCACAAGAACAAATAACCCAATCTGATAGGCTGATGATTATGAAAATATGACTTTAGATGCCTATTCACTTATACTGTTGAGGGATTCTGCAGAAATTCTGAACGCCTGTCAGGGTGGAGCTCAAATTCATGCGCTGATAAGGAGCATGGCTTCGGGCATGTGATTTGTGAAACAGTTGTCACACATTGCTTGTAAGCATCGTGGAATAAATGGTAAATGGTCTGCACTTATATAAAGCTTTTTTAACCTTAGCAGTTTTCAAAGCGCTTTACACTGTGACTCATTCACCCATTCATACACATACACACTCACACACCAATGACAGCAGAGCTGCCATGCAAGGCACTAGCCTGCCATTGGGAGCAACTTGGTGTTCAGTGTCTTCCCCAAGGACACTTCGGCATGTGGAGTCATGTGGGCCAGGAATCGAACCACCAACCCTGAGATTAGTGGCCGACCTGCTCTACCACCTGAGCCACAGCTTTTTTGCTATTCATTTGTAGATTAATTAGGAGTGGAAACTGTGTAATACACACTAAAGGGTCTCTGACTAGAGTCCTTTAACCTCTGCTCATGTAGAGTTGTGTTTGATTCTGCAAAGTAATCCCTCAACCCTTTCAGCTTTATCTCTTTCACTCTCTCCATCTCTCCACCTTTCCCATAGACGGATGTGATGCATCAGAATGTCTTTGAACTCATTCATACTGAGGACCAGCAGGCCTTCAGACGTAACTTACACTGGGCCCTGAACCCTCCTCCATCCAGCACCCACACAGATGATTCCCCACAAGGTTAGTCAAATACATATCATCGGGTGCCTAATCACTCACAATCCTTCTACACCTTGATCTGACTATCAGTGGTGCCAAAATGGTAAGAAGAGAGAGGAGGCGGCAAGGGAAGGTTTCAGAAAGTGTGATTTGACCTTTAGTGGAGCTCCTAGAGTGGCAGAGTAAATGTAATGCTACTAAAAAGTCCATTGTAATTAGGGAAAACAACAAACAAAGAGGTAGAGATAGAAATGTAAATAGTGTATTGGTCACAGGGTTATTGCTAAAATTCAGTGGGCCTGGGAGAACATTTTAAGGGTAGGCCCCATCTCACTTGGGTACAATAAGTAGGCTAAAACAATAGAGTATCTTGGGGCCCCAGGGACAATTTCTGGTTTCCCCCACTGTCTTTGGCTGAGTGATCTAGCAAGGCCCCTGGGCACAGATCTTCAGAGGCCCACCTACATTTTAATAACTCGGTGTAAGCTTGAATCTTTGCTTTTTGCTTCCTTCAGATGGGGATCCGGTCCCAAGTACGGCTCTGGTGGCATGCAACCCTGAGCAGCTGCCTCCTGAAAACTCCTCTTTCCTCGAGAGAAATTTCGTCTGTCGTTTTCGTTGCCTCCTGGACAATTCCTCAGGATTCCTGGTAAGTGCCAACTTTCTAAGTGCTCACTTGAATGACCTCATCTTTAAAATCATGAAATCGAACATTCAGGCTGAAATAATGTAGGGCAGGACTTGATTTTGTCCATTGTGATTAAATTTGATTGGATAGTGAAAACTTAAGCTATGATCATTTTGGTTAACTTTTCCCTGCTCATGCAACTTTGATTGCATCAACCGAAAGTCATTTCGGAGGCAGAGAAATGTGTTATATTTTAAGGAAAGATTGAGAAAAATGTGTTTGGTTTTTTTTTTCAGAATAATGAGCAACATTTATTAAGAAAGTAAAAAGGGTCAAATTAATTGATTTGATAACAATACATCCATCCATCCATCCATCGTCAACCGCTTATCCTGTGTACAGGGTCGCGGGGGGCTGGAGCCTATCCCAGCTAACATTGGGCGAAAGGCAGGGTACACCCTGGACAGGTCGCCAGTCCATCGCAGGGCCACACATATACAGACACACACTCACACTCACATTCACACCTAGGGCAATTTTTTGGAGACACCAATTAACCTAACCTGCATGTCTTTGGATGGTGGGAGGAAGCCGGAGAACCCGGAGAGAACCCACGCAGACACGGGGAGAACATGCAAACTCCATAACAATACATGTGAATACTTATTTTATTCCCTAATGGCCAAGTTTTCTGTTTACAGTAATTGGTCAAATTAGCTTGCACATCAGAATAGCACACCTCCCCTTTTTTTTAGCCAATCAGTGATGACCTGGCATCTGTGAGCCAAAATGGCCTGACCCAGAAGTAGAAAGACACATATGCATTTCAGACCTTTGCCATTTCCTGGATTGTGATTAACCCTGCCCTAGAGTACACATACAAGAGGATTTCCAAAAGATATAGTCAGCATTGCGTCTTACACTGGGGATGTGGTTAAGCATAGGAGATTACAAAGAAATGTTCTAACATTTTATGTTATAACATGCACTGATAAATCATTCATGATTCAAAGACCAGGAACTGAAAATGTAACTACGAACTGAATAAAATTCCCCAGGTTGACAGCCCACAAATTCCAGATTCCAAAGGGTGTTAGCGTTTGGCTTAGCAATGCTAACTCTGCTCCTCCGTTGACCACTGTGGGATCAGAAGCCTCTGTACACTCCTTTTAATCCCTCTTAAAGGAGCGACAGGGTCATGAGGAAATGGTTTTAATCTGCATTCTGAGAAATAGGGCGAGACGGAGAAAGAGAATAACTATAGGGCCTGCTTAGTCAGAAAAGCTAAGCAGCTTCTGGTTAGCACATAATGAATTGAGAGAGGAGGAGTTCAGAAATAAACTTGGCAAGAAAAAACGCTGTGCTATCAGTGTTGGGTAACCTTATTTTTATAAGTAAGTCATTATAATATTGCGTTACTCCTTAATAAGTAGCTACATTCATTATGTATGTTCACCACCACTATCTCTGTGCATTCAGTACAAATAAAAGAGATATGAAGAGACATTACAGGTCATGCAAGATACTGTACAATACTCATGTCAGAAAAACATAGTAAACAAACAGATATTTAGAAAGTCTACAATCTGTAGGTCTTCATGTCATATTTATAATAAAGACTCAATTACTGGAATTTGCATGATTTGTTTTTCCATTGACATGGGAGCCAATATGAATAATGAAGATAAGAATAACCACTGTCTTACCTAAAGCAGCAAAGTCCAACACTTGAACCTGATTATACACATGTCATCATGTGATGTGCCCAACGACAATGCCAGAGTCAACTTGAGATGTTTTTCAGACATCAGGGAATGCCAACCTAAAATGTTGTAGGAATAAGTCTAATGAATAAATTAATATTTTTCACTGAAGTCATCTCAGTGCTTGTTTTGAGCTGATCCACAGTACGTACAGACGCCACTGATTGATCGCATTCAACTGCAAATGCCCATGTTGATACATCTTGAATTGTTTTTAATGCCACCAAAATGTCTTCAAAATGGTTTCACGAATCAAATTTCATGTTTATTATAGAACAAAAATGTTGACTATTGTAAGACATTTTGTCGACGTTCACAAACCATGTAGTATGTTGCTCGCAGCTGCTGATCCAGAGTCAGCTTTTCTCATCGTATTCACCCAGTTAAGGGGAGCTTTAACATGGAGCAGTTCGTCTGCATAACGCCGGGTTCACACACCCTCCGTCAGCGGGGCGGTTGCGCTGGATGTTCACATTGGCCACTTCTCTTCTCTGAGAAAAGCAGTGCCTCTGCGCAGTTATCTATGGGGTCCTACACCAATTTATTTCTTTAATCCTATAATCTCCTGATTATTTTAGTGTTGTACTGCACCTAGAGCCGCTGAGCTCAGCATGAGCTGTGCGGAAATAATATGCGCAACGGCGAAACTATCCGCTCACTGCCACATCTGGGACGCTTCTGGGATGCATCACCTCGTGACTCACGCTTGCAGTCTAAACGGTATCATCTGTTAATATGGGCACCGAAACGAAAACGCGCAGCTCACGCCTCGCTCACAGAGGATATGTGATATGTGAGTGTTTAAATTTTTTTTTTAATGCAGCGTGTATTTACACATGAATCAGTTGCGTTACACTCAACCGAATGTTGAATGTTAAATGCTTTAACACAGAGCAGTTCGGTCATGACAATGGCAAAGTTTATGTTGGCTGCTCATTTAGTTACTTTACTTGTTGAAAAAGTAATCTGATTACATATCACGGTACTTTTATTACGTTACCCCAACACTGTACGCAATAGGGTACAACTGACTGCCAGCAGAACAATAAAAAAACGACTGACAAAGTCATTGGTTCATAGGTATAAAATGGCATAATGTTTATTTAAAGTGTTTTTCACAACAATTTGTGATAGACAAATATGTGCTTTGTTTAAGAGTAGGTAGAATTAATAGTTTGTTCTAGTCTGCATTAACATTAAAAAGTTTTAGTTTAATATTTGAAATGTATTTTCTTGCCATTGACGGACATATTGTAATATATTGCTTATATGCTTAATATATTTTAAGTAGGATATTTTTGATACAGATAACATAAAAACATACATTTGCCTTATGGGTTTCGTCATTCGCAGGGCATAATTAAAGTGGGCGGTCATTGCTTAACACTTTTGCCTTGGTTCTTGTTTCCCTGGCAAGAACTGCTTCTCTGATTGGTGGATCTCTTTGTTGGACTATGAATAGAGTTGATCAGCAATGAAACAATATTCCTTAAAAATGTTGAAATGACACTGTCTTGTATCTTTTACAGAAGCATATACCATTGCTTAACAACTACAGAGGTCATGATACATTTGTTTTTAATTGGTGTATATGTTCTTAATAAAAAAAATATATATTTTCACCATTTTCACTTACAGAACCCAACTGTTGCGCTCTACTGAAATTATCTTCCAATGAAATCTAGAGATGAAAGCTGAATAATGAACCAATGGAGTCCTGAACTCTCCTTACTAATCCAGGCATTACGATTGTAAAGAAATCCATTTGCATTGCACTGCAGGATTTCTTTAGACTCTGGCCTTATTTTCCTCTCTCTCACTACTTTACTTTCTTTCCTCTCCATATTTACCAACTCCCTCAAGTATAGCATGCTTGACTTTGCTTGTAAAGAGAGGAAAGCTCCTGGGGTTCTCCCCATATGCTCAGAGAAATGCATTTGCATGAGCAATAAACCTAGGCAGCCTCAAACTTTATTTCCATTACGTTTTTGTTGTTGTAATTTTTAAAATCCTCTTGGTATTTTTTAAGCCAGAATTTATACATTATAGTAGTGTTTCCCAAACTGGGGTATGCGTACCCCTGGGGGTACGTGAGGTGACAATGGGGGTACGCAAATAACATTCTGAGATTTACCGTTCTTTCAATTTCATAACAGTCTAATATAACATTCAAACCCAGTTCATGTATTTGCCACTGGCAAAAATTATTTTGTGTGCCCCAAGTGTAGAAACACCAAAACAGTTGTGTCATAAAGGTCAGAAAAATATGCAATGAAATAACCCTATCTTTTGCGGTTAAAAGAATTAATCACACAAGTATTTTTTTTTCGCCAGCCCAGTTCAGTGCTAGGTGCTGTAGCTTGGTGATAGCATGTAAAATACTCCACTGTTTTACCAGACTTGCACTTATCAGTCGTCCATGATTTTAGTTTAGTTTTTGTTTTGTTTCGCAGTTTAAAACGCAATTTGTATTTAAGGTTATATAAGGATGCATAGGGACTTTTGATACTGATGGCATAAGTTCAAAAGTTTGATGACAGGTGTCAGACATTTAGCAGCACCAAATAATTTTCCATATTCATACGCAATAAGTTTCAATCACATTTGCTCGCACGGTAGAGACCTGTTCTTACATTGTCACAATGTTTTTCAGCAAATGAGCTCAGCCTTGCTAAAAGTGTCAAATGGGACATAAAAAAGAGTTCACTGTCCTTTTTTTGCATATCGAGGAGCCGTTTTGTGGTCCGTTCTGCATAACGCAGTGGCTCATTTTAGCTTATCGCAGCCCATTCGGCATGTTTCGCGGCTGACCCACCGGCCCGCTCGGTTCTCCCAATGGCCAGTCCCCACCTGATCGGCCCCAAAGTGTGTCGGCCCCTTGGGAAAATGCCCGGTATGCCAGATTACCAGTCCAGCCCTGTGTTTAATATAAGGGAATTGTTTTACAAATATAATTGTGTTAAACAGACATATTTTCAAATTACCTTGTGTGAATTTTATCTATGCATTTGAGAGTGGGTACGCGAAAGGATGTTGAATGTTTGAAGGGGTACGCCACTGTAAAAAGTTTGGGAACCACTGCGTTATAGAATCTAAGATATCAAATCAATCGAATACCTTTTTTGTCACTCAACCATATACACAAGTGCAACAGTCTTTAATAGACTTTTTAATAGAATAGTAATAGACCTTACTCAGAGTAGATGCCATTAGAATGAGCAAAACGACCGAAACAATTTTTAAGTTCATGATGTAATACAGCTCTTAATTTAAATATAAATTGATCTTGGTTTAAGGATGTTTTTCCTTGAAAACATGGCAAAAATACTGATTAAGAAAATAGTTTTTTGCGATGCATGATATTTGAGTAGAATTCACAGTTTAGTTTAATGTAAAGGTTCACCCAAAAATGAACATTTTTATCATTTATTCATTATAAATGTCTTTTTGTTCCAAACACATATGACATTCCTTATGATGTGGAACACAAAGGAGATGCTAAGTAGTATGTTTGTCTCCAAAGTCACCATTCACTTTCAATTCTGATGCATTCATCTTTTTTTATTCTTCTTATTTTTTTTTTAGATAAAACAAAAGTGGTGCTGTAATTCTGTAAATCTGCCTGTTGATTCTTTTTTTCCTTTTAAGAAAACCCCTTTCCATTGTGTGGAACAACTGTCAACAATTGAATTATACAGTATATACTATAATATATACTATATATATATATATATATATATATATATATATATATATTCATTCATTCATTCATCTTCAACCGCTTATCCTGTACAGGGTCACAGGGGGCTGGAGCCTATCCCAGCTAACATTGGGCGAAAGGCGGGGTACACCCTGGACAGGTCGCCAGTCCATCGCAGGGCCACACATATACAGACACACACTCATACTCACATCCACACCTAGGGCAATTTTTGGAGACACCAATTAACCTAGCCTGCATGTCTTTGGATGGTGGGAGGAAGCCGGAGCACCCAGAGAGAACCCACGCAGACACGGGGAGAACATGCAAACTCCACACAGAAAGGCCGGGGCAACCGGGGTTTGAACCCATGACCTTCTTGCTGTGAGGCGACAGTGCTAACCACTGCACCACCGTGCCGCCCTATATATATATATATATATATAAAATGATTTATTTATTTATTTTTATTTTTGTATGTAACTAATGGTCTTAGCAAGGCAGAGAGATTGTCGAGCAGAGCTGATTTATTAGTAGAGAATGCCTTCCAGTCACAGAATGTGTGTGTGTGTGTGTTTGTGCAGATTCTGAGGTGACATTATATAAAGATAATCATGGCTGACACACAGATAAAACACTCGCTCATGGATGTCATTAACATTTTGGTCTCATGGCATTTAGCCAATCAGAACAAAGTGTGTAAGGTTGACTAACCAATCACAAAGCAGCATGCATTCAGTTATGACACATGCTGAACTGGTCGTACCCCTTTTAGTAAGAAATGAAATGGCTTGAACTCTATTGCCCACTCTGAGTCAAAGCTACAATAATGTGGTTTGCCAAGCACATCAACAAAATCACAACTCCAGCTGTGTATGTATATCTATATAATCCTACGTGTATCAGTTGTGGACGTCTTTCATACAAATAGATTAAGTCATGCTTGCACATTTAAAAGACTTTTTGCTGTATTCTGTATTTTTTTCCCTTATATTTCAATTTAAGATTTATTGGTTCCCTGTTCATTTCATCAAACTGCAATCATGATGAATTGTGTTTATAACATGCGTCACACAATTTCAGTATCATACAGTTTCATTTATATTTTAGTGAAATCTCTTGTGATTTGGCAACATGCATTATATTTTATGAACATTTCCCTTTGTGTATAACCCAAAGGCCCTGAATCTCCAAGGACGTCTGAAATTCCTGCATGGACAGAACCAACGATTGGATGACGGGGGCCAAATGCCGCCCCAGCTCGCCCTGTTTGCCATAGCAACACCCATACAGCCTCCCTCCATAATGGAGATCCGAACCAAGAACATGATTTTCCGAACAAAGCACAAGCTGGACTTCACCCCAATGGCCTGTGATGCAAAGTAATTTTGATAATTTTTATTCCTTGTTAATATGGCAAAAATGTAATAAATACGTATTTCTTATAATAATAAGATTATTTTTTTTGAAGTATTTTGAAAAAATTATAATTTGACATGCAATATATACATATTTTACCACAGATATCTTCACGACTAAAATAGAAAATGTTATCGAAGTTGCTTATGTTGGTTCTGACTGTGTTTTAGGGGTAAAATCGTTCTTGGCTACACAGAGGCAGAGCTGAGAGTTCGTGGTTCAGGATACCAGTTCATTCACGCAGCCGATATGCTCTACTGCGCCGAGAACCACGTTAGAAGTAATATTTTCAAATTTTTCCTTTTGTACTTTTGATCAATTAAAGTAAATGTATCCCAAAGGGACTACACTGATGAGCCAAGCATTATGACCACTCACAGGTAAAGCATATTAACATTGCCTATTTCCTAACAAGGCCACATGTCAAGGTCTGGGTAGATTAGATGGTTAGCAAACAATCAGTTCTCGTAGTTGATGTGTTGGATGGAGGAGAAATGGGCAGGAGAAAAGACCTGAGCAACTTTGACAAGGGCCAAATTGTTATGGCCAGATTACTGGGTCACAGCATCTCTGAAATGGCAAGGCTTGTGGGATGCTTTCTGTCAGCAGTGGTGAGTCCCTGCTGACAGTTGTCCGAGGAGGGACCAATCGTGCCCAAGGACATCAATGCTATCCCGTCTGTTCCGAACTGACAGAAGGTCTACTGTGGGACAAATCACCGAAACTTTTAATGATGGTTACAAGAGGAATGTGTCACAGCACACAGTAAATCGCACCCTGATGCATATGGGGCTGCATAGCCATAGACCGATCAGAGTGCCCATGATGACCTCTGTCCACCTTTGAAAGCCCCTACAATGGGCACGTGAGCATCGAAACTGGACCATGGAGCAGTGGATGAAGGTCGCTTGGTCCGATGAGTCCTGTTTTCTTTTACATCACGTGGATGGCCGTGTACGTGTGCACCATTTACCTTGGGAAGTGATGGCACCAGGATGCACTGTGGGAAGACGACAAGCTGGTGGAGGGAGTGTAATGCCCTGGGAAATGTTCTGCTGGGAAACCCTCCAGCCATTCATTTGGATGTCAATTTGACCTGTACCACCTACCTAAACATTATTAGAAGATCAGGTACACCCCATCATGGTAATGATATTCCCTGATATCAGTGGGCTTATTCAGCAGGACATTGTGCCCTGCCACACTGCACACATTGATTGGGAATGGTTTGAGGAACATAATGAAGAGTTCAAGGTGTTGCCCTAGCCTATAAATTCCCCATATCTCAATCCGATTGAGCATCTGTGGGATGTGCTGGATCAACAAGTCTGATCCACAGCAGCTCCACCTCGCAACTTACAGGACTTGGAGGATCTGCTGCTAATGTCTTGGTACCAGATACTACAGGACACATTCAGGGGTCTTGTAAAATCTAGGCCTTGGCGAGTCGATGCTGTTTTGGCAGCACACAGAGGACTAACAGCATATTAGGCAGGTGCTTATAATATTTTGGCTCATCAGTGTATTTCAAAGAGGAAATTAACTAAAATTGCAACTACATGTCAATTGCATTGATCCAGTGTTTAAGAAATAGCAATGCTAAATTAAGTCTCTGCTGATGCATTGTGACATTGTTGCCAAGGGCTTAGTGGCTAAAATAAAATCCAGTGACACTAAAAGGATTTAGCTCTGTGTGCTTAAAAAAACACTTGAACAAGTAACAGTGCTCCCATTCAGTGTAGTTCATGGGAGATGATGGGGATTTACATTTAAGGAACTCCATATATTTTATCATAGGACGTAATATATGTTGATGGTTTATGGGTAAGCTTTGGGTGGATCTGGAGAATCATGTTTTTTCTAGTAGAAAGAAAAGAGTAATATTTTCCCATAATCACATAGATTATGATGGAGATTGTACAAATCTTTGGAGCTATGAAAAGACAGAAATGTAAACTAGGGTCGCAAATGTATATCAGCATTTTTCTGTGGAACCAAAAGCCTATGGCCTCAATCGGTGGATAAACAACACCAGTGAGGTTGACTCTTGATTTGATTTTAGCATGTGATTAATAATCTGACAAATTTGCACAGCGATTTAAGTAATTTTCTATTTTCTATTTTGACATATCTTGATTTGATTAGCGTAGTACCTGCACAAGATCTGTTAAATAGCCAGGCACCTGATAAAGAAATTGTCCCAAGATTTGTAATGACTATAAGTAGTTGGCTCCAAACACAGATTGGACAGCATTGGCTATTTCAGTTTGTAGTTGCTAGCCATAAATGACAACCTAAAAACAATGTTCCAAAATGTTGCACAATTTGGGAATTTGGGAACCAACATTTAGTCAGCCTATCTGATAACTATTACATTAATTCATGAACCAAGCATGACATGTATAACTAAAAATACATTGCTTTGCCATGTCAGAGAGTTAAATTGAAAACTGTTGACCATTGCCCTAACAGTGATCAAGACTGGAGAAAGTGGCCTGACTGTGTTCCGACTGCTTACAAAGGACAACCGCTGGAAATGGGTACAAGCTAATGCTAGACTTGTCTACAAGAACGGCAAGCCTGACTACATCATCGCCACTCAGAGGCCTCTTGTGTAAGTATATAAATGCTAATGTAAATGTCAGTGGTAACTGATGGGACTGCTTGCTATGTAAGGTTTTAACAATAAATGAATTGACAACTTTGTACCCTTCTGCTAAAAAAATGTCTGCTAACTTTATACAGAGAAGAAGAGGGTGGGGAGCACTTGAGGAAGCGATCTATGCATCTTCCCTTCACCTTTGCCACTGGAGAAGCTCTGCTGTACCAAACAGGCTATCCCATCCCAGGCTTCTCCGACAACATTCAGGGAAAAGGAAAGAACAACAAAACCAAAAAGAGCAAGGGGGATAAAAGCTCCAAGGATGATCTGGACCCCAGCTCTCTTCTGGGAGCCATGATGAGACAGGATGAGACAGTTTATGTTTGCCAGCCTGCAATGGAGCCAAGAATGTCCTTCCACAGTAGCCTCTTCAGTGAGCAAGGAGAGACTAGCACTTTCTCTTCCTCTGCAGAGAATGATAGTTGGAATTCAGCACAGAATGGTGGAGTTCCAAATTCCAAATTAGAGCCTTCAAGTTTTGACCCACTTCTGGCAACATTAGACTCTCTGTCCCTGGAAAACGAGGAGAGCTGTTCCAACAGTGAACTCTTTAATGCCCTAGAGAACCTCGGGCTCAACGCAGAAGATTTGGAGTTACTTCTTCTGGATGAGAGGATGATCCAGGTAGAGATGGAACCAGATTACATTCCATCTCTTAACGATATTCTTACCAACAATGAAATCCTTTCCTACATCCAGGATTCGTTGGAGAACAGGATCGAGGATTTACCAAGTGCTGAAGATACTCAGATCTCTGTTGCTGCACTAGATTCTGCTGAACCTCCTAAGCCATGTTTTGCGTCCGAGTCGGCACCTCAGGTTACTTCCTCCATGCCTGCTCCATACATACCTTTCTGGCCTCAAAATAAACCAGCACCCATAGTTCAGCTTTCGCAACAGATGCAGCAACATCTTAACGGTCAGTCGGTTTGCCACAAAACTGAGAACTGGATCCAGGAACCAATGCCTCAGGTGTCTACAACAAATACTGAGACAACTACATTTAACCAGTATGATTCCTTGTTGGCTAACTCGGTGACAGGTGTCCACAATGGTCACTGGGTCGCAGAACACGCGCAAACCAACTTAAACAAGACCTTACAATTTGGTGACAAGATAACGGAAATTAGTAAAGCACAACCACAGCAATGGAAACAAAATCATTTGCCACTCCCATTTCAGTATAAACACAAAACTGTTGAGGTTGGCGAGAGCCCTACAAATGGCTACAGTGACCCTCAATGGCACGGATACAACTTTGCCAACCCAGTTGACTTTGTTGCAAATGGATCTTGTTTTCCTAAAGGACAGACCCCACATATACAGAACACAATGAGTAACCATGTGGGTTATAGTATGGCTAACAGATCAGGTGTGGATTTTACAATGAACAGCAGTTCTGCTGCTGATGTGGGGCAGTTTCAGGGAATCATGGCATCATCTTCATCCTATCAGCAAGGTTATCTGAAACAGCAGCAGCAGCCAAAGGTCACATCCACTTTTTACGCTTCCTATACCAAACAAAACTCCTCACTAGAGCATATCCTGGGATTAGCACCTCCTCCGAACCTTCCCTCATTGACAGATTATGGTTCTGATATGACCCATGACAACACCCACAGTAAGGTAAGAACTACTAAGGGAAGATGGACATGCTCTTGGATGAAAATCCAATGTTGGTTCTGGAACAACATTCCTATTAAAGAATTACAGGCCACACTTATCCATAACCTCAAGACCTGTGGATAATTTACCCCTTAAATCAAATTGTGAAATGTGAAATGATTGGTTGATAAACGACAAAATGAC
The DNA here is from genome assembly GCA_032164185.1 of Moxostoma hubbsi. Taxonomy (NCBI): domain Eukaryota; kingdom Metazoa; phylum Chordata; class Actinopteri; order Cypriniformes; family Catostomidae; genus Moxostoma; species Moxostoma hubbsi. The sequence goes on from JAVLUX010000048.1 coordinate 17,962,213, forward strand.
AATGCTAAATCTCTAAACCCTATCTGACTGGTTGATAAGAATGTTGTTCCAGGACCATCAAGGATGTTAAACCAGGAATATGTCCAATTTTAATGAAGAAGAAATAGCAATATTTCTCTGATTATTTTTATTGGGAATGACCAAAAGTACTGCATTACTTTCTTTCTTTCTTTCTTTCTTTCTTTCTTTCTTGCTATATGAATATATGGCATAGATTGTTTAAAAATGTCTTTAACAATTCCTATAATAGCTTTAGCTTTTATAGTCCTGTGTGGATTCTTATTTCAGTGTAGTTACCATTTTCAGTGTTGTAAGAATTTAGATTGTTAGTTCTGTTCAGCAGTACCACCGCTCTCTAAATGCAGAGTACACAACCTACATAGGGACACCAACCCTGAGTATACCCCTTCCTTCCTGTCCATACAACATTGGTGGGATTTTGGTAAAACAACTGCCAACAGTACACTCTCAACATCAGTAAAGACATGACCCAGTCTAGGAAAACATTAGAGGCAGAAATTGGTCATCTCCAAGAATTAGCAGATTCCTCTGGAGAACGTAGTCATGTTGAGGCTCTCTCAGTGAAAAAACATCAGTTAGTTGACCTACTGGGGATAAAGGTACAGGGAGCTCTGGTTCGTTCAAGTTTTTTAAGCATGGATCAAATGGATGCACCCTCTAAATATTTTTTGGTCTCAGAAAAAGAATGGCCAAATGAAATGTATTCATGCTTTGCACTCAAGAGCAGTGTGTTTTTATGAAGAACTTTATAAAAGTGCGCTTGTGCCTGAACAAGGGGCTAGCAGTGTTTTTTTTTATTTATTATGTTTTTTTATATATAATTTGTCTAAGGTATCAAACAAGTGAAATACAGAGCTTGGTAGAGCTTTGAGAATAGGAGAACTGCACAAATCTCTCCAAGCTATGGAATCAGGGAAAGCACCAGTCATTGACCCGGCTTCCAGTAGACTTCTATAAATCCCTCTGGCCAATGGTTAGGGAGGACTTGCTTATCGTAATTAATGGCAGCTTATCTAACAGTAGGCTGACTTTGAGTTGCCGTAGAGCTGTCCTTACCCTGCTTCTGAAAAAGGGAGATCTCACTGATATTAAAAGATGGCGTCCGATTTCTGTGCTGTGCAGTGACTACAAGTTGCTCACTAAAGCATTGGCCAATAAACTAGCTAAAGTAATGGATCAAGTAATTCATCCAGATCCAACTTATTGTATCCCTGGTAGGACCATTATTGACATTATTAGTTAGATTCAAGATACTTTAGATATCTCAAAGCTGTTAAATTTAGATACTTCTCTGATTGCATTAGATCAAGAGAAAGCTTTTGATCGGGTTGAGCACTCCTCTTTGTATAATACTTTATCAGCTTTTGGTTTTTGCCAAGATTTTATTGACAAGATTAAGGTTCTGTACTATGATGTTGAGAATTCAATTAAGATTAACGGTGGTTTATGTGCTCCTTTTAATATCTATAGGGGTGTAAGGCAAGGATGTTCATTGTCTGGAATGCTGTATCTCTAGCTATAGAACCTCTGCTGGATAATCTAAGAACAAACATAGAGGGGATATGTATACCAAACTGCAGTGCTGTGCGCCTGTCTACAAATTCTGATGATGTAGCGATTTTGATAAGTGAACAAAGAGATGGAGATGTTATATTGACCACACTAAAATAATTTGGAACATTATCTTCTGCCTAGATAAATTGGACTAAGTGAAGCACTAAGTTTTGGACAAATGTCAGATGGGGTGCCAAGTCTCCCTGATGGGCAATCTATGTGTAAATCTATGTGTAATTGGGAGTGTTTTTGGCAGACACCACTTTCATACAGAATAGCAGTGGGAGTGGCAGTCAAAAAAGTTAAAGAATGTTTAGATAAATAGAAATGAGTTTTAACAAAAATGTCTTATAGGAGAGGAACACTCATTATAAATCCTTTTGGCATCGTTTTGCATGTGTGGATCCTCAACCAAATCTGCTTGCAGAAATCCGGTCTATATTATTAAACTTTCTCTGGGATAAATTACAGTGGGTTTTACAAAGTGTTTTATACATACCAAAAGAAGAAGGAGGGCATGGCATTATACATTTTCAAAGCAGGACTACAGCTTTCCTTGTACAGTTTGTTCAGAGACCGCTTACTGGGCCAGTTGACTTTAGCTGGAGATCTGTTGCTTGTGAAATCTTGCAGAACCTTAGGGGGTTGGGGCTTGACAGGTCCCATTTCTTAATTAACCCTCTAAAATTTGACATCTCTGGGATGGGAATAACCCAGACTCCGATGACCCTTTCACTAGATTGATTTTGTCCCCCAAATTGGAGGGATGTGCTGGACATTTTGTAGGCAATGGAAAATTATTATCAAAAAGAGTAGGTGACAATGTTGCAATTGCAGTTAATGCTTTTATTTCTGTTTTTAAATTCTTAAATGTCCTTTCTACTTTGAAAGAGAAACTGTTTTTCATGCTTTCATGTACCTTATTTATTTTTTTTAAAAAAAGTTTGGTATCAGTTGTTGAACTTCATCTTGGGCCAGGCAAAAATGGCAATATAGCAGAAAGAACAAAGTTGAGAACATTTCAGAGCAAGATGCAATAATGGTGTTTTATAACCTAGTCAAATCCAGGGTTTTAATTGATATTACCTATTATAAAATAATAAATAATCTTTTAACCTTTGAATTGATTTGGTGTTGCAAAAATGCTTTGTGCTCTTAATTATTGATGATGATTTGCATTTTTTGTACATTTTTAAGAGTTTTTTGTAGACTTTTAGTTTGTGATAACCAATTCCTGTGATTTCTTTCATGCAAAGTGTTTTAATGGTGTTTTAAATAGTACTAAAAAATCATTTCAAATTTAGTTCTTTTTATCTATCTATATATCTGTCTGTCCATCCGTCCGTCCTTCCATCTAACTTTGCTATATTAATATATGGCATAGATTGTTTAAAAATGTCTTAACATTTCCTATAGCTAATGGTAAAGACCCTTTAAAGTCCCTGACTGGCTCGACAAGTGCAGTTCTCTTTCCTGTCTTTAAACAGGACTATGGGATTCAAATGGCTTCAAAGCTATTAGACATGGACAGAAAGTCACAACTTTAAATCATATTTTAAAGAAAGACAACAATTATGATTAACCTGTATATTAATATTATATATGAGATTGAAACAGCTCAGACAGTCTTAGATTGTAGTTTAAAAAGGTTTTCTCTACCCCATATATCCACCCCACCCCCTTCATATTTCTCCCTCTTTTTCTTTTTCCATTGGCCTAAATGTTCACTCTAATCTAATTGTGCTCTCTATAAGAGAGCAAGACCTAACTAATGTGCTGAGACTGCATAATGCACAGCGGCAGACCTATAATGTCTTGCCAGGCTCTGCAGATCCTCTTTGGGGCCCTGCACAGGTGGATGTTTGCTTTGCCCGCTGTGTTTCTTAATATTGTAATCTTAAGCTTAGGTGTGTAAGTTACGTCCAGGTCGAGCCACTCGAACAGACTGGCTTTTTCGCATTTTCTATACTCACGGTAGACAACTGTAGCATCTAGTCCATTGTAACATGGACGCCTAAGTCCATGAAAGGGAGAGAGGGATAGAAGCCCCCACAAAAGGACCGCTCATGCAGCAGGATATAGTCTGAGACCATGGGCCCCTGTCTGCACTCATTTATCCAGACAGTCTTGCCTCTCCACATGCAGGGCACCATGCTGTGATCTATTATGGTTAAGGTTTGGGATTGGTTTTAGTTGTTGAGTGTAAGTGGTTCATGCTGAGTCAACTATCACTACTACTGTTGCTCATACTTATAGCTAGGAATTTGAACAAACTCCAAAGTATTGAGTATTAATCTTTGGTGCACAACTCCCTAAATTTTTGTGCTAAGGACATGAATGCTACCTCAAATCATGCAGCTTTTTGAGAAGAGGTGTGCTATTACTTTTTTAAGTGATCAGATTAACAATTTTCACCAAGCAGATGATAAAACAGGCGAAAAACCAAGACTATATTCAAGAAGAAACCAGAACCACATCTAGGGACCAGAATATCATAGAGAATTGGAGTGGGCGCTTTGGACTTGATCCAGTAAGCAACCACAAAGCAGCGCCCTAGAAACCACATACTGTAGCAACATGCTAAAAACACTTACAACAATATTTCAGTTTTCATATCTAGAAGTACGAGCTGGACTCTGTGTGAGTGTGTGTGTGTGTGTGTGTGTGTGTGTGTGTGTTTGTGTTCAGGGTCATTGCTCTTAGATGAAAGGAGAATAGAGCTTCACTGCCTACCCAGGCGTGAGCAGCCATGACCTACTCTCCAGCTTCAACATTACCTCATGCATACTAACACTCATACAAACATAATCACACTTTCATACTAACTATATGAGCTTTGTGATATGGCCAGATTCTAACTGTATCTATATATACTACAACTATGGACTATAAACACCAATATAGCCTGTATATACGCTAACTATAGTATATGAGAACTATAGTAAATACATACACTAATTTCAGCAGCTTTGTGATGTGGCTACTCTATATACTAACTATAACTATATATACCATAACTAAAATATGCATATGTACAGGATATATAACATAAAAGTATACAAACCCTTTAATGTGTCCCGTTGCTCATCAAGCCATTTAATAGTCTCAATCTGTTATTCTTGTGAATGCCTGTGGTCAGTATTTCGCCTTGTTAATGCTGTGTTGAATAACTTCAACGCTTTGAGTGGGATTATTATTGAGTGTGAGACTCCTGAAGTGAAGTGCTTCGAGAGGCTCGTCATGAGGCACATTAAGACCCAGCTGCCCCCCTCTCTAGACCCACTGGAGTTCGCGTATCGTCCAAACCGTTCAACAGACGACGTCATCGCCACCATCCTCCATCTGGCCCTCACCCACCTAGATAAAATTGAATGCTGTTCATAGACTTCAGCTCAGCATTCAACACAGTAATTCCTCAGCACCTGATTGGAAAGCTGAACCTGCTGGGCCTGGACACCTCCCTCTGCAACTGGATCCTGGACTGTCTGACTGGGAGACCTCAGTCAGTCCGGATTGGGAACAGCATCTCCACCACCACCACACTGAGCACTGGGGCACCCCAGGGCTGTGTGCTCAGTCCACTGCTGTTCACTCTGCTGACTCACGACTGTGCAGCAATGCACAGCTCGAACCACATCATTTAGTTCGCCGATGACACAACCGAAGTGGGTCTCATCAGCAAGAACGACGAGTTAGCATACAGAGAGGAGGTGCAGCGGCTAACGGACTGGTGTAGAGCCAACAACCTGTCTCTGAATGTGAACAAAACAAAAGAGATGGTTGTTGCCTTTAGGAGAGCACAAGGTAAACACTCTTCGCTGAACATCGACGGCTCCTCTGTGGAGATCGTCAAGAGCACCAAATTCCTTGGTGTTGACCTGGCGGAGAACCTCACCTGGTCCCTCAACACAAGCTCTATTACCAAGAAAGCCCAGCAGCGTCTCTACTTTCTTCAAAGGCTGAGAAAAGCACATCTCCCACCCCCCATCCTCACTACGTTCTATAGAGGGACTATTGAGAGCATCCTGAGCAGCTGCATCACTGCCTGTTTGGGACTTGCACCGTTTCGGAAAACCCTGCTAGAGGATAGTGAGGAAAGCTGAGAAGATCATCTGGGTCTCTCTTCCCTCCATCAAAGACATTTACAAAATACACTGTATCCGCAAAGCAACCAGCATTGTGGATGACCCCACACACCCCTCACACAAACTCTTCACCCTCTTGCTGTCTGGCAAGAGGTACCGAAGCAATCGGGCCCTCACGGCCAGAGTGTGTAACAGCTTCTTCCCCCAAGCTATCAGACTCCTCAATACTCAGAGACTGGACTGACACACACACACACGTGTCCTGAGTTGCACTTTAATTATTGTCACTTTATAACTGGCTGCTACCTCAATAACTGCTATGTCCATAGATCACTATCTCATAGTATGTTATGTTTACAGTTGGCATTTTTAGAAACTGTCAACTTTTTGCACTACTGTGTCCTGGTCAGCGCTGCACTGTCTATCACTGTGCGTATTGTCCTGTTAATTTTTAGTAATTTATTGTACCGTCCCATACTTTTTGCACACGTTTGCACGTGCACTTTATATAGGTATGTTTCACTGTGTACTGTACTTACTGTATATGGTTGAACGACAAAAAAAACCACTTGACTTGACTCCACCTGTCTTTCCTAGCTCGCTTAACATAATTATTGCATTTAAAAACATAAAACAGAATATTCAGTTAGAAATTATGTAGAGCATGTCTTCAGTTTATCCATCGGGATTTGACTGGATTGTGAAATGTGGGTTATGATATTATTAGTGGTGTTTTGCAGGCAACCATCACTATTACAATTGCGCATACTTGGGGTTAGGGATTGTTCTAAACTCCTAATCCTAAGTATTAAAGGAATGGTTAATGGGGGTGCATCAGCAGAAAAGTTGTTTGAGAGGTGGAGAATGTTTTCTTGTCATAATTTGATGGAGATTATTTTAGGTTAGCATGTAGCATGTCAGCAGTTTGGGTATTTGATATTTTCGATGCATTTGTCTGTTGTACATCCCATCTAAAATCAGCAGTTAAATTGAGGGGATGGTTGTTTGTTGCTAAGAGAACTATAACAGTGCCAAAAACACTGTTGCTTGGTCAGTGGGATTATTTTGTGAATCTATGTGTGATCCCGATCAACTGATAATCTTAGGGCCTTAAACAACCCCAACAAACAAACATCTACTGCTATTCTAGTTCCATAAGTTTGTGATAAACATTGAAATAGAGCTGTTTAATTTAGGTCAATAGCAAAGAAATCAGCGCTAATGCTAATAAGTTAGCTTGCCTGCTCATGGTAGCATTGTTTTTATGTTGTATCTGTATTTATGGGAAAATCTGATGAAAATAAGTCCTGGTTAAATTTTACCCCAAGGTGGATGATTCTCAAGAAACCTGTCAAGGAAATCTCTTACAAAAAACTCTAGAGTTCTGGCAAACTTACCACATTTTGATGCATATTTGCCACTCGTTATTTTCCCATGCAAATGAGCTTGTGATTTATCACAAAAGTTTGCAGCTCTTCACCGATAGTGGTGAACCTGCAACAAACCTTTGGCAACAATGGACAATTTGCTGCAAGTTTGTGAAAATAATGTGAATATAATTAATTAGTGGCGAATTAGTGGCAAGTTTGCAGCAAATTTGCCATGAACTCACGATTTTTGTAAGAGATGTCCTGGTCTTATTTAACCCCAAAATCTAATGAAGCAAGTATAGCATAACATTTTGAATAAAGAAAATTAAGCCTCTTTTTAGGCCCATTAATATTTTATTCATTGTGACATCGTTTTCAAGACACACGTTTAACACATTCTTATTTCTTTTGATTTCGGTGTGAAATAAGACCATGGTCTTTAAACTGTGTTACATTCAAATGCTACACTTAAAGCTAAGATAAATGTTGCCATGTTGCAATGCTCTCAGCAAATTATAATCATAATTTCATAATTTAATGTGTTAAACAATAGTAAACATTGCTAAATTTTCATTTACAGTTAGAATGAATCTCATGATGATAGTCTCATGATTGATTTTTTTTTGTTTGTTTTTTTTAGATGGATACGGGTTTCATACTCAACTCCACAACTGTGGCCTACACAGGAAGTTGTCTGGTTCCCAATGGCAACGCAGTGGCCACAACCGACAACAGTCCCCACACCCTTCCTGAGCCGCTCACACCTCCTCCAGATCCTCAGACCACTGGCTTCTACCTCTGATCAGACTCAGTACAGATTCATCCGAATAGATAGTCAATCACAAATCAAATGGCAAACAAAAAAGTGAAAAGGAGACAAAAATATGAATTTTTTAGTTTTAAGTTTGCTTATTTATACTAAATGAGCCACATTAACCTCTGGAATATCTAACCAATTAAAGTCGCTGAAGAAACTTCCGCCAACATGATGTGATAGCACTCCCAATGATTCCATATTTGAACATTGTTTGGATTATTTCTGATTAAGTATGAGATAAAATTGATGATGGTTAGTGAAATGTACAGAAAATGCGATTGGCATGCAGTATGCAGTTTTACGGGTTGTTCACACAGAACACGTTTTTGCGTCCGTCTGCTGAATCATGTTTTGGAATTACTTTTCAATGAAACATGCTGGATGGGCGTCTTTGATCATTGCGACCCATCTTGCTGCTTTTTAAGCATTCTGTGCCATGAATCGATGCCCCGTCAAGCTAAAAGTACTTCAACTTTTAAAAATGTGTCTTGAGATGCCTGCATTCTCTTACGTTCGTTGCACTACGTCCAATTTTTCGCTGTGACTTTTTCTTCCCGCAAGAGCGTGTTCTGTGTGAACGGCACAATTAGAGGTGGTCCATCTGTAATAAGTGTGTGTTGGGGCATGTATGTTTGTGCATATGTATGTGTGAGTACGTGTAGTCGCCATTTATTAGGCCCTATTCATAAAAACGCCAGCAGAACGATTTTTGAACATGTAAATTGTATATACAAATTATATTCCACAACTTGTCTAAAACAATTGTGAACATTCAATTACACTCAAACTAAAGAAGAAATGTCCAAGTATAATGATTGTTGTGATATGCTACGTAAGAGTCTGTAAAGAAGTTCGCCCTCACGGGCAAGGATGAGGCGAGAAACCGGCTTGACATACAAATAAAGGTTTAATGGTAAACTCAAAAGACAAGCACATAAGACGACGGACATGTCCATGAACGATCTCTCTCTCTCGCACCGCCCTCCGCAATCGACCTTTATCCCTCTCGGTGGCTTAATTAGCCTGATACGGGACCGGGCGTGTCGAGTCACGACCCGGCCCCGCCCTCCACCGTGCCACATTCCTCCCTCGTTCTTTCAGGCTGGGGACCCCCGGCCTGACGTACATCCCCTAGGGGGGGCGCCTCCCGCGCGGTCTGCCGGCGGGTCATCCCCATCAACCTGAACGAGGGAGGGGGCAAGGGGAGGGAAACAAAAAACAATTAAAATGGGGGGGGTACTCTTGCAACAGTCCCCCCCAAAACCACTACAATTTAAAAAGGAGAGGGAAAAGGCCAACGCAGAGCGGCAGCGAGAGAGAGAGGAGAGAGAGATAAAAATTAAAAATGTACTCGCCGGTTCTCCGATACGCCATAGCTTGTTCCTCGGCCACTCCTCCACCCTTTAACGGATGACAGCCGTGCCTCTCCAGGCGGATCCGAGGCAGTCCTCCAGCCCCTGGCGGACAGAACGCCCCGCCGCGTTCTCGGGGAGCCGAAGGGGACTCCCCTGCCCCTGGCAGTGGTTCTCCCGCTCCAGGCGGTCGGTCGCGATCCCCTCCCCGCTCGCGGACGGCGGTCTCCAACCCCTCCGCGTTTCAGCAGCTGGTAGGGGCATCCTCCGCCCCTGGCAGCGACCCTGACCGTTCCAGGCAGTCGGCTATAGGAGCCCCTTCTCCCCTCGCGGTCGGCGGCCATTCCTCCGCGTCCAGGCGGCCGTGCTCCTCGTCCCCCGGCAGATGGCCACGTCTGCTCCGTTGGGGTGGACGGTAGTGGCGAGAACTCTACTACGGCGTATCCCTCTTCCTTCCCGGGCTTTCGGCACCAATGTAAAGAGGTTCATGCTCACAGGCAAGGAAGAGGCGAGAAACTGGCTTGACATACAAATAATAGTTTAATGGTAAACTCAAAAGACAAACACATAGGGCGACGGATATGTCCGTGAACGATCTCTCTCTCACGCACGTCCTCCGCGATCGGCCTTTAACCCTCTTGGAGGCTTGATTAGCCTAATACGGGACCGGGCGTGTTGAGTCATGACCCGGCCCCGCCCTTCACCGTGCCACAGAGTTGTTTTATGAATGATTTACACAAAAAATAATTCTGCTTGCATTTCAGTAACAGGGCCCATTGGGCCTTATTCATGAAATGTGAGCAGAACAAATTTCTGCATAAATCGAATTAATTCTTACATATCTATTCCCATTGAACTGAATGCAAAAACAATTACCTAAGAATGGATTTACTAACAATTTGCACAGCAATTCGTTCTGCTCGCATTTTATGAATGAGGCCCATTGTCTGTAAAGGATGTGAAGAGCATATGTAGCATATAGCTATTTCGAAACCTATTGTTCTGAAACGCAGTAAATGAGTTCAATATTTATATAATCAAGATTGCAATGCATATTTATTTATGAAAAGGCTAGAGTGTTAAGTTCCTTTTAATGGTCGTATTGTGAATGACAGTTTAAGGTAAAAATATGCAAGATGTCAATAAAGCAGTAAGAGTTAGCAGTAAAAAAAGAAACTATAATCTAGACGTCACTTAGACATTGACCTGACCCCATCGTCCCGCTATTACATTGGGTGAGGTTAGATTTCGAGAAGCTGATTCAAGATCGGCGTTGCAAATCCACTTTTACCTGCTTCCGTCCTTTTAGATACAAGTGTTCAAGTGTTTAGTAATTCCAGAAGTGATCTACAGTTATCTTTTCATAGTTGTTTGTGCGTAAAGTGTACATGTACATTTTTTTACGTTTGAAAAGACACTGAAATGTACAAAATCAACATGTTAACAGAATCAAAAATGTAAACCCTTTTACGTATGTATAAATATTTACGAACTGGTCAGAGATGAAATTGTCACCACTTGTGGTCAAGGTCAATATCGAGTTCACAATGAGGCAAATGCATTAACTGCGTTATAATGTGATTGTGTGAAACTTTTAATCGGCATTACAATCAATTTATTATAATTACAATAAAACCGACCTATGAATTCATTCAAAGTCTTTTTTAGCAAGTCAGTCCACTCAGCGACCATCTTTGGAACGCTCCTGGGCAGCTATTTTCTATGTAAACAAACAGCATACAAGTGCAGCTCCGATCAACTTGAATGCAGAAAGACAGAAATCTCCAAAACAGTTGGTCAAGATTACGATCAAAGAACATATTTCAAATCAGCAGTAAAATCTGACAACACTGGTGTCATAAATTATGCTTCTTAACCAAAGATTACACTAAAAAAACAATGTTTTTAGACAATTGTATCTAATGCGCATTCCCAAGTTGATTGACATGCAAGCAGTGTCTGTGTCTAAAAGCTGATTGGCTCTTTTACTTGAATGCGGGACTTTCTTTCTAAATCCATTGTCCATTGGGTGTTCCAAATTCTCCCATTCATTTTAATAGAAGTGACCTATCTCTGCTAAATAGTCTCTGATTCAATATCCTAGGAACTTCAAAAGATTTGTGTCTCTAAAGTCGTTCATACTAAAAGGATTTACGTTTTCAATAAGTTGATATTGTACATTTCAGTGTCTATCCAAATGTACGAAAATGCATGTGCTCTAGAACCACACTTAATGTACCAGTACGTACGAGTTCTAATGAGATCACATTGACTCGTCCGGCAATGCATTTTAAAAACCAATTCAAAAGCAGGGTTTGTTTCGTCTTGAAAAAGAGATTCTGGAAGCTTACATTATTGAATGTGTTGCGTGTATTGTAAAGCAGTAAAAAAAAAAGAAAAAAAAAAAAGAAGAATGATATTATTTCATCAAGGGTGCTGCAAGGTGTTTTATTATAATATTGTTAATTGTAATAGTATTATAAAGTCAAAAAGAAAATAATTTTTTCAGGCCAGCCTCTTCATTTTTACGTTTCATTTTTAAAAACATATATACTGTATTTACAGACATTTCAATTATAAGAAATAACACTGGCTATAATGTAACTATGGGTTCGAATTTCTTTAACAGAAAACAATATGACAATCATTTACAAAATGTTTAAGTACAAGTCTGTAAATAATGGAAAAGCTGTTTATTTAATACTGTTGTAAGCACTATTTGAAGGAGCACTGCGGCCTAACCAGGTTATACTTTCTTCCGGCACAAGATGTAGCTTCTAGAGAGATGTTATTTGGAGTAAATATTGTATAATTTCTTTAGGTGTTCTGTTTGTATGTTTGAAAAAGAAGTTTTACACTTTTAATGAAGAAGAAGAAAAAAAAAAGAACATGGTGCCATACTAGTAAATGTTACTTTCCAGAATTTAAATGTTTTGCTATTTGTTTAGAAATGATGTCAGCCATGTCAAGTCTTTTTTTAAAGAAATTCACATTTGGATTAATTTTAATATTCTAACCCACTGAAAGTAGAGGCAAAGGTAGGTACATATGCAGTTATGTCTGTTTGTCATTTGACTGCTTGTTGAAATGTACAATTTGGTCCTTAAATTAAAGAATTTGTGCAATCACAATGGGACTTGTGTTATGGTGTTCTTCCAAACCAAATCGCACACATTTGAAAAGATGCAAAATATTTACAACACTATTAAGATTCAACTTTATTGTCATTGTGCAGAGTACAGGTACAGAGCCAATGAAATGCAGTTTTTTCACATATCCCAGCTAAGCTGGGGTCAGAGCGCAGGGTCAGCCATGAAACAGCACCGATAGGGTCAAGGGCCTTGCTCAAGGGCCCAACAGTGGTATCTTTACAGTGCTGGGGCTTGAACCCCCAACCTTTCGGTTAGTAACCCAGAGCCTTAACCGCTGAGCTACCGCTGAGTAAATGATGAAAGCCCTTTCTTGACAGGGATAGTGGTTTACCATGCATTTTAAAATAAAATGCCAAACCAGTCTTGTCTTCAAACTTCACAGGTGAAAGTTACCTGGGGAAACCATGTAAACGCACTTGTCTTGTGAATGTTGCATGTGAAAATAATGAGTGGCAAATTTGCAGAAAATTTGCTGCATGTTTTCAGCAAGTTTACCAGAACTCTCAATTATGGTAAGGGTTGTAAAGGGTCTAAATAATAAAGGCATCTCTCTCTCTCTCTCTCTCTCTCTCTCTCTCTCTCTCTCTCTCTCTCTCTCTCTCTCTCTCTCTCTCTTCCCTGTGATCTGTGCTTACTTTTGACGGGCTCAATCACTTGAGAGGAACAAAACACTCTCTCAGTCCCACCATAGCAACAGAGGCAGACAAAACAAGGATGTGGTGATAGAGAAAGAGAGAGCGAGTGATATCTCAAGAGAGCCAGATAGGATGTGAGAGACAGAATGTGAAAGAGAAAAGGCTGTCCCTGCCTCCCAAACAGGATAATTTAGCATTTGAAGGACATTTCGAAGGGAGAACAATCATGGCTGCCATGTTTAAGGGTCGTTAAAGGTCGTTCAAGCTGAAGTGCTCTTAAATAGCTGCTTATTAGGATTCTGGCAAATTTGCGGCAAATAAGCTACTCGTTATTTTCGCATGCAGATGAGCTTTGCGATTTACATCTCTTCACCGTTGGTGGTGAACCTGCAGTAAACCTTTGGCACCAATGGACAATTTGCAAAGCTCATTTGCATGTGAAAATAATCAGGCTTTGTAAAAACTCTCGATTTTTGAAAGGGCACTTTTCATTGCATATTACAAACTGTTCTTGGCATGGATTACTCGGCACGGTTAGCTAACCGGGTTAAACTGTCCTGGTGGAATCGCTTTAGTACGTGCCAACAACATTATCACACAGGAGGTCGGCATGTTGTTTCCGATAGTTCTGGTACAGGAGGATTGGCGACATTATGCCAACTAACTGATCGATGTCATGTCCTATCAGATATCTTTGCATCGGCTCAAGTTCGATTGCTGACCCCTGTGGCGCACCAGGAAACCAGAAGCATGTTGCATCAGCAGAGGTGGACTAATTACGATCGCATAATCAGTGGAGAGCACGATTCAGACCAAGGCTGGACTGGTAATATGGCAAACCAGGCATTACCCGGTGGGTTGACGCACTTTGGGGCCAATCAGGGGCAGACTGGCCATTGGGAGAACCGCACGGGCCAGTGGGTTGAAACGGGCCGAATGGGCTGCAATAAGCTACAATGAGCTGCGTTATGCAGAACGGACCACAAAACGGTGCCGCAATATGCAGAGTAGGCCAGTGAACCAACTTTTGGGCCAGTTGCTATGTAAAATCCCAGGCCGATTTCTCTTCCCAGTCCAGCCCTGATTCATTTTTACCTCTAAAATTAAGATTTTCTCCACTAATGGTTAGGGTTAGGCATAGGTTTGGGTTGGGTTGGGTGGTAAACTTTATAAAACAGGTATTTCTCTTCACTGCCTGTGCAGCTGAAAACAACTCTTTTCACATCTTGATTTTTGGTGCCCCTACATAAACATTACACCAAGAAAATGGAGATCAAAAGTGCCCATTCACATAACAACACTTACTAGAATTTCTAACACTTTTAGAATTTCAGAAAGTACACTGATTTTAGCTAAAGAAAAGTCGACCTACTCTTTCCGATCTCAAAGTGAGATCAGTCTGGTGCCAATGCTGAGGTAACTCATTTGTTTTTAGGTAGCTGTCAGAGTTTGCTGTGGTGAGATTAATTAAATGTAACAATAATAATAAAAAAAAGTGTATGTTTGGTGTATCTTAATGATTTTATTATGATGATTTAACTAGTATAGTACATACATTTTCTTCAATGAGGTAGATTACACTAACTATCCCATTAAAACTCATATATCATTATATTACTCGGATAATATTTTGTCAATAAATGTCCTTTTTAGCTAGTCTGAGAACTTTTACCTTTCTATGTGTTCGTGTCTGGTGGTATAAACAATCCCTCAGCAAATGATGGTAAACATTTCACCTTTTCATCTTCGCTTTCGCTTTCCTTTTTTCGACATTGGGACATGTCGTTACTGTGCTTTAGCATAGGAAAAAAACATTGTTGTCCTAAAAACTGGAATGTGCGATCATCCTCCATAGCACACTTGCTCTAATGTTTACCTCTCACACTGTCGCCAATTTACTTTTTTTTTTTTTTTATGTACATTCAAGCACCACTGTTGAGAATGAAATGGCAAGGTTTCACAATGAAAACCATTTGGCCAAAGATGGAAAAGTGGCTAAGTGTTGTTGTATTGGGCTGGATGGGTCCCTCAAAACAAACAGGAAGTTTTGTAATGCCACAGAGACACAGTGCTTACAGTTTGAGAAAATTAAGCTACAAATAGCTTACTTACAGTATAGTGTTCTCATTGTCAGTGAACTCATTCTCATACACACAAAGTAGCCAATCAGAGACAACGATCCACTCTTGTCCATATGTCTGAAACCACACACAAATCCTATCTAAATGTGCACTGAGAGTCTTTTAAATATTCAAATAGACTATACAGTATCCATACCATTTCCGTAATAGCATTTATTAGTAATGTGCTTACTGACTCCTGGATAGGTGATCTTGGCAGCAAGATTGTGAGATGTAGTTGCAGCAGTGTATTGGTTAAAGGATTAGTTCACCCAAAAATGATAATGTACTCACCCTCATCATATCGTTCCCAACCAAATTGTTTAATTTCTTCCATGAAACGGATGCATTATTTCTACCATGGTGTTTTTGCACTGTGATATATCAAAGTACCATGGTATTTGCATCTGATCCCAAAACTGTATCATGATGCCACCAGTAATGTTTTGGTCTCTCTCGCTCTCTCTCTCTCTCGCTCTCTTTCTCTCTCTCTCTCTCTTGACATCTGGACCTGACCCCAGACTGAGGTGTCCGCTCATGTTTGGAAGTGTGGATAAATCCAGTCATCTGCTCTCCGGGAACCCACAGGCCCCTGCTCACTGTCCGCTTGGCTCTCACGCAAGGCTGTCTGTCAAGTCCCCATGCATCACACCCCCCCAAAAAAGAGAGAGATTTTGACTATTTATTGTCGCCCTGTGATTCATTTATGGGTGTCGAGAGTGATGTTTCTACCAAATCTTGGCTTTCCCAGGCCTGGCATAATTTCACGACGTGTTAACAATGTTACACGTCTATTTATAGTTTTGTTGCCCAATAAATTCACTGACCACAGAGGCTATTTCCCAGACATGGATTAGGTTTAGTTCTAGCCTAAATCAGCACTGATACTCCTTTGAAAATCCTTCCGTGTAGAGAACTAGCGTCAGGATACTGACATCCATGTTTTGTGTGAACACATGGTTTTGGATTAGTTTTCATAGCCATGTGTTTTTGAGTCTTGTCTTTACTGTCAGGATCCAGTCACTTCGTTTGTGTAGTTTTGTGATTGGATCCTGACACTCGTATTGTGTCTGTCAGGTGTGTGAGTATGTGGCTTTGTTTGGGTTTTTCATTGCCACAAGCCCATCTGTCTTATGTGATAATCCTGCCCTCTCATTTGCCTTGTTATAAGTTAATTTGTTGCACCTGCCCTCCTCATTACCCTCCTTGTTTTCTAACCTATTAAAGCTCTCCTCTTGTTCATTCCTATGCCGGAATGTTTTGTAGTTTTGAAGTGTGTGTCTCATAGATTCTAGTCTTGTTTCCCCTGTCAGTTCCTGAACTTCGGTTTGTCTAGTCTTTGTTTATCTTTCAGTTTCTTTTCGCCCTGCTTTGTTTCCACCCCCCCCCCCCCCCCCTCATGAGTTTTTGTATGTGTTTTGTTTATTTTAATTAAAGCCTTTTTTTTGTAAATTGCCTCTCTTAAAACTTGTGACTACTAGTAACAATGGCTGTTAAAGAGGCAATTTGCTAAACAAGAGTTGTATTTTTTCCTTGAAGTCAACTATGATATTAATCAAGAATTATGTTGTATGTATACTACATACAATATTATTAAAATAGTATGTGAAAAAGTACATAATATTCAACTAAGCAATTCAAACAGTAGTATGGTACTTATTTTTCACATTACGTTGTCATTGTTACAGATCTGCAAGCGACATTCAGTTATCAGCTGAGAAATATAAACTGTTATTTTGCATTTTGATCCAGTTTTGTATAAAAATGTCTTGACGTTTAACTGTCTGATCAAATAGTAAAGAAAGAGATGTTAAAAAGTAATTTGTCAAGTTGAGCAGATTCGGTTATGTACTGAGTATTTCATGCATACAGAAAAATGTTATATTGTGTAAAGTAAACACAGTATTTCATACTATAGAAATAGTCATGTGGTAGTATGCTTTTTCGAACATAGACTATGAGGTGAATTCAGTAAATAGTTCCATCACTTTGTGCGTGGTATTTCAACACAAAAAAGTTGTTTGAGTTTTATTCAATAACCTCCAGATATCTAGTTAAGCTGGCACATTCAACGTTGAAATAGCGTTACATGTTGAGTATATTAATTGAGTCTGTAATTCCTTTCCACATAAACATGCATCCTTTCTAAGTAAATTAGGCTCATTACAGTATACAAAGTATACAGTATAAATAACAGCTTTACAAAGTCAAAGTGTTGGTTTGGGGTTTTTCCAAAATCCCTAAACCAAGACCAAAATGATCGATTGTAACTCCTCAAGCTTTCAAGTTACATCGACCAAACTCAGCATTATCCTTCAGACTGTTCTGACTTAGTGTGCCATGTCTTTTCTAACTGATCAGACTTTCGGTTTCCCCATAGCAGACAATTAAATATCCCAAGAATTCATAGACTTACACTGAGGGAATGTTCAAATGGGTTGAAACTCTGTCACTGAATGTTCACCATTTTAAATTCCAACTGTCAAAACTCATGGACTGTTCGTGATTTCAAACTCCAACATTTTAAAACTTACAGAATGGTTGTA
Organism: Moxostoma hubbsi; assembly: GCA_032164185.1. Taxonomy (NCBI): domain Eukaryota; kingdom Metazoa; phylum Chordata; class Actinopteri; order Cypriniformes; family Catostomidae; genus Moxostoma; species Moxostoma hubbsi. Next base: position 17,979,865 of record JAVLUX010000048.1, read on the forward strand.
ATTTCAAACTTCAACAATTTAAAACTTACGGAATGGTTGTAATTTCAAACTTCAACAATTTAAAACTTACGGAATGTTTGTGATTTCAAAATCCAACAATTTAAAACTTACGGAATGTTTGTGATTTCAAAATCCAAAAATTTAAAACTTACGGAATGTTCGTGATTTCAAACTCCAGCTGTCAAAACTCTCGAAATGTTAGTGATTTCAAACTCCAACTGTCAAAACAGCCATGGTTGTGACATCAATACAGTGAAGACTTTGGAATTACAGAATTTCGTAGTTTATTTTCCATAAATTATCTGGGTGGACTGGTAAGAAAGCTTTGCGTTGTGAATGTTAGAGTATGTCGTCACAATGCATCAAACTTTTATTTTCAAAAGAGCAAGAAAAATAATATTTTCCAAGATATATCCCTTTTTAAAGATTTTCTCTGTAAACCTTCGTCCTTGAGAGTGCATTCTCCTTACAGTCAGTGAAATCTGAGGGCTTTTATTGATTCTGTTCTGGTGTGTTTTTCTATTTTCATCGTCCTATGTTCTCATGAACACTTCACTCCAAATTCCCAAGTAACACTAATACTACACACAATCCAATATTGGAACAACACACTCTCTCTAAACTTGCCTCAGACTGTTAATGACTATTAGTTCAACTACATCTCTCCTGTCTCTCTCCTTTTTGCAGCTCAACTGATATCTTTGGTTTAATGCAAGAATTTACTTCAGCTGCCGCAATTATAATTCAACACAGACCTCTAAAAGTGGGTGACTGAACTCAATTGTGTGGCGATATTTGCAGTTGTGCCTCAAGTTAGGTTAATGAAATGTTACTGTGGCTCCTGCGTTATGGAAGTAGCATTTCCATTCTCGTACCCAACATTCAAACTCAACATTCCATTCTCATTAAGGAAATATTCCAATCTAACATTCCACAAATGAGTGGAATACGGATGTAAATAAAGGCTGATTGATATTCCAGCAGAGCAGTCAACCCCCTATCCAGACAACTTAACCTAAATCCAACCGCTAGCCTTGGGGAAAATGTATGGAAGAATATACGGTCATTAAATATGTCTATAGTTCTTGGTGTATCTATGGGTCTATTATAGTGTATAATGTAGCAGTCTGTCATAATGTATCCAAGCTTCATATTAGACATCGCATTCAATGAGGTCAAAGTTTGGCTGGTCCATTGACATCCATTCAAAAGTCTGATGAAATACATTTTCACAAGCAAAATGTAAATTGCAAATATTTAATTACTTAACAGTAGATGAGTTACCAGAGCTCAGATCTTTTGGGGGGGCTCTTGAAGGAGAGAAATTGACTTGAAATTGAAACTATTTTCCCTGTCTGCTGACTTTGACGTCACAGTTCAGGATAGTCGCTAGTTAAAGGCTTGAGGTGTGCGTGTTCTTGTAGTGCCATTAGCAAGTAAGCGCTGCCATTATCATTATATAATTTTCCTGCAGCTCCAGAGTGATTAGTGATATGGGATTTACATCACAGGAAATGAACAAAATGGCACTCAATCGCAGCTATTGCCATTTTTAGGGCAAGGGCATGTTCGGCCTGAACGGCCCCTACGACTTTGATTCTATTCTACAAGCAGCTGCAGCCATTTAAGATCTTTCACAATGAACAGAATTACACAAGCACGAATTATTATTAAAGACAATTGAATCTTTCTTAATTATAGAAAGCAAATGTAAACAGTCCAAATTCAGAACACACACAAATATTCGCAAAGTATTTGGCGCCATGTGGAATCAGCCATAGACACCATATCGCTTGTGGTGTTTTAAAATATATTAAATAATCAACAGTGTAGTCACAATTTATCTAACAACTGGGAGGGATTTGTCATCTATTATAATAATTTTCCTCTTAGCAGGGGCTTAGCAAACACACAGATCTATGTAGTATGAGTGCATATTCAGATGTTTGTGCCAACCAGACAAGCCCAGGAGCTCAAAATGGTTTTCAATCAATGGTCGCTGCCATCACACTCTGGCATCAGACCAGGACATGGAGGGAGTGAGGGAAAAGAAAGATGGATGGAGTGTTTGGAGGATGAAGGTGAAAGATCAATATGGGAATATAAGGTGTGTGAAGAGGAGTGAGAGAGAGAGAGAGAGAGAGAGAGATATTAAGAGTGTGTTTAGAACTCTCACATTTCCGCTTGTCTTGGTCTCTCTCTATCTGTCTCTCTCCCGTTGATGGCTGTCAAGTGTCATCCATTACACTACACAAGACACAACAATCCAATATTGGAACAACACATTCACAATCTCTCTCTCTCTCTCTCTCTCTCTAAACTTGCCTCAGACTGTTAATGACTATTAGTTCAACTACATCTCTCCTGTCTCTCTACTTTTTGCAGCTCAATTGATGTCTTTGGTTTAATGCAAGAATTTACTTCAGCTGCCACAATTATAATTCAACACAGACCTCTAAAAGTGGGTGACTGAACTCCATTGTGTGGCGATATTTGAGGTTGTGCCTCACTTTAGGTTAATGAAATGTTACTGTGGCTCCTGCGTCATGGAAACAACATTTCACGGCAAAAGGGAGTTCCTTTCTTACTCAACATTCCATTCTCATTAAGGAAATATTCCAATCTAACATTCCACAAATGAGTGGAATATGGATGTAAATAAAGGCTGATTGATATTCCAGCAGAGCAGTCAACCCCCTATCCAGACAACTTAACCTAAATCCAACCGCTAGCCTTGGGGAAAATGTATGGAAGAATATACGGTCATTAAATATGTCTATAGTTCTTGGTGTATCTATGGGTCTATTATAGTGTATAATGTGGCAGTCTGTCATAATGTATCCAAGCTTCATATTAGACATCCCATTCAATGAGGTCAAAGTTTGGCTGGTCCATTGACATCCATTCAGAAGTCTGATGAAATACATTTTTCACAAGCAAAATGTAAATTGCAAATATTTAATTACTTAACAGTAGATGAGTTACCAGAGCTCAGATCTTTTGGGGGGGCTCTTGAAGGAGAGAAATTGACTTGAAATTGAAACTATTTTCCCAGTCTGCTGACTTTGACGTCACAGTTCAGGATAGTCGCTAGTTAAAGGCTTGAGGTGTACGTGTTCTTGTAGTGCCATTAGCAAATAAGCACTGTCATTATCATTATTGGAGGATGAAGGTGGAAGATCGATATGGGAATATAAGGTGTGTGAAGAAGAGAGAGAGAGAGAGAGAGAGAGAGAGAGAGTGTGTGTTTAGAACTCTCACATTTCCACTTGTCTTGCTCTCTCTCTATCTGTCTCTCTCGTTGATGGCTGTCCAGTGTCATCCATTATGGCTTCACTCTCTCAGCAGGGGGTACAACAGCAGGGGTGTGTGTATGTGTGTTTGAGTGTGTGTAAGCAGGGGTATTTCAAGGGCGAACCAGGACATTCTCCCACAATTTGCCACTTCACCATTCTGGAAAAATTTTTTGCTACGGTTTAAGAACAGAAAAGGCCAATTTGATAAAATTAATATTCAATAAGAATTTTTTTATATGCAAATAAACAATATTCATTGATTAATGAAGGCACACACAAAAAAGGAATAGCCTTAAAGGAATAGTTCACCCAAAAATTAAAATTCTGTTTTGTCCTTCTGTGTGCTCTTCTTTTATAATAGAGTCTGGGGCTGTTGAGCAACCACACACAGTCTTTTGAAGGAAAATGAAAGCTTTGTGAGAGGAACATACCAAAATGTAATGATCTTATTTACATACATTCAAATATGACATGTGAAGACTTTTCTTTAGCAAAACACATTTTCTGGTTTCGTTCTTGCATGTTTCATCATTGACTTTAAGCACCGCGTGAAGTGTTTGGATCTGCCATATTTGAATGAATTGAATCAAGATTTTCAGGGGAAATTTCTAACTTAAATATACTGTATATCTATTCTTAAATGTAAGTAATCTCTTACATTTTGAACTCAAAATCTTTGAAGCAAACTCTTACAAAAAATCTAGAATTCTGTCAAACTATCTGCAAATTTGGCACAAATTTGCTGCAAATTTTCCACTCGTTATTTTCACGTTCAAATGAGTTTGCGATTGCAAATGTTTGACAGCTCTTCACTGATGGTGATGAACATTCAGCAAACGTTTGGTGACAGTGAACGTGTTTACAAGCATGTTCTTGCACTGATTGTGCATAATAAGCTGACAACACGTGCGCGTAAACACAATAAACCATGTTCCTTTATCGGTGTAAAGACCATAAACGGCTTATAAATAAACCGATCGACATGGGTAGATTTTTGCCCATTACGTTGATTTCCTGTTCTGTGTAAACACCTTAACAGGAGTTCTTACCGGCTCATCCAATGTGTGCATGTGGTGAGTGCATGCCTCTTCACGGTTTGACGTCAAAAGTAGAGTATAACGTGTTTATTTTAATTGTCTGATTTAAAAAATTAGATGATTTTTGGAAGTAACCAGCATACTGGTGCGCATGTAAACGTGCTCAATGAAGAGTTTGCCGCAAAGCTCATTTGCATGTGAAAATAAATTTGCGGCAAGTTTGAATCAAGTTTGCAAGTTAACCCACAACACCTTAGCAACTGCATAGCATGTATAAAAAAAACACTTAAAAACACTTTAACAACTGCATAGTAATGCCCTGACAATAACCCACAACACCACTGCAACCACATAGCAACACATTAAAACCACTCAGAACACTTTAGCAACCATATAGCAACACCCTGGCAATAACCCACAATAACATAGCAATTGCATAGTAACACACTATAAACCACTGAAAACACCTTAGCAGCAGTACAGCAACACCCTGGCAATCACCTACAACACTATAGGAACTGCATAGTAACATGCTATAGACCACTGAAATCACTTTAACAACTGTATAGCAATGCCCTGGCAATCACCCACAACACCATAGCAACTGCACAGAGAACCATGATAAGAGACACTGAAAACAATATAGTAATCATATAACACTGCCCTGGCAATCACCCACAACACCATCACTTACAAAAATCTAAACTAGCTGCAAACTTGCCGCAAATTTGCCGCTCGTGATTTTCACACGAAAATGAGCTCGTGATTCACCGCAAATGTTTTCCAGAAGTTTGCTGCTCTTCACCGGTAGTTGTGAACCTCCGGCAAACCTTTGGCAACAATGGACAATTTGCCGCAAGTTTGTCACAAAGCTCATATGCATGTGGCGAATTTGCGGCAAGTTTGCAGCAAATTTGCTGTGAACTCAACATTTTTGTAAGGGATAGGATCTGCATAGCAAGGCGTTAAAACCCAACTCAAAAGACCTGAGCAAATGCAAACCCTTTCAAAAATCTAAAGTTCTGAAAAACTTGCCTCACATTTGCTGCAAACTTGCCGCAATTTCCCACTCATTATTTTCAAATGCTCATGAGCTTGTAATTTGCTGCACATGTTTGGCAGAAGTTTGCAGCTCTTCGCCAATAATGGTGAACCTGCAGCAGCTAGATTTTCCAGAACTCTCTATATTTAATACCCTGGTAATCACCCACAACACAATCGCAACTGCATATTTACACACTAAAAACTACTCAAAACACCTTATCAACCGGATAGCAACGCCCTGGCTATAACATACATACCATACCATAGTAACTGGATAGCAATGCAATAAAAAACACTCTGAACACTTTAGCAACTGCATAATAACACCGTGGCAATCACTCAAAACACCCTAGGGGGAAAATTTAGTAAAAAGTTATGTCATGTTTGCTTGTGGTATTTCTTCACAAAAAGTATTTTTCACCATCCACCCGCTATCTATTATAAGCAGGAACAATCTGCACTAAAATAGTGGCACGTTTTGAGTATTTAAATTAAGTCATTGTCACTCCTCTCTGTGGAAACATGTACGATTAGAATTGCCTCATTCAAATTGTGTCCAGCCCAGATTTTGTTGGGATGTTTGCGCCATTTCCTGATCTACCTAATTGCTTTAGTGAATTGGGCTTAACCAGCGATGACAGTGTGCACAAATAAACCAAGATTTTAGCCGGAGTGATTCATTCTTTTTGCATTTCACCATACATTATCAGTCTGTTCATCTCACAGAGCAGTAGCGCATACACTTTCACAATTATCAAAGTCTCCATTGAACACTGTGAACTTACCATTCATTTCGATATATCAGTTTGTGGCACGGTGGAGGGCTGGGCCGGGTCGTGACTCACAGTTAAACTACAATATCTGAAATTCAAAGGTCATTCTCTGAGGGAGTTCTGGTACTGTATACAGTATGTTGACCTCTGAGATCTCCTGAGACAGTTATGTGGTGTAAGCTCATCCTCAGAGTCCCTGTGCCGCAACGACTTCAGACTGAATCACGGCCCACCACGTTTCACAGGACACAGTGGAAAAACTAATATCAAATATTAAAACAGTCCATGTCCCAGATGACCGAATATACCTCTCTCTCCACTGATCAGAGAACAGTTTCACTCCATCTCTTCCTGAAGATTCAATGTGCATTCAGGCAGAACAGACTGATTACAAATCAGTTCGACTGCAATACAAACACAAGCTCAGCATAAATAAAACATAGTCTCCAGGGAGTCCATATACATTCTCAGACGGACGTCCCAGAGGTTACATAGTGTTACACACAGGGACTGTACTGTGAATCTGTATTTGTTTTCTTATTATTAAAATGGATAGTTCACCACAAAATTACATTTCGGTCATCATTTACTCCCTCATATCGTTTCAAACCCATTTCTTTATTTGCGTGGAACACTAAAGGAGATGTGACAATTTCTGAACAAGTCGTTTTCTGCAGCTTCAATTCTATAAAAGGTATAAAAGTACCATAAAACCGAAGTACCATAAAAGTGCCAAAGTTCATTCAACAAAAGAGGAGTAAGTCAGCCACGGAAGAGAGCATGATTGTTAGTGTTTTTACTTTAACAAATTTTCCTCTCTGAAACACAGTTACCACTTGCAGGGATGTCAAACTCGGTTCCTGGAGGGCCACAGTCCAGCAGAGTTTAGCTCCAACCCTAATTAAACACACCTGAAGCAGCTAATCGAGGTCTTGAGGGAGGCATTTTGGAACAGGGTTGGGACTAAACTCTGAGTTTGCCAACCCTGAGGAACAGCTCAGACCTTTTGTGGTTCACCCATCTGACCCAAATGGACATATAAAGCAGTTAGAATAATCCCTTGGACATTCTAATGCCATTGTATTCATTCTGACCTCTCCGTGGGATCTTAATTGCATTAAAGGGAACACGGTGTTCCTTTAGTTGAGCAGTAATGGCCGGTGTTTCGAATGCCAAGCACAGATTTTTTAAGAGAGTTGCTGTGCTGTGCTTTGCTAACTTAAGCACCGTTATTACTTTTATTGTTGCGCAAACTCAAAAGTGTTCAAAATACAGCAATCAGACTAGCACTTTTGGTCTCGTGGAGGGTAAAGCAGGCACACAAAAATAAAAAATTATAATAATTATAATAATCCTACAGACTGACATTGAAGAAGGGACTCGAGACATATACTGAGACCTGAATATCATAGAGAATTCAATATGGGATCATTTGAGCTAGGAAGCAATGTCCTTCCAATCATACAAAACACCCAGCAACTGCATAGCAACACATTAAAAACCACTGAGAACACTGTTGCAACCACACAGTTGCACCCTGGCAATCCCCCACAACACCATCCGGTCTCCAGTGTTTTCACTCGCATCGTCGTATATTCTTAGCAGGTAATGTAATATTTAAGGTATTACATTTGTAACAATTGTCAGAAAACATGCTGATACTTCAAGATTAAAGATTAAAGATTTTTTAATAGACAGTGTCCCACCTGAGTGTGTAGATGTCATGAAGCGATGGTCAGAGGTGAGTAACATGGATATCATTCATTTTTCTGAGTTATGACAGCCAACAACTGCACAAGTGGAGCGTGAAATTAATTTTTACTCCAACTAACATTTAAATGGTTGTTGTTCTCCTCTGGAACGCTCGAGACCAGAAATAGAAAACAGGAAATTAGAATGATCATGGTGCTGCCCAGTGGTTGCCCAGGAAAACTGTGGATAGTGCTTATGATTTATTACAATGTGTAGCAATTATGTCATAACATCTTCTGTGTGTTATGAATTTAACATTGTCCTTTGTGCATTTCCAGTTTAATTGTATCCGACACAATTATGTTATAAATATTATTGACACGTGTACAGATAACTGACACGTCTGAATAAACGAGCAAAGACCCGCAAGTGTTTTATTATCTGCTCTCCCCCTTCATTGCTTGTGCAAAATGAAGCCGTGTCACTTAAAAGATAAACGTTTTTGAAAGAAAAGTTACATTTTGGCTCTGGTAATTAAACAGCATTATCACCTTTTCAAGATTTATTAACAGAAACAAAATAAATTTTTTTGTCGCTTTCCACAGTGCAGCAAACTGAAGTGATATCACATGAAACAGGTCAATAGCAATGCTCTGGTAATCACCCATATCACCCTACCAACTGCATAGCAACACTTTAAAAAACACTCAGAACACTTTAGCAAACATATAGCAACACCTTGTCAACCACAACAACACCATAGCAAACTACATGGCAACGCGTTGAAGACTAATTAGAACACTTAAAGGTGCTGTAAGCGATTTTAGCGTTCTGAAGCTTTCACATGACTGAGCTGTTGAATTAGCCACGCCCCTTCATTACAAAACCCCGCCCTCCAAAGATAATTTTGAGACCAAAACCGAACAAAATAGAAGCATTGTTTGTTCCTATGGCTGTCAAAATCAACAGTGGCACAATAGCGCCCTCAACTGACAAACATTAGGAATCATAGCCTCAGTGATCAGCTTCAAATACAACACTATGAGAACAAGCAAAATGACTGACAGGTGAAAAGCATCACATTTTTGTTTGCTGTTTACAAAGTCTACAGCTGTCACAGGGACTGATGAGCTATCTCAGGACACTCATTAACTCAATCTTTATGGGAGTAGGACATTTTTTGCATAAAATGCATACTTTCATTTTATAATCACTTACAGCACCTTTAGAGAACCGCATAGCAACACCCTGTCAATCACCCACAACACCAAAGAAAAACTGCATAGTAACAAGATAAAAAAAACACTTAGAAGGCCTTAGCAACAGCAGAGGAATGATTTCCTAACAAAAAAATGTTGAGTTCCGGCAAACTAGACACAAACTTGCTACAAATTCACCACTCATTATTTTCACTTGCAAATGAGCTTGTGATTCACCACAAATGTTTTCCAGAAGTTTGCAGCTCTTCACTGGTAGTTGTAAACCTGCAGTAAACCTTTGGGCAATTTGCCACAAGTTTGCCATGAAGTCTTGATTTTTATAAGGGCTGCCCTGGCAGGGTGATTTATTTGGTGATTTATTTGATTATTTAATTGTATTCCTTCACCAAAATGGCCCGCAGTGTCACAAGTTGCAGCTTTTTTTTTGTACTTTCATAATAGAGTGACCTAGACTCACCAGATAGCGCTGTAAATAAATTCTCATGATTCGATTGCCTGAAGGAAATGTAAACAAGAGAAGAAAAGCGAAAGGCTCACTCATAATATTTTGATAGGGCTTCTGGACGTTAACACTTGACTGCACTGATTTGACAACTTAGTCACAAGGACTTGGATTTAGTGTATGTGTGTGTGTGTGTGTGTGTGTGTGTGTGTGTGTGTGTGTGTGTGAGAGCTTTGGTCTTTCACATGAGCAAGCTTTGCCCTAGATAAAGACACATTTCATTAGCTAGTACAAGCTAACATTTACTCTAATTATCCACAACATGCTTTATATCTGATGAAAACATACAATTATTTAGATTTCAATTCATCTTTTTACTTTTTCCTGCTTAAAGGGATAGTTCACTCAAAAAAGTCTCATCATTTATTCACCCTCATATTGTTTCAAACCTGTATGATTTCTTCCATGGAAAATAAGAGAAATCACTTCCATATGGAGAAAGTTAAGCAACAACCTTAGCATCCCTCAAGCAATGCTCTGGCAACTAACATACTATAAACACTCAATACACCTTAGCAACTACATAGCAACATACTAAAAACACTAAGAACACCCTAACAATCACCTGAAACACCTTAGTAACCGGATAACAATGCACTATGGACCACGTATCAACCACAAGGAACATATTAAAAACACTTAGAATTTACGGGTTTGTGAACACTTTTATTGGGCTAACACCTGTTAGCGGCAGTGCAAACTAATGGATTCATTTCAGTTATATTTTTTTGGTTGGGGAATCCAGCTAGGCTGTCTTCTCTCCCCTTTATTGTTCTGTCTTGCCCTGCAACCATTAGCAGCCGAAATAAGAAAAGTGGATGATTTTCCAGGCATTGTAGCAGGAAGTGTGGTGCATAAACTTCTACTTTACGCAGATGATATATTATTATTTGTCTCTGAACCTAGTAGATCTATGCCTACCCTCCACAGAAATATTAATTATTTTTCCAAATTTTGAGGATACCGGGTAAACTGGTCTAAATCGGAAGCTCTTGCTCTGACAGTATATTGCCCTGCCATGACTTTCCAACCTGGCACCTTTCAATGGCCCAAGCAAGATATTTGGTATTTTGGCATTTTATTTCCAACAAATTTGAGAGATTTAGTTATATATAATTATAGGATTCTGGTGTGATTCTTGGCTTCGCTACATTTGTCTATGGCAGAGAAGGTCAGTGTTATTAAAATTAATTGAATTCCCAAATTCAATTATCTACTACAGTCTCTCCCTCTAGGAGTTCCTCTTTCTTATTGTTTTATTACAATGCTTTTAATCTCAGACACCTGGCTCATTTGTCTCTTCCATCAGTGAGAGCCCCTCCATGGTACAACATTGAACAAGCAATCCTTGCCCCAATCTCACCATTGCAGTCTTTATATTTAATTGGCTAGAGAAGTAAAAATGCATCCCATTATTTTACACTTACATTCAGTATGAACAAAGGTTTCCTGAATGTTCAATTTTGATGTTTAACTTAATGTTTCCTCAAGTTTTTGGCTGAACCCCAAATTGTGTATTAACAAGTCCCCCTTTTGCTAGAAAGAATAAATGGCGAGGGGTGTTGCTACACTTGGTGACCATTATGAAAATGGACCTTTGAGATCATTTGAAAAGATAAAACAGCAATTTGGGATTTTCAGGACTACATTGTTCAGGTATTTTTGCCATTTACTTTTTGGCATAAAAAAAGTACTATTTTTGTTGGCAGCACACAGCCGCCTAAAGCTGCAGACAACCTCTGTATGGTGCTCACAGCCATTGGAAATGGGCATGATGCTTCAGTGTATTATTCCTCATTAATTCAGAGTGTTGGTAATGGGGCCTTAACAGCTCTTAAGAGGTTATAGGAAATGCATTTGAATTTGGTATTGGAGGATGGGGAGTGGGTTTTTTTTAAATGTATTTTTTATGTTAAAACTATGTCTAATGATGCAAGAATATGCCTAATTCCGTTTAAGATTTTGCATCGTTTCTACTGGATTCCCTCTAGATTGTTTAGGCTTGTTTTAAAAGACATACCTATCTGCTGGCGATGTCAGTTGGAGGATGGAGACATAGCCCATGATCTGTGGTTCTGCACTAAGATTCAAGAATTCTGGTTGAGAGTCAAGAATGTTATCTGTGAGGTTTTAGATACTCAAATTTCTTTCTGGCCTAGACTATGTAAACACGTTCAGTGCTTGTTCAATGATCCATAAACAATTAATGAACATGCACCTATGGAACGGTCGTTAAGACACTAACAGCTTACAGACGGTAGGCAATTAAGGTCACAGTTATAAAACCTTAGGACACTAAAGAGACCATAATACTGACTCTGAAAAACACCAAAAGAAAGATGCTCAGGGTCCCTGCTCTTCTGCGTGAATGTGCCTTAGGCATGCTGCATGGAGGCATGACGACTGCAGATAAATTGCAATGTCCATACTGTGAGATGCCTAAGACAGCACTACAGGGAGACAGTAAGGACAGCTGATTGTCCTCACAGTGGCAGTCCAAGTGTAACAACACCTGCACAGGATCAGTGCATCCGAACATCACATCTGCGGGACAGATACAGGACGGCAACAACAACTGCCCGAGTTACACCAGAAATGCACAATCCTTCCATCAGTGATCAGACTGTCTGCAATAGTCTGCAATAGGCTGAGAGAGGCTGGACTGAGGGCTTGTAGGCCTGTTGTAAGGCAGGTCCTTACCAGCCATCACGGGCAACAACGTCGCCTACGGGCACAAACCCACCTTCACTGGACCAGACAGGACTGGCAAAATGTGCTCTTCGCTGACGAGTTGCAGTTTTGTTTCACTAGGGGTGATGGTCAGACTCGCGTTTATCATCGAAGGAATAAGCATTACACTGAGGCCTGTACTCTGGAGCGGGATCGATTTGGAGGTGGAGGGTCCGTTATGGGTCCTCATCATTCCATCACAATGCCACCAGCCATACTGCTCATTCTGTGTGTGATTTTCAGTGTTCTGCCATGGCCAGCGAAGAGCCTGGATCTCAATCCCATTGAGCACGTCTGAGAGCTGTTGGATCAGAGGTTGAGGGCTAGGGCCATTCCCCCCGGAAATGTCCGGGAACTTGCAAGTGCCTTGGTGGAATAGGTTTGTGAGCCCCCATTCCATTTCTGTTAGTCACATGTCTGTGAAACTTGTTCAGTTTATGTCTTAGTTGTTGAATCTTTTTATGTGCAAACACTCAAACATGATAGAAACCACATACTCAAAAACAACCTTGCAACCACATAGCAACATACTAAAAAAACACCTGAAACACCTTAGTTACCGCATAACAATTCCCTAACAATCACATATCAACCACAAGCAACCTATTAAAAACACTCAGAACACCCTAGCAACCTCATTCTAACATTCTAAAAAACACTCAGAACACCTGAGCAACCGCATAGCAACATTCTAAAAACACTAAAAACACCTTAGTAACCGAATAGCAATGCTCTAACAAACACAAACGGCAGCATCATTCTAGAAAACACTCAAAGCATCTCGGTAACCCTATAGCAATACCCTAGCAACCACATAGCAACATATTAAAAACAATCAGAACACCCTAGAAACTACATAAAAATATGATTAAAACAACTAAAAACACCCTAACAACCACATAGGAACATACTATTAACCACTCAAAACATCTTAGTAACTACATAGTAATGCCTTAGCAACTACATAGAAACATTGTATAAAGTACTGAGAACACTCGATCAACCACATAGCTACATAATAAAAAACACCTTAGTAACTGCATAGCTATGCCCTAGCAACCACAAAGTAACATACTTAAGAACACTCAGACCACCTTAGTACCCATATAACTATGCCCTGTCAGTTACATAGCAACACTCTTAAGAACACCCTAACAGCCACCTAGCAATATACTAAAAACACTCAATATACCTTAGTAACCGCATAGCAATGCCCGAGCAAACACATAGCAACATATTATAAAAACACTCAGAACACCCTAGCAAGTTACAACCACATAGCAAAATATTAAAAACTACTAAAAACACCCTAACATCCACCTATCAACATTCTAAAACCACTCAAAACATTTCAGTAACCCTATAGCAATGCCCTAGCAATCACATAGCAACATACTTAAAAGCACTCAGAACAACCAAAAAACGTAAAAAAACAAAAACAAACACATAACAATGTGCCATAACATATAACAATCACTCATGTGATCTGAGTCCATTTGTCTAGGCGGATCTTAGGATTGCGAACAAAGTCATCCAATGACATGCATGACACATTCTCTCCCATGAGTGACCAAAAGACATACCTCACATCATGCTGTGGTGCAAATGGAGACAATGTGTGTATGTGTTCTTGAGTGCATTACAGATGAGAAAAATGTGTTTCTTAAGCTTCTGGTGAGCCTAGTGAATTTGGATTTTCAAAACAGATTTTCAAAAGATGTCCATTTTTTATTTCAAGTCGACATGTCTTGCGATTTAGTGTTTAAAGTTGTTCCAACAATTCATTCAAAAGAAAAAGAACAAATGCCAGCACTTCACTCTCTCAGTTCCCTCTAAAATCATTATTTCTTCCATTACTGCTTCTGTTTCATTATATATATATATATATATAAAAATCTTCTGATCATACAAAGCCATTTTAATTGTTTGAATACTTCTGTCAAGATCTATTAGTTTTGATGCAAACATTCCAGTGCTCTACTTCACCCAGACTCTGAGCTGTACTTACCAGAGAATATTTATTCAAAATGAGCTCTATTCCTTTCTTAGTCATCTGTGTTGGATTCCCAAGGGGAAACTTTCCGTGAAAAACAGGAACATTGTGGAATAGTTCAAAGCGGACCTGTTTTTATCGAACCAACGGTTCACAGTTCCCATGGGCAAGGAGCGGGCCCCAAAAATGATCTGTGCATTCGTAAGAGTTTCATCCCTACTAAACTATTTAGTCTAGATTAATGTCTCCACTCCTCTGACCTCTCTTTTGCTTTTGCCATGAGCGGCCTCTAAAATATTCGCATAGGCATTTCCAATAAAGATGACTAACATATAATTTTGCAACAGTTTTCAAAGCATTTGGGAAAATACATTCTGTCCACATAGATTGTGGGAAACCAAGCAATTGGCAACGTCAAATGTTCCTGCTTATTTCCAGATTTTAATTAACCAAGACAACTACATTTGAAGTAAAATCATTCTTCTATTTATTGCACATTTTTCAATAAATTCGACACATGCAGCACTAATGTCTCTCTTAATGTGTTTTCTGTGTTTGGATGCTCAGATTTACAGCCCTGGACCTCTGAGAGATAATTTCGTTGCTGCATATCGACTGTTTCTAAACTATTCAGAATTGAGAAACAAGGGAGAAGCATTCGGGAATAGTGAGTGGCTTGTAGATTTTCATTCTCTCTGAAATGTTGTATACGCTTTTAAAATTCCCTTAATTCTCTGTTGCATCAGTCACAACATGCTTAAAGGAATATTTCAGGTTAAATATTATTTAAGCCCTAATGACTGCATATGTGGCATGCTATCGATTGTAAAAACAAAGCATAAATGGGTTTACAGTAATTCATTTACAATAGAAGTCTATGATGCAAGTGTAATGGAGAGTTTTAAATGCAGAAATGTGAAGTTTGTATTTTGTTAAAGCATTTACCTAAATTATCCAATTGAGAGTTTGAGAGTTAAGCCAGAAAGTTGTCTAAATCATTTTTTTAGAGTGGGACTACTTTTCTAGGTGGATGAACTTTGGGTTTTGCGTTAATAATGTAAATCCTGTGGGTGGAGTTTGGTATAGTACTTTAAAAACTGCTACATCACGTATCTTGGTATCTTTGTGTAGTGGTGCGCAGCTGGTATGTGCTTTGCAGTGTTTGTAAACCTCACTCCTCTGGCCTCAAAAGGTGCATTAGCGACTGACGCTACAGGCTGTAGCCTTTAGCCTCCTTGTCAGTGCACCAGCCTCCCATGCTGGAGATCCTGGTTCAAATCTCGCTTGGAGTGGTTTGAGCAAGACTGGATACACTTGCACAAATTGTGTGAACCTTACAAGTTTTGCCAGCATTTCATGGTTAAGACATGAGTTGAATGTTTTGAATCAGCTTTACACAGTTACATCACAATTATTAATACAACAAATTAAGTACTGCATTTTGCGCCAAAAGCAATGCAAGTTCTCTCGTAAACATTCGTGCCATTGTGAACGAGCTTCACGGTTGTGTATATATATATATATATATATATATATATATATATATATATATATATATTTTAGGCAGACTTGCCCCTAGACTTCATTTGTAAAAGCCGTAAAATATTACCGTAAAAGCATTTTTGGCTTTATTTTGCAATTTTTTGTGACTGCAAAATCATAAGTAAGGTGTTAGTAAGTTGTTTTCCCTGAAACGTGTAAACACTGTTGCTCTGCACCACTTTTAAAACTCTGTGTTTATTGCTCTGTTTGTTTGCATGGCCCTACATAGCTACCTACATTGGCTCAACCAGTTGAGTGAGTTTGGGGGCGGGACTACATGTTTGTCTGAACAAATCTGTTTGGAAACAGTCATTATACTAGCAATTACGTTTAGTGCCACTAGTGGCGCTGAAATTACATTTAGCCGCTTTAAAGAAATAATGTCCTCATGAGCTTGTGTTGTTTTTAGCACTAAATTCTCATGTGAACACACATGCCACTTTTAAGTGCACAAGAATGCGCATTGGACCTCGATATTTTCATTGAAAAATGACTTAATTTGTGAGTTTTTTATATATACCGTATGACTTACATTTACTACTTTTTTGATACTTTTCAATCCTTGTTTAAAGATTTATACTGCCCTTGTACTGAAAAGATGGACTGCGATATTCATTACAACATTTTGTGTTCTGCATAAGAAAGACAAGCAAATGGGAAACCGAATAAACCGTAAATTACGACCGAATGGTAATTTTTGGGTGACTATTCCTTTAAATGGCATATTTTTCTGATTGAAAGCTATGAAGTATAGTTTCCTATAATTGCTGATCTAGAATCAGTCTTACCTTCAGTTATCAATTATAATGAGATTTTTTTTCAAGACAGCATTGTAAGCTTGTTCCAACAGAAATGAACTAACAATTAGACATTTAAATTCTGCAGTCAAAACGATTGCCAGTTCTTCACAATATGACGCAGTGTGACTTCTCGGTATGAACTGCAGATGTAAACAAATGAATCAGTTAAAATAATATGGAGGGAAAACAGGCTTTATTCTCAGAAGTAAACACAGACAGAGAATATTTTTTGCCAGTTTTCCCTCCAAACAACACACAGGCTGAGTCAGACTCTTCAGTTAGTGACATCACCATGATGAAGGCAGACGTGAGGAAGATGAGGGAATCTAAATATTTGCCTGTGATTCATTTTTTCTTAACACTGACCTTGTTCTGTCTTCACCTCAAGCGATCCCTATTTTATTCCACTATTTCGCTCTCTCTCTCTCTCTCTCTCTCTCTCCTTTTGTAGTTTAGGCTTGTTGTTGTTTGCCTTTTTTGCAGGATAAATCCATCTTTTTCCTTCTCCTTAAAGTGATAGTTCACCCCAAATTTTACTCGCCACTTTCTTTTTGTGTTGAAATACAAAAGGAAATGTTAATGAGTCGCAGCCTCAGTCACCATACACTGTCACTGCAACTTTTTTCCCATTCAATTAAAGTAAATGGTAACTGAGGCTAACATTCTTTCTAATATCTCCTTTTGAGCTGTCAGTTGTGAATACAAACCCAGATCTGTTAATAAAAAGCAAAAAGGGTTGAGAGCTGACAGTGTGATGGGGCGAAGAATGGAGAGAGAGAGGGTCATTGGATTCAATCGAGGTAGATTAAACACTTACGGTTCATTTCATGACCATTTCATTCAGGACTGCAATCGCTGCTCTAATTCCAAACTGCTTTTGTTTGAAAGGATCAAATCGAACCAAAGACAAAAGTGCACAACAGTTCTCAGCATCTTTTATTAAGGAATAAACCTCAATCCCATGAAGCATTGTGAAGGATGTAATTAAATTAAAAGCAATGGGAAAAAGTAAAAGTATTGATTTAAAGTTGTTGATTTATATACGTAAGTAGGTTGAGAGTGTAGGTAGGACGTCTCGACTGCATCATTCACAGTGCGCAATGAGAGTGGGTGGTTGCTACAGAGCTCTTTTGCTGCACTTTGTTCGCCGCGTTTCTCTGATTAGTAGATCTTTTAGCATTATTTCTTATTTTATTTTAATTTTATGTTGAAACAATGCAGACCAATGGCTTCAAAAGAAGCATATTCCATCGATTAACAACCTCTGAGCTCTTGGTAGGTCTGTCTTTAAAGTTTTAAAATGTATTGTTAAAAATCAATGAAAAATTAGTGGGATTTTTACTTCTGGAAGCAGACTGTTGCACTCTATTAACCACCAAAGTAATCACCAAATTACAATTCCATCCCAGATGTGTATGTCTTTCTTCTGCTCAACACAAATGAAGATTTTTAGAAGATATATTTTAGAAGATAAACTTCTCCTCCCTGCCTAGTAGGTGGCGACAAAAGAATGTGAATCACCAAAAACAATAGAAAAGGAATGTTAAAGTGAAAATGAAATACTTAAATATTGATCTGTTCCTCACCCACACCTATCATATTGCTTCTGAAGACTTGGATTCAAACACTGGAGTCTTATAGATTACTTTTTGGAGTTTCTAGCCTCCATTCACTTGCATTGTGAGGACCTACAGAGCTGAAATATTCTTCTAAAAAATATTTTGTTTTTGTTCTGCAGAACAAAGAAAGTCATATGCATCTGGGATGACATGAGGGTGAATAAATGATCAAATAATTTTAATTTTTGGGTGAACTATCCCTTTAAGGGGAGGGGCAATTTTCGATCTAGAGAACATTTGATAGGACAAAAAATGTGTGCATGCCCCTGATTGTAAGATGAGGCGCCAGTTTTTTTGGTTTGTTTTACCTGAAAAGAAAGACTGTAAATTTTAAACACTCGCATATCTGATAAAAGATGATTTTGTCATCTTTTAAGAGTACACTAGCATATATATGAAGAGTGGACACACACTTACAATGAAATACTCTCTCTCTCTCTCTCTCTCTCTCTCTCTCTCTCTCTCTCTCTCTCTCTCTCTCTCTCTCTCTCTCATGGAGAAGTGGGTTTAAAAATTAAACACTGTCAGCCTCTGCTGGTGAGAAAATTAACTGCACAGACTGCACACTGAGGCGTTGCAGGAAATTATATTACTGGCAATGTGACCTCTGGTACCTGGTGGCACTGACTTTATTGTATATTTGCTCTAATGCATTATGCCACTGCACAATGCATGATTTGAATAGAAAGTAGTACTTAAAAGACAGACAGACAGACAGACAGACAAATAGGTGAATGATAGTGATTCTCTTATCCAGTAAATTCAGAACAGGGATTATTATCTCATCTCTGATTTACAATCGCTCGCATACTGCGCATCACTCATGGTATTTACACTGAGATGTCGTGTCTTGAGTGTGTCATAATCCTGCCAAACAGCGCAAATCACTCGTGTGATTGCCTCAAATGCAAAAGTGCAAGAGGCAGCAGTGCACTGATGCGTATAAATGCACCCTGACTTTATCTGAAATTGTAGACAGGAAATGGACCTGTTTCAAAATGCTCTCAGAAGAAACCTGCACCTCTTCAACTCACTGTAAGTGCACTCATTTTATATATGACTTTAGACGAAAATATGAATATAAAATATGAAATATAAAATATGCTGTCTATATATCTAAAAAAAAATACAATTACATTATCTTTTTAATTCTTTCTTTTCGAATCATATTATGCAGTGGAATAATCTATGTATTTAACATTATTAAATATATTTTTATGCATTATTGACTGGTTAAATGGACATTAACTAGTGATCTGTATTTATGTTCTAACGGTGGAATATTTTTCCCTTTTGATTTGTATTTTTATTTTTTATTTTTTATTTTTTTTATTTTATTTTACATAAATAGCTCTAATAATAAAATACACATATTTATATTACATTAAAATATTTTAGCCTATTTATAAGATTTGCACAGTTTATACCTATAAGATTCCATCAAATTTAATTGTGTAATTAAAAAATATGAATAAATAATTCATTTATTTATTATTATATTTAGTTAAAGATTGGTTATTTGATGACATTTTGTTATGAAACTGCAATGTGTAAATGTTTTGGGTTTTTTTCATATAATTTGTTAAATAATTTGGAAATTACTTTGTACCACAAATATTTCTATGTATTTGTAAAAGTAAAGTCAAATGTTTTTAAAAGAAAAATGTTGTACTTACATATGTGTTAAAACAGACTGTTTTAAATATTAATAGGCAATAATAGATATCTTAAATACCCATTGGATCAACTTTAAAATTGGTAAGACTCAAGCTCTTTTCAGGCCAGTGCTATAGTTTATATTAGAGATCCTGAATGAAACTCAAGCCTCCTGCAGCAGATGCCTGCACAGTTATATGATCTGAGGGGGTCAGGTGAACAGAGCGGTGGCCCACCCAAGGGTGTAGATTTGGCTTGAACAATGGGGGGTTGCTGCATAAAACAGTTGCATGCTTCCATTGATCATGGTAGAAATAATGCGGGGGGGGGGGGGGGGGGGGGGGTACTTACTTGTTTTTATCACACACACACACAACGAGGGTTTTCAGTCCTTTTCGAGTAATCAAATTGTCAAAAAAGAACATGCATGTAGTGCCGAGACGTTTGGGTTCGGCAGAACCGAAATAATGCAGGACAAAGTGATGCTTTGGAGAGATTTAGAACTAATCCCACTTTTTCTCTTTCCGTCTTCCTACGTAAGGATGGATGGAGTAAGAGCTCAACAGGGTTTTTCCTCTTTTATCCCTCCTCCAGGAATATTCCCAACATTAAGAAATAAGCTGGTTTTAACCTTTGCTCTCTGTTTCATTAAATCTGTCATCTGCATCTATACAGACTTGATGTACAGAATTACATTAAAATGGTTTCAGAAAAAACTGTGCTCATAGCTGAGACAGATCGTATTTTTGCACTCATAGCTGAGATTGTGAGTCAGCTTTTATAATGTATCAAAGCCAGATCTCACATATTTCTCATTTATTTTCTGTCATAAAGTGTCATCATTTTAAATATTTCAGAATACCACACTTTTCCATTTATTTCCATTTATTTCTAAAGGCTTTTAGACCCCCACTGTATGGCAACTATGTATTTCTATAACAATTGATGTTGCAACATCCATCTATTTTATATATGCATATACTTTATATTAATGTATATTATTTAATTAAGCTTAATTTTCAATCTGAGACTGAAATCCTGACTGTAACCCGTCCTAGAGCTTTGAAGCTACAACCACCAAACTTGGCACGGTTCTTCAGGCAGTCTTAACCTGGATTCTGCTAACTTTTCTAATTGACCGGACTTGTGGTTTTCGCACAGCGGAAGCTGAAACATACCCCAAACCCCATAGACTTACATTGACGGAATGTTCAAATCGGCCAAGAATATTCAAACACCAAATGTCAAGAAATTCAAATGTAAACAAATCCACACAAGGCCTTTCAAACCTTCAAACATATATATTTTTTAATTAGTTTAAGCTGCTGAAGAAGTTTTTGTCAAGCCAACATCAAAGACAAACTTGACCTATATAGCTTTATGTTTGTATCGCCAGTATTAAAATGTAAAATTCATAACAGCTCTTCTGAAGTGGTTTGCATCTCTTTAAAACCCCTCAATGTCTTTGTGCCCTCCTCTAATGCTGTGAAATATTTATCACTTTGCCCTGTCTCTTTTCTCTCCTCTGCCAACAGCTGCCCCTTTTCAATAGCACTTCCCTCCCGGCTCCATACACACACAGTGTCATGTACACATAGACAGACACACACACACACACACACACACACAAACACTCCCCACCTGCCGCTGCTCCTCTGATGACACTCTTACAGGTAAGGCACGTTTATACTTACCATTATCTTCTCTTTTTTAACTTATAGTTCAGTTTTGACTGAGCAAAATAAGACTTTTCAGCTCTGAAGTGAAGCTACAGCTAGAGGGTTTTACGATAAGATCTGTATCCTGAGCGAGATACAATCCGCATCCCAATATAACACACATTTGAAAAGAGAACACAAATGTACCAAATTGTTGGCCTTTGCCGTGGAACCTCTGTATTGTTAACAGACAATTTAGTTAATTTTTGTTATGAGTTTGGAATTTAATTACTTAAGTTTGTTTATCTATGTACCAAGCCAGCCCTCAGACAATAACTGTATGAACTGGCATTGAACATTTGTTTGCACATCTATATTGTGCAAAATATCTATATTATATATGAACATCTGCACTATGCAATCATACTTGAGTTGTGCACAGTAAACACAGAACGTTTCCCTACAGTAACTGTATGGTTCCCATTTGATTATTTTACTTTTTGGGAAACAATTCCTAAGATTCAATATTTTTTCTTATTTTATTAGATTTTTATACCATAAACTAACACTCTCAGAACTTTACAGGGACATTTTTGAACCTAATACAATTTTTTATAGAATGTTATCTGATGGCTATTTTTTTATTTATTCATTTATAACCCTAAACTAATGTTCCCAAAATGTTTTAGTTGGTCATTCCTAATGTTCATTTATAACCCTAAACTAATGTTCCCAAAATGTTTTAGTTGGACATTCCTAATATTCACTTATAACCCTAAACTAATGTTCCCAAAATGTTTTAGTTGGTCATTCCTAATATTCATTTATAACCCTAAACTAATGTTCCCAAAATGTTTTAGTTGGTCATTCCTAATGTTCATTTATAACCCTAAACTAATGTTCCCAAAATGTTTTAGTTGGACATTCCTAATATTCACTTATAACCCTAAACTAATGTTCCCACTTATAACCCTAAACTAATGTTCCCAAAATGTTTTAGTTGGTCATTCCTAATGTTCATTTATAACCCTAAACTAATGTTCCCAAAATGTTTTAGTTGGTCATTCCTAATGTTCATTTATAACCCTAAACTAATGTTCCCAAAATGTTTTAGTTGGACATTCCTAATATTCACTTATAACCCTAAACTAATGTTCCCAAAATGTTTTAGTTGGTCATTCCTAATATTCATTTATAACCCTAAACTAATGTTCCCAAAATGTTTTAGTTGGTCATTCCTAATATTCACTTATAACCCTAAACTAATGTTCCCAAAATGTTTTAGTTGGACATTCCTAATATTCACTTATAACCCTAAACTAATGTTCCCAAAATGTTTTAGTTGGTCATTCCTAATGTTCACTTATAACCCTAAACTAATGTTCCCAAAATGTTTTAGTTGGTCATTCCTAATATTCACTTATAACCCTAAACTAATGTTCCCAAAATGTTTTAGTTGGACATTCCTAATATTCACTTATAACCCTAAACTAATGTTCCCAAAATGTTTTAGTTGGTCATTCCTAATATTCATTTATAACCCTAAACTAATGTTCCCAAAATGTTTTAGTTGGTCATTCCTAATATTCATTTATAACCCTAAACTAATGTTCCCAAAATGTTTTAGTTGGTCATTCCTAATATTCATTTATAACCCTAAACTAATGTTCCCAAAATGTTTTAGTTGGTCATTCCTAAAATTCTAGAAACATTCAAGTTCCCTAATTAGAACTTATCCAGAATGTTATCTAATGGCTATTTTATGTTATATTTTTAGAATCCTAAACACAGAATTCACAGAATGTTCTAGGAAACCCAACATTGTTATTTGGGTAATTCCTCTTTATGTCTTATGCAAACTATATAGACTTTTTTCTCACTTTCTTTCTCCACAGAAACTCCAGGATGCATCTACTTTTAGTTCTTACATTGGTTCTAGAGGTTCAATCGAGAATCATAAACCTCAACTTCACCAGCGACTGCACCTGCCATATTGAGCTCAAATCTACGAACTGCACCAGCAGCAATTACACCCAGCTGCCCATGTACCTTCCACCATTCACCGAACAACTGGACCTATCCTTCAACCTCCTGAGTGCCATCGAACCACAAGCTTTCCAGAATACCCGAAGACTTCGCATCCTACTTCTAAACAATAATGAGATTAGCGAACTAGCCGAAGGGGCATTCTCGCTGCTAGAAGGTTTGTTGAGACTGGACTTGAGCCAAAACCAAATCTCAACCCTGAGTGAAGGGTTTTCATTGGGTCTTGGTTCCCTTCGAGAGCTCTCATTGGCTGGGAACAGATTGACAATCTTGGACAGAAGCTGTTTTGTCCACTTGGACGTTTTGCAAAAACTCAACCTGAGTCATAACACCATCAAGACAATCAAGATGAGGGCGTTTGGCTCCATGAGTACCCTACGCCAGATACAACTCGACTGGAACAATATAACGATTCTGAAAAATGGGATCTTCTCCATGCTTCGCAATCTTGAAGTTTTGAATTTACAACACAATCAGATTAACTGCTTGGACGTTGGAGTACTTTCACCTTTGACTAGTCTTGCCTTACTGGATCTCACCAATAACAACCTGTCCTCGATTCAATTTAAGACCTTCTTGAGTCTCAACACATATAGCACACACATAATGCTCCAAGGTAATCCCTGGAAGTGTGATTGCGATCTGCAAAGAGTCTTCCGGAAGCTTTGTAATGTCAAACGGCTGTTCCTGGACGACTACGACAATCTCACCTGCTTGAATTTGGATGAAATTCATGGTTACTACACGATGGGCTTAGATACAGAGCTCTGTGTTGCGGAAATGGTGACTGTCCTTGTCATTACGATTACGGTGGTTATCACTGTTGTGGCGGCCATCGTTATGGCAGAGAAGAAACGAAAGAAAAAGAATAAAGAAAAGCACTGGACGGAGGTCAGCGAGCACTCTTGTGCATCGCAGGATTAAGCAGATTTCTGAACAAATGATGATAATGTAATTAATCTACGCATAAAGTGTTGTTAACACTCAGTGTGTAAAAAAGGACATTATCTTCCTCTGTATTTCACAATTTGTCTATAATTTTATTTTAAATTTTTTAAAAAGTTGCATGTTAAATTACATGAATCTATCCTAGCAGGAGAGTTTTTGTAGGGTTTGTAAAAAGGTTGCAATCAAAATAAAGCAATTAACTTCAGTTCATAACTTATAACTTATGCTAATGAACTTTATCAATTAACCAATTATGTAAACAGGATTTTAAATAAACCATTTTTCACATAGAAATGTTTTTATATGTCCTCAATTGATCTCGTAGTGGTGGTACATTTTTTTATATTTATGTAGTTAGAGCTGTTAGAATTCATTATCTACTGCCACCTACACTCACCTAAAGGATTATTAGGAACACCATACTAATACTGTGTTTGACCCCCTTTCGCCTTCAGAACTGCCATAATTCTATGTGGCATTGATTCAACAAGGTGCTGAAAGCATTCTTTAGAAATGTTGGCCCATATTGATAGGATGGCATCATGCAGTTGATGGAGATTTGTGGGATGCACATCCAGGGCACGAAGCTCCCGTTCCACCACATCCCAAAGATGCTCTATTGGGTTGAGATCTGGTGACTGTGGGGGCCATTTTAGTACAGTGAACTCATTGTCATGTTCAAGAAACCAATTTGAAATGATTCGAGCTTTGTGACATGGTGCATTATCCTGCTGGAAGTAGTCATCAGAGGATGGGTACATGGTGGCCATAAAGGGATGGACATGGTCAGAAACAATGCTCAGGTAGGCCGTGGCATTTAAACGATGCCCAATTGGCACTAAGGGGCCTAAAGTGTGCCAAGAAAACATCCCCCACACCATTACACCACCACCACCAGCCTGCACAGTGGTAACAAGGCATGATGGATCCATGTTCTCATTCTGTTTATGCCAAATTCTGACTCTACCATCTGAATGTCTCAACAGAAATCGAGACTCATCAGACCAGGCAACATTTTTCCAGTCTTCAACTGTCCAATTTTGGTGAGCTCTTGCAAATTGTAGCCTCTTTTTCCTATTTGTAGTGGAGATGAGTGGTACCCGGTGGGGTCTTCTGCTGTTGTAGCCCATCCGCCTCAAGGTTGTGCGTGTTGTGGCTTCACAAATGCTTTGCTGCATACCTCGGTTGTAACGAGTGGTTATTTCAGTCAAAGCTGCTCTTCTATCAGCTTGAATCAGTCGGCCCATTCTCCTCTGACCTCTAGCATCAACAAGGCATTTTCGCCCACAGGACTGCCGCATGCTGGATGTTTTTCCCTTTTCACACCATTCTTTGTAAACCCTAGAAATGGTTGTGCGTGAAAATCCCAGTAACTGAGCAGATTGTGAAATACTCAGACCGGCCCGTCTGGCACCAACAACCATGCCACACTCAAAATTGCTTAAACCACCTTTCTTTCCCATTCTGACATTCAGTTTGGAGTTCAGGAGATTGTCTTGACCAGGACCACACCCCTAAATGCATTGAAGCAACTGCCATGTGATTGGTTGATTAGATAATTGCATTAATGAGAAATTGAACAGGTGTTCCTAATAATCCTTTAGGTGAGTGTAGATTGAAATACCATTCAGGGTTCAAAAAATCTGTCAATAGTCCGCAATAGTCTGGTGGCAATAGCCTAATTTTTTCCATGGATGAATTGGTTTTCGACAATTACTTAAAACCTTAAAAGACATTTTAAGACATAAACTTTTAAAGACGGACCTACCTTGAGCTCCGAGGTTGTTATACCAACTATGGTATATGCCTTTGTTGAATCCATCTGTCTGCATTACTTCCACTTGATTGTTTAAAAATGGTGTTTAATAGCGGAATTCCTGGTAACTACTTTACCCATGATCCATCAGAGAAAGATCCGCCAATCAGAGAACCACGGTCAGCAAAGCCTGCCAAACAAGTCCAGGAATAACCACCTACTTCCATGACACACTGTGAATGACACAATCGAGTCATCTCTCTACACTCAAACTACATACACTGTGTGTTTTTGAAGTTTTGATTCACCTCGGAGCTGGTTTGCTTGGTTCATGGCTCAGAACTCTTTTTTGAAGAAATTTATGGAAAGCCTATGGAAATAATTACAGTAAAAAACACTGTTGGAACCCACATGGCTACAAACAAATTGTGATCAGATACTGTTACGCTCTACTAGGATGCAATGCATGTGGAAGCTAGCAGTAGCTACGGTCAATTGCAATTAAACAATTTATGAAAATCCACTTCTCTAAATTCTTTCAACAATTATTTTCCATCTGGGCTACTATATCAACATTATCTGTTAATTACATATGAAATGGCAAAATCTTTTTGTCCTTTATTAGAAAACATTTAAATTATGACATCAAAAATACCTATCAAGAACAAATAACAGGACTGTTTTAAAATATTAATTTCTTCTTCACTATGTTTATCTCAGGTGAACAGATTCAGGTAAGGGTATTTGAAGATCATGAGGGCACAGCCCAGCTGCTTAAGAAAGTTTTACAAGGGAACATGAAGGTAGCAAAAGTTCTGGCTTTAGTAGTTCATTAGGATGTGACCATCACAGACCTGCAGACATCCCATAGATATCCCTCTACAGGGCTTGGGGGTGTGGATGGAACCCAGAGGCACATATAATTAGGGAGAATAGTGTCTGTTAAACAGAAGTTTATTGCTGGTACAAGATGGTCTACCAAGTCTGAACCAGGTCTTCCAGCTGGTAGTCCAGGTGATCAAGGATCAAGACAAACATGGACTAGCTACTGACCACGAATGACCTGCTTGGGACTGATCAAAAGCTGGGTATAGCTGGATTTTCCAGCACGGATACTGTTAGTTATTTTAGGCTATGCACATTTAATCATTGAGAATATTGTGAGTTTAAATGACCAAACTCTGGACGATCTTAAAATATATTTCTCGATGTCAAATCCAATTTTTTAGTTTAGTTCAGGGCCAACATTTTCCACGTATCAGTACATCAAAGGCATCAGTGATGCGATTCCTACTGGCGCTTTGTACAGTTTTGTACTGCAGTGTGTAATAGTCCTGACCTGCAGACTGGACTTCCTGTCATGGGGTTTATTAATCAGCCATTCTTTACTCAGGATCTGACAACTAACAGGTTAAGCACATCTGTCCATCTGGCATAGGTCTGCACATTATTTATTTATTTGGGGAACATTTCGAGTTTAAAGGTTGAGAAAATGTTTAAAAGAATACTGTTTTCTGCTAAAAAAAAAAAAAAAAAAAAAGAAAAAGAAAAGAAAGTTTTAATTATTGCATTTGTCATAACCAAACTGGATTTGAAAATAAACGTGAAATATTTGCATGAGATGTGTCAAGCAAACCCAAATGTGGTTTGTTGTCTGTACAGCGCATTGCTTATCCAGCTTGATTCTCGCTTGCTGCCCCCTACTGAAAACAGGTGGTACTTCAAACTTTAATTGGTCCGATGGTAGGATTATTATTATTACATTCACAAGTTGTACATCAGAAAAGAGGCTGATAGAAACTGAGGTTTTCAATAATAACACAAGATAATACTCTATATAATAGTGTAAGAAATAATAATAAAAAATTAGCAACAAAACAATTGCAACCGCACTCTTTTGTGTGTTCATACTCTTTAAGTTTTCACCTTTTTTTCTCCCCTTTTCGGCATGCCCAATTCCCAATGTATACAGCCCTGTGCTAACATAACACCCTAGCCTGCTAGCCTTCAGAAAGAGTTAGACAAGTTCATATATCATCTTTATACATTTGTGTTTATTCCAGATGGACCGATCAGTATTTCTGGGGCAATTCATATGGCCCTTTCAACCTCAGCTCTGTTACCCCAGCAGTAGGGGGCCTGAAAGTTGCTGCTCCACCACATGAGTCTGAGTTCTCTGTTGTTTTGAGCACAAGCTAATCTGAACACGTGTGAGTTAGCCTGTAAGGGAGAATTGCGTTTCGCACCAGGTGCTGGTTATATGCCTTTGCCTGCCACTGGGCCTTTCCAATGTGTATATGTTCAGTCAGAACTCCACCATGGGACACAGGTGGGACTATTGTGCCCTGCACGTCATCCTGCTGTCACAAGAGGGCAGTATCCAATCTGAGAGTCTGCCTGAGACAGAAGCATGCTGAAATGGAGGAGTGGGTAATGGTGTTACAAAACCCCTGCGGAGGGCGATTCAGGACTGGAGAAAGGGGATAACAACTATTAACTTATTTATCCTCACTATTGTGTTTGCAATGCAACCCCTCACTTTGTATTGACAGAATTTTATGGATGTGCTGTTGGTTCAGGTGGTATTTTTTCATATTTTTGGTGTAATTTTAATAATTTTACATTGTGCTTTATATGATGCTGAAAATTAATTAATAATATAATTAATTAATAATTAATCATTAATTTTTTTTAAAAGCCAAAACACTTTTTATTCTAATATAATATACAGTAATATAATAATAATTATTATTAGATAAAGATCTATGCATTATATTTATGCATCTAATTAAATCATATTAAAAATTTCTGTAATTCAAAAAAATAATGTTATTAATTGTTTTAAACCTGAACTGCCTGTGTCCAGTTGCTTGTACTTGTAAAGTGCTAAAGAACAGATGATATCGAAGCTTGTAAACATGTCAGTTTGCCTTCGTAGGAAGGCTACCCCGTAACAACTCATGAATATTACTATTCATGAGTAATACCTTGGCGCGAGAAAATGTGTCGAGCAACGTCAGCATGACCTGATTAATATTCATGAAGTAAACTTCAGCCTGTTTCTGTGCAAGCAATGCTCATGCTTGATCATCGCCTCCAAGTAAAGAAAATGCACTGGACGACATCAGATAAGTGGGTAATTATAACGTTAAACCGACAGAAAACCAGAACATTGTTCCAAAAAACAAAACACATGGGTTTATAATCCAAAACTGTCATTTCAGGACAGGAAGTCAAATTAGATCAGTGCAGCCCATTCAGCTGCCCTTTCCTGTCACACAACAATGTAAAAGAAACCCATTTGTGCTTTAGAGAATGTCTCGTCTCAGTAAATGTTATGATGAAAAGATAGGATATTAGAATTGTTTTAATGTGTGAAGTTTTGATGCAGTTTGAGGTTATTTTTGGGCACAAAAGTGGAAAAGCAGTTCATTTGCATTAAGAAACTTTAGCAGAAAAATCTGAGACAAAGTTGATACTTAAATGAATCATAAATAAGAACTCAATTAAGATATGAAAGAGCAACATCTGAGCCGTACAATTTTCCATGTGTGTGTGTGTGTGTGTGTGTGTGTGTGTGTGTGTGTGTGTGTGTGTGTGTGTGTGTGTTTTAAAAGGAAAGCTTAGGAATGAAGACCTGCATCAGGCCAGTTTACATTCAACACAGACATTGTTTTGTCTGTCTTGATCAGTTCAAAGAAATGTCAGCTTGATTAAATACTTTGTTCTTTAAAGTGATCGGTGATCATTCGTGTGTGCCTATACTTTTTCTTAATTTAATTTTTAAGGAAAATTAATTCCTTAATTAAAGAAAATAATTTTTGGTGTCATAGCACAGTGTATATATATATATATATATATATATATATATATATATATATATATATATATATATATAATAGGAGAGACACTTTATAATTATAGATTATTTTGCATCTCCATCGTGTACATGTGCAGTTGTGACACATGTATCCACTGAGCGGCGTGTATCTCATACCTGAGCGCAGCTGTTCCTCCGGCCCTCTGGACGTCTCCTTAGGGCATCCTGCAGGGTCTTCATCTCGGTCTGGGCAGGGGCTGCGGGGCCATGGTGGGTGGCGTCTTCGTCAACTACTTTGGTACAGTATGAGCGATAATGATTGAATTGGTAATTGCATGATTAAAAATGGTGATGTGTGTCAACAGCGGTCTTGTTTTTCAGGGGAATTGGAATGACATCTCTTGTTATTTTGCTAATTTTTTTGTGCATTATGTACATCACTGGGCAGGATGAGAAAAAGGGTGAGGGTCACAATGTTATTTGTTGCTTATTCTTGGAATGTACAGTAACTAATGTATCTGCAACAAACTGCAATGGAGCGTAACAGTCTGATTTCGGAAGTAAAAAAAACCTTCAAAGGCAGACTTACCATGAGCTCTGTGGGTGATAATCGATAGTATATGTCTCTGTTGAAGCCATCAGTCTGTTTTTTTCAACTTCATTTCTAAAAATGTGTGTTTAATAGTGTAATTCATGTTGAAGAACTACTCATGATCTTGAAGGGAACGATCCACCAATCAGAGAATTGCTGTAAACAAAGTGCACCAAAAGAGCTCTGCAGTGACCGTCCACTCACATATCGCTCTATAAATGACGCATTAAAGTCGGTCTCTCTACACTCAAACTACTGAAGTATTTGCAAATATATATATTTTTAAAAGATATCGATTTTTACTGTTTTTTTTTTTTTTGCTTCAGATCAACTCTTATGAAAGATTTTATGAAATTATTATGGAAGAAATTAATGGAAAAAATACTTCTGGAACCAAGACGGCTGAAAAAATGGGCGAGCATTGTTGCCCTCTTCAAAAGATAACAAGAACATAGATTATGTGAAATATCAAGGTTCAATTTTGGTTTTGCTTTGATTAGTTATGATGTTTATAATACCAGTAAATTTCCAATTTTAACTATATGTAGCTACATGACCATATTTTCTATAGCCTAAAAGTAGCTTGTTGTTTTTAAAATAGTGTAGCTTTTCAAATAAGTAGCTATCAATCTAAACCTATGCCCCAGGAAGTGTGACGGCAGGCTACTTTGCAGTTTTTTCTTTCACATTGTATTGGCAAGGTAATAATTGAATATATTCTACTAAAATGTTCTTTATCTGTCATACAGGTGTGTAGTGTTTTAAAGTATTTATAACTTTTTTTTAGCAAAGTTGTTTGTTTGTACAATTCAATTAACTAAATCCAAAATGATTTTTCGATTTTTAAGAGTCAAGATAAAAATATGGTTGGGCTCATGGTCAAAATAATATACTTTCAAAATCTGATCGCTCAACTGTAAGAGATACGGAACGGCACATAAAATAGCAAAGTCTGTCTTGCAGCTTGGCAAGCAATTTCAAAGTAGCTAACCTAAGGCCTAAGAAAAACAGAACTAACCAAATACGTGTGTCTTTACACAGATGAGGTCCCAGCAGACTCTCAAGAAGAGGACCAATCACCTCCTTTCTTCGACAACACCATCCAGCAGGAAAGCCATCCCAGTGGGTTCCAGTCCCAGGAGGGTCCTGGGCCCCTAGGGGCCACTGCACAGCTGTAATTCCCAACAGGGGACCCATCGCCTGTATTATTATCAAGCAACTGAAAACCCTCCATGAATGTCACAAAACTGACCCATGAACTCAAGGGTGTATTTTTTCACATTATGACCTCATTTGTATTCTCATTTTGAAATGGAACTACATGGACACAAAAAAGGAAGGTACTTTGCTGTGTAAGTGACCTTTTTATGTATTTTTAAATTATGTTTAGGAATTTTGCAGAAGCTTTGAAAAAAGCCTGTCCGATTTAAACAAAAGTGTGCCTGTTTGTGCCTTTCGCTGCTAGAGGGTAGCACTGTCCGGGCACTGTGACAGAGGTTTGTGAGGCTTCTTATGATTGTGTGTATGTTTAGCCTTACTGTATTTCTCTTGTGAAACACTATAATGAATATAAATGGTTTTTATTGGGTTATTTGTTTTAAGTTACATCTAATTCATTAATTCAAATTTTGGGTCTAAAAACCTGATTTAAAGAATTTGCAAATAACTAGATTTTGTAATTTTCTGAAGAAAGCTCCTATCTACTTGAATTGTGAAATACTGAAATCTCCAAAACAGTTGGTCAAGATTATGATAAAAAAACATTTTAAATCAGCAGTAAAATCTGACAACACTGGTATGTTAAATTGTGCTTCTTTAACTCCAAATCACTCCTAAAAACGCAATTTTTCAGGCTGGTTCAGCTTATGCGCATGCACGATCTCGAGTTGACTGACAGGCGATATCTGTATCTAACCTGTAAGGCGGGACTTCCGTTTTTATATCCGCTTGCCATTCCAATTTCTTCCATTAATTTTAATACCAGTGGTCTGTCTCTGCTAAACTGTGTCTGGTATAAGGTACACTAATAACTATAGAATGACGTACGCAGGGGCATAGATTCCTGGGGGGGTAATTATTGGGGGGTAACCCCCCCCCCCCCCCCAATAATCAAAACAATCAAGTACAAATGATGCAGGTTCACCCATTCGCATTATAACATTCAAAGCCACTTAAAGTTGTTATACAAATCTAAAAAGGTGAGACAGTATCACAGAAATGGATGAGGTGTTTGAGGAGAGCGTTTCACCAGATTATGTCACCAAATGAATAAATGTAAATGTATTGACACTGTGTATCAGTGCGCTGTCGAAATAAAAGCTCCAGGTGAAGATGTAGTAAATACAACTTAAATATATTAGTCTGTATAAAAATAAATCCTCAAAATAATTCAGTATCATATTATAATAATCAATTTGACTGTATAATAATAAATAATATTAATCCGGGCTCCAAAATATAAGTAAGTGAATTTGTAGTTTTAGCTCACCCTGTTTATTCACAAAACATTTTTGTTTAAATATTTAAAGGTACACATAGGTTTTTTTTTGTTGTTGTTGTTTTTCCCCTTTATTGTTGTATTAGTGCTTATAAATAATATTTATTGTATTTAAAAAAATATATAATTCTTACATGTGTTCGTTTACTGAAAAACTGTGTAAAACATGCCTTTATCTTTAGCATGCCTTTTCATCTTTAATAACATTTTTAGTTAAACAGGCTGAGAAATATTATTGTTTATGGCACAATATTGCCCCGCCACAGTTGGATGGCGAACCCTCAAAATCACCCACCCAAAACCACGAAAGGGGGCTGGAGTGGTTGCTTGGGGCTTCAGAAATCATAAACCCGCCCCTGTTATCAGTGTTGGGGAGTATCAAACCATTAGGAGCGATGCTGCTAACTTAAATATGTTTTTCAGTCCGTTTTAGTAGTTCCGCTATTTTCACAATATTGTAGCTTTTCCAGTAACAAGCTTCATTTTCCAACGAGTGGTTTCACAAAACACTTTTGTTAAACACGCTCACTTAAACCGTCTTCTAATTTTGCTAATTAAAGTTATAAGTAGCTTGTGGCTTGTGAACTTATTGTTACAGTATGGCTTCTCTGTAATATTAAGATTTCTGTTTAGATATTTCCAACCACATGAAATTCTGTGGGAATTGCTACCATAATAATTATAATGGACACAGACTTGAGAGTGACAAACATCAGGCAGGTTTGTTTTGGAAGACATGAGATGGTAAAGGGGTCTGGAGATATGAGATCAGGTGAGTTCAGCTAAATGCTGATATCTATTACTGTAGACAGCTGCTACACTCACATACTCAAGACAGAGGACTCCAAATTTTGGATGGGATTCCCTGCCGGCTTTTTAATATATCTACTGCTAGACTAGAAATTGTGTAATCTGCACTAACAAACAGTTCCATGGTTTTTTGGATATGTGCAATTTGTGGAACATTTACCATGGTAGTACGCTGAAGTACCCTAGAGTACCATGTAAACCTTGCAAAAACTTTTTGCATTCTGTGTGAATTTGAACACTGCCTCAAACAGTGATCCCACTCAGCAGGCCACGTGTGGGCGTCCACTACCTATTTTTTAATTTCGAATCAAATATCCAGCCAGAACGCAGGGATTATTGGGAAAAATAAGGAAGCTGTTGGCCGCGACAGGTCTCCACAGGCAGGAGGAACTGAAGTTTTTCATTTCATAATACTCTTATAAATAGCATAATAAGAAGACAGTCAAGTGGTGTTTTATGAAGCCAGAGAATCCCACACCAACACTCTTAAAGATCTGAAAATATTCTATGGTTTTTGCAGCATTTTTGGTTCAGCGAAGAACTATGTTTGTTAAAACAAACATTGATGTTGGCTTGATAAAGTATAAACTAGTTTTAAGTTTGATGGGTATACAGACATTACAGTAAGACAAGCAGCTAGCTAGACAGCTAGATAGTCAAGATGGTCGCACGCCCAACGAGAAGCGCTGCATCACAGGTACGGCACAGGTATCAAACATGGGGCATGTTGATGCGGTTCAGGTTGCAGACAGAATGTTCAAGAACGAAGAATGCTAAGTAAATAATTTATGTAATTTGATAATAATTTGGGTTGAATTTAATAGAAAATATGCAAGTTGCGCTCCATGGTGCGTCAGAAATTTGAGCAGTCTCCGGTGGTGTGCGTACCTTCATTGAAAACAGTTGCTTCGAATTTTAGAACTAGCCACGCAGTCCTCCAGATGCATTCGGTGGTCGACCCCCTTCAGACTATCACATATAACTGTCAGAGAAACCGTCAAGTAAAGAGAGAGCAAGAGAGCAACTTAAAGCAGATCAAACCCTTTTGTGGGTTTGTTTACATTTGAATTTTTGACAATTGGAATTCGCATTCCTGGGCCATTTGAACATTCTGTCAATGGAACTCTATGTGATTTTTCAGATTTGTGATCGTCTGCTGTGTGAAAACCGTAATTCTGATCATATTCAAAAAATAAAGCAACCCAAGTCAGAACAGTCTGAAGGGCTGTGCCAAGTTTGATGGATGTAGCTTGAAAGCTCTAGGAAGAATTACACTCAGAATCTTTGGTCTTCGTTTAGGGATTTAAAAAAACATAAAAGTTTAAACAAAGTTTGTAGAATAACAGTTTGTTGTCTTTATCAATCCAACATAATAATCAGTTATTCTCTAAGTAATATAATTCATTACCTAAAATGCTGTTTACAGTTCCCAAGCAACTTCTCAACTCTGCGGATTTAATACAGAATATGAAGTGAGACTCGCTTATTGGCTTTGAATGTGGCATACTCCATTACAATTTATAGTCGGAACTGTACGTTTAGCTTTTCTGGGACTTTTATTTTCAGAAGAGCTTCCTCTCGACTAAAGTGCCCTCGTAAGGGGTCGTTGAATGACCTCTGACCCCTCTCTGCAACAGATAAGAGAAGCAGATAAGTTAAAAAACTGAATACAATGATACAATTACTATAAGATGCAACGTGTAGCTGGATGTGTAGCTGGTCAAAGAAGAGGCCATATAAACAGACAGTGACTTCATAGTTAATGTGAATGCCCAAATTTGTTATGCAGACTGAGCTGAAAAACCAGAAAAGCGAGTAATGCTCAGTGATGTGTTCAAAGCGAACATCTAATGAAGCTTGGACCACAAACAATGTTTGAATCATTATTTAGGTGGAGAAATGCCTCAGTCAAGCTAATGGATGTGAATTTTAAACACTATTTAAAATCACTATTGTGTTACAGTAATTTTGGTTAAGAAAGAGTCTTTAAGGTTTTTTTTTTTTTTTTGCTTTGTGCTGAACTTACCTGTGGTAAAATCACTGTAAAACAAGACTAATTTCTTTAGTAAACATGTCTCGTTTTGTCTCAAATCATTGTGCAGTAAATCCCTTTGAATTTATGGTTTATTTTCTCAAATTTTTCACCCTGATTAATTGAGTCAGGAGTTGCCTGCATTTGGTGGGTGGAGTTGTGGGCGGAGCAATGTCTCCAGGGCCTCATTTCTCAAATCTGAAAGGCCAAACATCAAAGACTCATCGATGAAAATCATCACGCACTAATGTTTATCACATTTCAAAGAGGCGAATGAGTTTTTTGTCTTTAATTACGGTGCTATTGTTTAATGAGTCCTTTGTCTTTCAGATCTCAGAATTTCCATTGTTCCTCTCACAGATCCTTATTCATGAAGAAATGTCACATTGTGCACGTCACATACAAAAGCTTTCATGTTGAGATAAAAGCTATGAATTGTCAAACCATGGCAGGTGTAAGGTTCCAATGTTTTTCAACCAATTAATTCAATTCATTAATCTCGATGGGTCCTTAGAGGTTATAGTAAGATTAAACCAGATTTTCACATTTTCTGAATACTACACGACAGCCCAGCTAGCACAGCTATACGCCACAAAATAAGAAATGGTGAAAACTGTATTTGAATCCTATGTACTAATTACAACATTGCTATAAACCTCATCACTATATGTTTTAAAAATGTTTTATTTAAATGTACAGATCTTGTTATTTTAAACCTAAGCTGTGTCGCAAATTATGCACTATACACAATGCACTTACAATATACACTATGCACTCGTCCACGTAGTGTATGAATTTTAAATGTGTAGTATGTTTTACTACACAGAAGCATTTGCCATTTAACAGTTGACAGAAATGACGTTTAAACGCATGTGATGTCACTAGCTTTAGCGCATTAGCCAACCTCTGTTCAACGCTTATCTCAAACAATGTAAATATTCACACAGCATGAGGTGATGGTAAAAGATTTTACTTACATTTATAAAATGCTGTCTTCACTGAAGTTTCGTTGGTTGCTACATTCTCCATTATTTACAATTGTTTTGTCAGACCTGCAACATAGCCAGCTAACTCCGACCCTTCCGCTAAGTACGCCAAACCACAAGCGCTGACTGCATGAATTGTCAATTCCCAATGTTCCATTGCAACATTCCACACTCCTTTTTGATGGTTGAATAAGTGCATCATGCGGGTGCTCAGAGTACACTTCTTTTTTGCATTTTCACTGTTAACATACACTTAACATGCACTACTTACTCTACAAAATGGCGTAAAATAGTGCAGAAGTGAGCGGTTTGGGATGCACCTCTGAACTAAACATTCCAAAACTTTAAATATGGCTTTTGTCTGTGCAAGTCATATTTAAATCTTTATAT
This sequence comes from Moxostoma hubbsi, assembly GCA_032164185.1. Lineage (NCBI taxonomy): Eukaryota > Metazoa > Chordata > Actinopteri > Cypriniformes > Catostomidae > Moxostoma > Moxostoma hubbsi. The sequence goes on from JAVLUX010000048.1 coordinate 18,017,304, forward strand.
GTAAGTCTATGAGATTTTTCCTGTTTTATCATCTCCAAGGCAAAAGTCATAAGATCCATCACTTAGAGGAGTAATTGCACACATTTCTTCAACAAGCAGCCCGATATGATTGTATCACTGATGTACATGGCACAAAACAACATTTTCATTTGGTTGGCGATTTAGAGCAAAACATAATTATATGAGCAATAATAATAGTGATAGTCTTAGCAAGCACCATTAAATACGAAAGAGACAAGAGAATAAAAGGGCGATACATGGAGCTGGGGGTGGGCATATTTGTGGCTTGACAGTTCAGAGGGGATGGCATGATCTCATTTCTCTCTCTCTCTCTGTCTGTCTCTCTCGCCCACACACTCTCCTCCAGTTGGTTTTCATTGGCCAGTGAAGGTCAGTGGATGTGTTCTCGCATTGTGCCAGACATAACGGGGCTAATAACCAGCTAAGTGTGTGTGTTTACGTTGGTGCATCTGTGTGTAAATTCCTGTCACCTAATCTGTGGTTAAAGCCCCAGCCAGTAATCCGTTTCACACTTCGGGTTATATTGTGGCATCCGCAATCTTAAAAAAAAGACAATTGTATGCCACCTAATCCTGCCAAATAAAGCCACGGTATACAGGATCCACACATCGCAGACGCCCTGGAATCACCATGGTAACACTTCATTGAAGGAGCAGTTTTGTTTATATAAATTGTTTTGTTATTTACGAACAAATTCAATAAAGCAACAACAAGGGATGTAATATTATATATTGCCTATGACCAGTTTAATGCTGAACAAATCTATAATTTGTATCAGTTACTTATTTGGAATTATGCAACAGATTGTTCTGGGCCGGATTTACGAAAACATTTTTATTAAAAAATTTAAATGTTCTCAGGATAAATTATAAGAAGTTTGTAAAAAGGTGTGTAGCTCTAAACATTCTCAATATTCTTTTCGTGAATACAAAATATTCGTAACTTTTTCTTAAGTTAAAAAATAAGAAGAAAATAATAGTTGCGCAACACCCATAGAGGCAAAATACTAGGCTATAGATATTCTCTATGCAAGCACACAAGTGCAGTCGCGAATGCTTCGCTATCTCATTTCAAATGCACAGTCCCGTTGTATAAACTTGCATTTTTGCGTCGCTGTGGCTGTAAAAAAACCTGAAGGGCGTGATAGAGTTACCTTCAATTAGTTAACTGTAAACATGTCGACTTCAAATAACTTGCTCAGCAATATTCTTTTCAAACTTTTACTCCTCCATGACAGTAGTTGACCTGAGTGAGAAAGGTGACCATAGAAGAAGACAGTTTAAACCAATGCCAGCCGCAGCGCCCCTTGTGGCAATGCTGAGAATGCAACGCACACTTGCGCTTCATTATTAATTGTGGTTTGACACATTTTAGAACACAACGATAAATGAAAGTGAGCTTGCGTAGCTAGAAGCATTTGTATTCTTACACATACTTGCTTAGAGTATGTTCTGCGCTTTTCTAAATCAATGTTCTAGCACAAGGATTACACTTGTTTGTGCTTAGCTAGCATATGTCATGCATGCTGTAAATACCTGAGCTTTTGCTTTGCTGTGGCGGTATTAACCTCGATACTCAAGGGGGCGATAGAGTTACCTTTAAAAGTCTGAGCCATTAATTAAGATGTGTTATTATTCAGATAGCTAGCTATAAGCATGTCGACTTTAACTTGCTCAATCAAGATTATCTTCATACTATTGCTCCGCCATGACAGTAGTTGACCTGAATGAGAAAACTGACCATAGAAGAAGACCATTTAAGCTAATGAGAGCCATAGCGCCCCTTGTGGTAAGGCTGAGAATGCAACATGCTTGTGTTTCATTATGAATTTGACAATTGAAATGGAGCTTGCTAGAAGCATTTGCATTCACAAATTTGCTTAAGAGTATGTTTTGCACTTGGAATACATTTTGAAGCAGAAGGATGGCACTTATTTTAAAACAGACACCATTTATTTGTAAATCAAGTATATTCATTATGTAGTAACCATTTTATAAAAGCAATAAGATCCTATGTAAGAGAGTATCTACAGTCAGCCGATCATTATGGCAAAATAAACCCAACACGATGGTGAGGACTCTGACGTGGCATGGACTCCTGAAGGATATAGGTTTTATATATATAGCACAGCTGATTCTAAGTGACTATCATGTATTTGTATTTGCCTGGCAATGGAGAATGTAAAACCAACTACTTTTTTAACTGGTTTTCTCTCTCACACAAGTTAACTAAAGCATTAGAGGCAGAGCTGCCTTGTAGGTGTTAAAACAAACATTAATTAATTCATTCTGATTATGAGTGTGAAGTTGCATGCTAAAGAAGAAAGAAAGAGGATTTTCTGAGTAACTGTCAGCTTAACCATTAAAAAACGCCAACCCATGCGCACCTTGTCAACAGCCCTACCCTGCAATGACAACACCCACACTGAGCAGGGGGCTCTTATACACACACACACACACACACACACACATAATGTAACACAAGATGTGTTTGCACATCACATAGTGTGTGTGTGTGTGTGTGTGTGTGTGCGTAGGTAGCCAAGTATGTGTTGGCGTGTTTGAGTAGGAAGACATGCTTGACTCGTATAGGCTCAGTAAATTAAAGAAATCTTAGATTTTTTTAGATTCCCCCTCTCTTGTTTATGTTAGAGGTCACTGATTCCCAGATATAATACTGTAGGAAAACAAATCAAGCATAGTGTGCCAGAATTATATAAGTATGTGCAACTATAGTATATACTGTATATCGAAGATGGGTCAAAGGGAGGGCTTTGCCCCATTAGATTTTTCTTAAACGTCTGACTCCAGCATCTTTCATATTCCTCCTCCTTTTTTTATATTATAATATTTCTAAGTTTTACATTTTTCAAAATCCGATTTCAAAATGTAGACATTGTTATTTATAGCACAACACCGAAAATGAGCAAATTCCCTCGAGAGTCAGGGAAGGGTTATGAAATAAAAAGGATCCGTTATTGCTGGCAAGGTGTTGTTGCTTGTTGTTTTGTCACATAGCCATGAAGTAAACTTGGAAACGCTTTTGTTCTGAGGAATAGACCAACATAAAAGAGGGGGGATGACAGCAACGCCCACACACTTCCTCTCAGGGGCTGTTCGCTGTGCCCAGCCTGCTTCCCAAAATAGCTCAAGATGCTCAGCAGATGGGAGGTTGTTAATTCGCCCCTATCTCTAAAGATCCAGCTGGTTAGTCACTTGATTATGTTTAACCGTGAAGGTATGCATTGCATTCTTTAATGTTTTGATAAAGTCCTTCTTGATGAACAATTCAAGCCTTCCAATAAATATTTCACATAAATAATTTGATAACTTTACCCCTATATCTGCAACTGTTGGTCCTGGGATTTTGTTAGTCTGTGGATAAATTCATGGATCAACAAATTTCTACACATGATGACTGTTTGATCTTGGGATTTTTGTCTCTAGTACAATGTGTTCCCGGTTCTAATCCACCCTTGTATAACTTTTTATTGTAATAAAGAAAAATGCCATCTGTACGTCTTTGGATATACAGTATAGATGAATGGGGAAAATCCATAGACGTTAAAATACCATTTCAGAAGTATGTGTGATAAAATCGCTCTCAATCTTTTTTTGTGTAATGCAATATGCAATGATTTTAACTTCATTGCCATGACGACGTAAAGCAGCAAACCATATAACCCTAACAAGACTGCAGATTTCTGCCTTTAAACCCTACAAAAATTGGCCCCACTGTAACTTTTTTCTCCCCAATTTGGAATGCCCAATTCCCACTACTTAGTAGGTCCTTGTGGTTGTGCGGTTACTCGCCTCAATCCGGGTGGGACAAGTCTGAGACAAGTTGCCTCCGCTTCTGAGACCGTCAATCCGTGCAGCTTATTACGTGACTTGTTGTGCATGACACCGCAGAGACTCACAGCATGTGGCGCATCATGCTACTCTTCGTGATCCACGCACGACTTACCACGCGCCCCATTGAGAGCAAGAACCACCCCATGTGACTCTACCCTCCCTAGCAACCGGGCCAATTTGGTTGCTTAGGAGACCTGGCTGGAGTCACTTAGCACAGCCTGGATTCCAACTCGTGACCCCAGGGGTGATAGTCAGTGTCAAAACTCTCTGAGCTACCCAAGCCCCCACCTCACCCCACCTTGATGTTTCTGCATTAACTAACTCAATCATACTGCAACAAAGTGGTTAAACAATGATTTTGTGGTCCACTTTGAATGTGCATTTGTACTGCAGTATTGGGGTGGAGCTCCTGTGGGGGAAATTTGTCACCAAGAGAGGGTGAGTAGGTGTGTGAACATCCTGTGGCATTTAGCGCCTGGGGATGAGAAAAATTGTCATCATTATCATAGACTTGAAGTCCACACTGTCCCCTTTTCAGTCTTGCTGGTGAAATGTGTACTTAGTAAGATAATATATTTTGTGGTGCTGCCTGTAAATATACTTTATTGGTATGCAAAGTATTACTATTATTATGAATTAGTCACTGTGTCACACTGTACTTTGCATTGTCAACTTAGGCATACTATTGAATTGCATACAGTAAGCAAATACAGAATCGTACTAATTGATAGGCTACAGCATTATAAATTGATTTATGTAGCTGCTTATGGAGTACTTTTAGTACTATTAATTTTGCAATGTATTGTATTTACATATAACATGTGCAACATGGGCACTGTACTCTACTGAAATCGTTTTTTAGCTTGAGATGGCGCAATTTAATGCACGAGGGTGATTCTCATGATGGAAGCTGTCAAGAAAATGTCCTGACATTTAACAAACATTCATCAAAGCAACATTCATGTTGATTCGGTTCACGTCGAGAGAGAGAGAAGAAAAGCACCGAATAACCGACTACTATTCCTCAGTGTCATGAAGGTTTGTATATTTTACATCCGTTTGACAGTTCAGGTCTCCCCGAGCAGCAGCAGCATCATCACCGCCCGCGTGCGCGCGCTCTCTCTCGGTATTCCGTCCCACGCGCGCAGAGCCTCCCACGCGAGGATTTGCGTCAAGCCTGCGCGTGGGAGTGAGAGAGCAATGCAGTTTACCTCGGAATATCCCCGCAGAAGAGAGAGAGAGAGAGAGAGAGAGAGAGAGAGAGAGAGAGAGAGAGAGAGATCTCAACACACTTTCTCTCCAGCGCGAGAGGCGGAGCGCAGTCCCGAGACAACGGCGAGCAACGGGAGTAGTCGCGCGCAGCAGCTGCGGAAGAAAGGTACGTTAAAGCTGAGCAATAATATAAACATTGCATTTATAAATACAGATGGGGAGGGTAGACTGTTAAAGCATAGATTTGAGATTATTACATACAATTTAGTCTCAATATAGGTGTTTTTTCATGCACTGACATTAGTGGTTGCCAAAACCTGTGAAGCAATAGTTTGAGATTATCTCTGGTGAGTTGGCAGGTTGCTGCTTGTACATGCCTGTATGAAGAGTATGTTATTAAATGCATAGTTGTTGTTTTTTTTTTTTTTTTTTTTTCCCAAGTCTATGGATTTATATGTGACATAACCTACTTTCAGTTGCATTGTAAAACTAGTGGTGTGGTGTAGTGGTTAAAAATCTAGTGTACAATTAACAAGTTGCAGGCTCTAACTTTGCAAGTGGTAATTCATTGTGTCTAAAGTCACTTTGAACTAAAACATTAGCTTAATGACAACTTTTAGGTGAAGTGTGTAATTTCTACAATGTAAAAATGATTTCTTTCACGTCCAAGCTTAACATGCAGAGACAAATACAAATAAGCCATTTTTGTTGGTTGATTACCCCAAAAACTGTAAATACTGCGGTGCTATCAATATATAGTTTGTTTAAACAACCTGACACAGCAACATTGGCTAAGCCAATGGTAAGAGTTAAATGCAGGGCTACCTGTTTGTCTGAGTGTTAGGGAAACCCTTTTGAAAACAGTCATTATCATCACACTTCCATTCGATGACGCCAAAGGCAGAAACAAGCTCTGAGCAAGTATGTGAATGCGTAAAGTACACGAATGCAGACGCTTCCAGATATGCAAGCTTTATTTTGTGCATTGTTGTGTTCCAAAACATGTCAGCGGCAATTCATTACACAACGCAAGTGTTGCATTCTCAACATTCCCACAAGGGGCACTATAGCAGACAATCGTGCGAAATAACACTTCTACAGTATGTTTTCACTTTCAAAATAACTACTGTTATGGCAAGCAACAGTTTGAAGAGAATATTGATGAGCAAGTCATATAAAGTCAATATACTTACCTGAATAATAACAAATCCAGTTTAACACTACAGACTTTTAAAGGTGACTCAATCGCCCCCTTGTGTACTGAGGTTTGTTAACGCCACAGTAATGCAAGATTGCACGTTATGTATGTTCAACCGGACTGCATGTTGGCAATGGGTTGACCAAGTGCTCACGTCTGCAAATGCGTACTTGCATAAAGTAAGTTTGTTTGCGCAATCTGACATGTCAACTTATTGCTTAACCAATGGTGTTAGATTGATTCGGGACTATCTGTTTTCTCGAACAATGGATGTTGGGGGATGGGGCAGAAGGAGTGTTTGGGAAACCTGTTTGGAAAACATTTTACAAGACCGTTTTGCGCCACTTTTGGCACACAAATCACACAATTTCCTTTTAATGCTTTAGATAACAAGCCTGGTTCAGAATATGCTATATTTTGTACTCATTTTTATGATGTGTGTTTGCATGTTTTAGCCATGTCACTGCTGTTGCCACGTTCTTTGGGAGAACTGCAATTATACCGAATCCTACAAAGGGCAAATCTGCTTTGCTATTACGAAGCCTTCATCCAGCAGGGCGGCGATGATGTGCAACAACTTTGTGAGGCTGGCGAGGAAGAATTCCTTGAGATTATGGCCCTCGTTGGAATGGCGACCAAACCCCTCCATGTGCGACGGCTACAGAAAGCTCTACGTGATTGGGTCACCAACCCTTCCCTCTTCAACCAACCGTTGACGTCGCTCCCTGTTTGCAGTATACCAGTTTACAAGCTTCCCGAAAACTCACCGGGGGTTCACAGCAATGGGCAACAGAACCAGCTTACGGTACCCAGGGCGTTATTACCCACAAGTCCCAGTCCAGGAAGACTGGATCTAAGCAGAGATGGGACACCCGGGTGTTCGCCGTTACAGGGGGTCAGCGAGAGTCGTTTCTGGGGTAGTGAAAGCGAGCATAGCTTATCACCGTCTGGAGCCTGTTCTCCATGTTCTCCTCATGATGTGCTCGATATTCTTGATTCGGCCGCCGTCCATTGTGTAACAGAATGTGTGGAGAGAATCGCCCAAACGTTGCCCAAGTGTGACCCCATGGAAATCAGAGAGCACGTCCGGGCCAATAAGAAGCTAAGCAAGATGATCGGCCACATCTGCGAGATGAATGAAGATGACCCGCAGAAAGAGGCGGAGATTCGGAAGTACAGTGCCATCTATGGCAGGTTTGATTCAAAGAGGAGAGATGGACGGCAACTTACCATGCATGAGGTGGGGGCATTTGGTTTGTCTTTGCATTTTTAGATATTAGGGAGCGATAGACTGATATGATGACCAGGACGATTAATTAACCGATATTTGGCCATTTTAAGATTATCGGCTTCGGCTAATAGCTGTGCCATATTTGCCCTTTTGGTCGGTTAATAAAATTGGTTATTTCGCCAGTTCCAAACTCTAATAACAGCCAAAAATGGATAATGTGCAATTAACTTTTCAGAGATTTAAAGTGTACATCCTATTTGCAATTATTAAATTACAACTATTAGGTATCAGATATTCCTCTAGAAAGTGAGAAGCATTGCCAACAGCATCTGTGGTATTTTGTTGATTCCCACAGAAAATAGTTTTTACTGAAATTTAGGGACGAGTGAAAATATTTTTCATCACATGCCACGTTTGACATTTTTAGACACTCTATTGCTGAGCTCTTACGGTATCTAATAATTACAAAGCTCGCAAGCTGAATGACAAACATAAAACAACATTTTGATTTATTGTAGCTAACGGTGAATGAGGCTTCCGCTCGGCTGTGCATGAAAGATCTATCGCTGCTGACCCGAAGAGATGAACTTTTCTCACTGGCCAGGCAAATTTCACGTGAGGTCACCTACAAATATACCTGCAGGAGCAACAGGTACGATGCAAGATGTCAACATTTTGCTTTAAAGTATTCATTCACACTATGGGACGTGTATTAAGATGTGTATAAGTAAATTAGGACCATTTCATTTGTATTTTGACTTTAGTTGGGTTTAACAGAAATTATAATATTAATGTTAAATTCGTTTTTCTAGCATTTAGGAAGTACTTTAGTATTTGTTCTTTTAGACATTTGTATTCTCAAGAACATCTGTTGATACCGTTCACCATCTTTTATCTGTTATCTAGTTGTACTTCATTACCATACAAAAAACTTTTCTTTTTTTTTTTGCTACATTCTGATTTTTAAAAAAGTGGAAAACCCAAAATACATGTTTTTTTAGGTCCCACTGCGGTGATGAGGACGAGCCATCTCCCAAGAGAATCAAATCTGAAGTAAGTTTAAACAAGCTGATTAATTTCAGTTCACTTTCATAAACCAAGCTGTGACAAATTGCTTTTTTCGCATGAGACAGTGTGCATCAGCTTTGTAATCACTTTTTAGCTCCAGGTGGTTTCTCGGGAATTCTTTATTAGTTCTGCACTCTTATTTGTGTTATTTATTACAAACCTCCTTCCTATCGCATCAGAATCATTGCTGTTTGTGTGCAATCGTTCTGTTAATAATCTCAGGAGAGTAATTACTGTCATGATTCACTCCGAAATGTTGCTTTCACACAGCTTTTCCCATGAGTGTCGGTCTGTGCCTCTAGGTGAATATCGCAAAGTAAATGATAACGCTGTTTTTGTATCTCTTTGGGGCCCTGTGTCAATAAAACTGTGGCAAACAAAGTCTCTCGATGACAAATCACTACTCTGTGTGATTCCATTTTTGCTTGTTATTAACGGAAGTTGTTTTGTAGGGTTTTATGGATAAAGAAAAGCTTAGTGCACACGCACAAATTCAAAATCACCATGAATTCACATGACTCAGATTCAGACTCGAACACATAATTGTCATCATCATGTGGGTGAATACTGAGTTAATCATGCATGGCTGTGGCTGTCTCTGCCAGTGTCTAACGTCATACGTGGACACACACGCACAGACACACACACACACACACACACACACACACACACACACACACACACACACATATACAAACCTGATGACCACAGAGGAAAATACTGAGGTTGTTATGGGGTGACACAAGGGTGAAATTCCGCTCAGCAGTAAAAATGGCTGATTTGCTACAATAAAAACAAAACAAAAAATAGAGGAAGAATTCCACTGGAAATCATGTTTTGCATTCTTACTGCAGTTCTACAAAGTTCTTGAATTTTGTGTTAATTTTCGCAAAAAAAAAATAAGATCAAATAGATAAAAAATAGATGAAATCAAAAGTGCATTAGAAGCTTTGATGCCTCCATGAGCGTCATTTATAAAACAAAAGCAGAATTCATTTCTGTGTAAATTGTCAGTGAGTTAATCCGATTTGCATAAGAATGGCTTCACAATATTTATGTAGGGTTTAAGTAGCTTAAAGGGAAAAAATCATATATTTTTTCTTGCTCTTATTCTTATGAAATAATATATATATATATAATGACTCCCTTTCTCACTTCTGTCTCAGCTAATGTTACTGAGAGTTTCCCATGAACTGTTCTCTCTCTTTCTCTCTCCCTCTCTTTCTTAGGATGGTGTCTACGATCTACAGGAAGCCCTACATGTTCTTCATACGCGGCAGGAGACTGTGAGAGAGCAGCTCGCAATAGCGAAATCTAAAGGAGAGGAGACCATCAGACACAATCTACAGGTAGTTAAAGTCTGCGAAAAGTCCATAAATTGCAAGTCATGTTATCTTATGATGTTTGCATGATGACAGTTAAATGTTGTTTGAAAACAATGGTTGTTTGAAAACAATGGTTGTTTGAAAACAGTTTGTTAGAACTTTGTTTGAATGTTGTTTGAAAATTATGTTAGTTTAACTGTTTGTTTGAGAGTTGTTTAAAAATTATATTTGTGTGTAAGGTTTGTTTAAATGTTGTTTGAACATTTGTAAACAATGTTTGGAATGTTTGTTTGAATGTTAAAATGTTTTTGTTTGAGTGTTGAATGTTTAGAAACAGTGTTTGTTTGGAATGTTTGTTTAAATGTTTGTTTTTACATTTGTTTTAACATTCAGAATCAGTGTTTGTTTGGAATGTTTCTCCGAATGTTTGTTAGAATATGTGAAATATTTGTTAACATTTATTAGAATGTTTGTTTGAACTTTTGTAAAAAAAAAAAAAAAATTAATGGTTAGGAACAGCATTTGTTTGAAATGTTTGTTGAAACATTTGTTATATTGTTTGGAATGTTTAAATATTTTTTTGAATGTTTGTTTGAATGTTAAGCAACAATGTCTGTTTTGGATGTTTGAAAAGCTGGAATGTTTGTTAATGTTTATTTGAACATTTAGAAACAGCATTTGTTTTGAATGATTGTTTGAATGTTTAGAAACAATGATTTTTTGAAGGTTTGTTGGAATGTTTGTTTGAACTTTTAGCAACAATGCTTGTTTGCCATGTTTGTTTGAATGTCTGCTTGAATGTTTGAAATATTTGTTAATGTTTGTGTGAACATTTAGAAGCACCATTTGTTTGTAATATTTGTTTGAACATTTAGATACATTGTTTGAATGTTTTAAAATTTGCTTTTGTTTGGGGGGGGGGGGGCCACGAGGAGGTTACCCCATGTGACTTTCACCTCCCTAGCAACCGGGCCAATTTGGTTTCTTAGGAGACCTAGCTGGAGTCACACAGCACACCCTGTGATACAAACTAGTGAACTCTAGGGGTGGTAGCCAGCGTCTTTACTACTGAGCTAACCAGGCCCCCTCTGAAAAGTTTGTTTGAACATTTAGAAACAACATTTCTTCAACATGTTTGTTTGAATGTTGTTTAAATGCTTATTAGAAGGTTTCTTTGAAGGTTTTTTGAAAATGTTTGTTTGAACATTTAGAAATATTGTTTGTTTGAATGTTTAGTTGTTTGTACATGTCATATTTGAACCTTTTTCTGCAAAGAGTAAAAAATATTTTTGTTATAATTTGCATTTGTATGTTTGTGTATTTATGTGTGTATACTAGGTTCAGCTGGACTCCCTGTTGGCCAAGCAGGTGGAACTCTTGCGTGATGCTGCAGTGCAGGAGAGGTTAAAGTCTTTAGACTGGCGGATTCCAACTGCAGCTCTGAAATACCTCACTCCCACTGCTCAGCATTGCAATAGCAGCCTTACACATGTCTCTGGTACATTATACCACCCTCTGTCTGTCCTTAGTTGCTTAATGTTACTCTGCTACTACTCAAATGAACATAAATGTGTGATTGTATCAGTTATTGAAGATTCAAGTGTTTATGTAATGCTTGTGTTTAAAAACAGGTGAAAGACCCCTAAACTTGCGTCTTACTGATGTTCCACTGGGAAGGCAGCTGGCCAATGAGCTGAAACGACATCACAAACAGAATGTAGAAGAACGGCATCATAATCAACAGACCTCAGAGGAAAGAAAGACGGGGGCAACAGGTTAGTACTCACAACTAGGTCGAAACACAATTTGACGTTAAGATGCTGCTAAGCTAATGATGCAATACACTAATAAGCATACAAATACACATGACACACAAATATTAATGAAGCTAGTCCATTTTCAAGCAGATTTACTGAATTATGGTAAATGGTCTGCACTTATATTGCGCCTTTTTTACCTTACACTGCGTCTTATTCACCCATTCACACACACTCACACACCAATGATGACAGAGCTGCCATGCAAGGCGCTAGCCTGCCATTGGGAGCAACTTGGGGTTCAGTGTCTTGCTCAAGGACACTTCGGCCTGTGGAGTCATGTGGGCCAGGAATCGAACCGCCAACCCTGCGATTAGTGGACAACCCGCTCTACCACCTGAGCCACAGTCACAAAGGATATATGCGGGCTTAGATTATTTGCATGATGTTTAGTCTAGAAAAAAACTCTGCAATGATATCACTGTAGCATAGACCTTATCTTGCATGCAAATGGTGACCTGGATTGGTTTATCTTAAAATCATCCTGGCACCTACACCACTGATATGTCAAAGTAACACAACTAACAGTAGGGATTCAAAGACCTTTTTGTAATATTTGCAATCTCTTGCATGCATATGTCCCCTCTGAAGGTAGCACATTCTCTCTGATACTCCTACCTGCCTGTCCACACTGCGTTAACATGCGAAGTGTAGGTGAGGATTCACACGTCTTTTTGACGTTTTGGGTTTTTTTCTACTGCCACACTGTGGGCGGAACCTGATGTCAATCACTGTCATTTACTGGTCTATTGAATGCAACTGATTTGAATATCTGAAAAATACACTTAATTCATCATCATCTTAACTGTCTAGTTGGTAGCTTTTGTAACACTAAAAAGTACCGTCTTTAATTCGGCCCAAGCATCTACGATATATTTACTGGAAATAGCTTAAAATTTTGAAATTTCCAGATTGCTAAAACCGTAAGGGTGTACAAAAGATATGAGTTGAGGATGCAGTTGGATTTTACCCTGTTTGAAGGCAGGCTTTGCACTTTTACTCTATGCAACCCTTGTTAAAAGAAGTAAAGTACTGTAAATACTCTCAAAAAAAAAATTAAGATTTTCATCTCAAATTAATAACAAAATTCCATACTATATAATATAATATATATACTGTATACTTTTTATAAGGTATACATACCAATAAATGTAAAGTTATTTATAGGATAAAAGAAAGTATTTATAATATATAGAATGTATAAATCCTTTGTGAAATCGTCCTACAAATTTAGCTTTAAGGAATCATTTTTATGAAAAGATTTTGGGCAGGTTTTCTCTTTGCATTTGAAAACCTTTTCAGGGATCATTTTTTTCCAAACAATACAAAGTTATCATCCATCCATCGTCAACCGCTTATCCTGTGTACAGGGTCGTGGAACAAAGTCATCATGTTATCTAAAAATAAACATTATGTTTAATCTAATTATGTGATGTTGCTTAGTTTGTTGCAATGGAAAAATGCCACTTTCAAGTGTCATTTCAACTTTAAAAAGTAAAGAACTGGTCCAAAATCCATTTCCATCTACTCAAACATGCAAAACTGACTCCAGATCAAGATCTTAGGGCTTACTCTTGCACCTGTATTGTCCAATTAAAGTATATATACAGTGGGTATAGAAAAGAATCACCCCCCTTTAAAATAATCACATTTTGTTGTTTTGCAGCCTGAAATGAAAACGGACAAAAACTATTTGTTTTTTATTCAGCTGTATTTACAACTTATAATATCCAAGTGAAAGATATAATATCAACTTGTCTGAATTTTTTTTTACAAATTAAAAAACAGAATCACTGAGTTGGAAAAAGGATCACCCCCTTGTTTCAGTATTTTGTTGAACCACCTTTTGCTTTAATTACAGCCTTTAGTCTGTTGGGATATGTCTCTACTAACTTTGCACATCTAGACGTTGCAATATTTGACCACTCTTCTTTGCAGAACTGCTCAAGTTCAGTTAAATTTGATGGTGACCGTTTGTGGACTGCTGTCTTCAAGTCATTCCACAGATTTTCAATGGGGTTTAAGTCTGGGCTCTGACTAGGCCACGCAAGGACATTCACCTTTTTCTCCTTCAACCACTGTGTGATCAGTTTTGCTGTGTGCTTTGGGTCATTGTCATGTTGGAAAGTAAATCTTCTTCCCATTGACAACTTTCTGGCAGAGAGCAGCAGATTTTCCTCAAGAATTTGACGGTATTTTGCCCCATCCATTTTTCCTTCTATCTTGACAAGTGCTCCAGTCCCTGCTGCAGAGAAACAACCCCATAACATGATATTACCACCTCCATGCTTTACTGTAGGAATGGTGTTATTTGGATGATGAGCTGTATTGGATCTTCGCCAGACATATCGTTTGGCGTTGAGGCCAAATAATTCAATTTTAGTCTCATCGGACCATAACACCTTTTTCCACGTGTCCTTAGAATCTTCAAGGTGCGTTTTGGCAAAGCTCAGTCGTGACTGCATGTGGCCTTTCTTGAGGAGTGGCTTTTTTCTTGCAACCCTCCCATACAAGCCACATTTGTGGAGAATTTGTGAAATTGTTGTCACATGCACACAATGACCACTCTTTGTCATGAATTCCTGCAACTGCTTCAGAGTTGCTGTAGGCCTCTTGGTAGCCTCTCTGACCAGTTTCCTCCTGGCTCTTTCATCCAGTTTGGAGCGACGTCCTGACCCAGGTAGGGTCTGTGTTGTACCAAATACCTTCCACTTCTTGATAATAGACTTCACTGTGCTTCTAGGCACTGATAAAGCCTTTGAAATTTTTTTGTATCCATCTCCTGACTTGTGCCTGTTCACAACTTTATCCCGGAGATCTTTTGACAATGCCTTGCCACCCATAATTGATTGTTTTCTTCAGTTGCACTACCAAGGACTGAAATGCTTCAGGAAAAGCTTGTTTCATGCTGAGCTAATCAAAATGACCACAGCTGATCACAGTTGAAAGTCATTTGGCTTTGTGTGCTATTGAGAAGGTGATTAACTACACCTGGTGGGTTTTACAAGTCATTTTTAGGAGGGGGGGGTGATTCATTTTCCAACTCAGTGATTCTGTTTTTTAATTTTTAAAAAAAAAATTCAGACAAGTTGATATTATATCTTTCACTTGGATATTATAAGTTGTAAATACAGCTGAATAAAAAACAAATAGTTTTTGTCCGTTTTCATTTCAGGCTGCAAAGCAACAAAATGTGATTATTTTAAAGGGGGGTGATTCTTTTCTATACCCACTGTATATATATTATAGCACACGTATTAAAAGATTTTACACCTTGAATGCGTAAAAGTAAATGTATGCAAGCTAATTAGTACTAATTCCATTTTTTATCACAGAAAACATGTCCTCTCACAAGGAGACCTGCCTTTTGGACAAGAAGATGATCAAATCAGAGCCAGAGGACTCCAGATAACATCTTCAACCTCTTTAAAAAAAACAGTTAATTATTCAAAATCAAATTTGAGTTAGCTCAGTGAATATCTAGTACTGAAACAGTGTGGCCTTATGAACTGTAAATGCGTAGAGATCCATTTATTTTGGTTTATTTTTAAGACTTAAAAACATGAACGTCTTGCAGTCAGTTTAGAGAACATAATTGTGACTGTGCATCATTCTGTACATAATCTGTGTCGTTTATTTGATTGCATGTCTTTAAACTATATTTATTTTAGAACTATTTGTTTGTCAACAGAAGCAGTCTCCAACTCAAGCACAAATAAAGTTTAGTAGAAAACGGTTCTGTAGTTCTTAGATTTGTTGAGGTATCATTCCTCGTCAGTAGTTAAATGATGACATTCATCTGTTCGTATCGGTTTGTCAATTACGATGAACTTTCATGTGTACTTCGTAATACAATACTGAATATGTAGAGTTAGCTTTGCCTTGAAAACACATTTTCTTTTTTTTCTGATTGTGTCAATTTAAGTGTTTGACAAAAGTGTATTGTGTATTTGTACATTGTGTTATCAGCAACTCTTATACTCGACGTAAAATCTGTAGATCGTATCTTGCTGTCGTAAATTGTTAACTGTTTTGTTGTGGCGGTGATTTCTCGGAAAAAAGTTTGTAAACGTTTTTTATCAGACAGTAAGTTAGCTAGTCTCTTGTGTGGTTGCGTGTCTTTTGTTTTTTTACTCACATTTGTATCATGTCTTTGTTAAATCATCCTACAAATAAAACCAAACTGGAGAAATGCTGTTCAGAATTGAGTTTTTCATTAACTTTAAATATCCTCTAGTGATGCACTTTTTCCATCTCTAAATATAAACAATCATGTTTTCTAAATATACATATTGTATTATATATATATACATGTATAAATACATGTAACGGGATTACATATTTATAATGTAACTGTATTCCACTAAAGTTACAATTTAAATAATTGGTCATTAGAATACAGTTACATTCCAAAAGTATTTAGAGTACTGAAGGGATTACTTTGCATTTTATTGTCATTTGTTTCATTTAATATTTAGTCCTTTCAGATGGAAAACATTTCTACATATAAATGATGTGATCCAAAGTGCATTTGAACAGCGGTGAAACACTTTCTTATGATGTGTTACATTCATACGAGCAGACAGAGAAGTACGTTTGAAGTACGTTTGGAGCAGAAGAAATAGAAATAAACCTTGTGTAATTTGTTAGCTTTACGCTAAGCTAAAATTCTATTTCTAGCCATTTTACATGCGCACGTTACCAGACACCATCATATTTTTTTATCAGGAAAATTCACTTTTTTTTCTAGTAAGACCTTTGATATTAGGGCGAAAACCGTATTCTTGATAATAATTTTTACAAATCTGGAAGCTGTTCATTGATCAAGCTGATCCAAGCAGCTTCCTGTTCTTTTTATGTCACACACATACATTAATGCTAAAAAACGCCCACACTACACTCTCTCTCTCTCTCTCTCTCACGCACACACACACACACACACACACACACAAAACTATACAAATAAGCCCTATAAAGGTCTTCCTCAAGAGACGTCACTAAACACCTACAGAAACTGTGTGTGTGTGTGTGCGTGTGCGTGTGTGTGTGTGTGTGTGTGTGCGTGTGAGTGAGAGAGATCGTCGTGGTGACCCAGATATGTGGGCGGTGCCTGAATGTAGGCGGAAACATTGCATCACAGAGCATTACTGCGGTTTCAAGCAGACTATAATATTGTAGACAATATTCTTGATTTAAATAAGGGTTAGATAGACTTGGATACCACTCTGCCTGGGATTTTGGTTCAAATCGGAAGAGAATACATGATTTTAGGGGGTGGGGGATGGTGGGGTCAGTACAAAAAGTTTTTTTGCAGCAATGTAAGAACCAACATTTTTCACTGTATAGGATTCCTGAGTTGGCTAAATGGTTGTTTGGATATCTGGATGTTTTTTCATGAGGTGAATACCACTGCTAACCCAGAAGAACATTAAGGCTCGTCTGAATTTTGCCAAAACACACCTTGATGATCCTCAAACCTTAGATAATCATACCTACAGTCAAGCATGGTGGTGGTACTGTGATGGTGTGGGGATGCTTTGATGCTTCAGAGTCAGGGTGACTATAATTGATGGTAACGTGAATTCTGCTCCCTACCCAAAAATCGTAAAGTAGAACATCCTGTCATCAGTCCGTGTGTTGAAGCTCTAATGCAACTGGATTATGCAGCAAGACAATGATCCAAAGCATAGGAGTAAGTCCACTTCTGAATGGCTCAAATGAAGCTAAATTAAAGTTTTGGCGTCAAAGTCAAAGTCCTGACTTGAATCAAATTGAGATGGTGTGCGTAGTTAATGCTCAAAAAACCCTCTAATGTGGCTGAACTGAAGCAGTTCCGCAAAGAAGAATGGACTAAAATTTCACCATGGCATTATGAAAGACTGATCTCAAGTTGTCTGAAGGATTTGGTTGCAGTTGTTGCTGCTAAAGGTGGCACAACCAGCTATAAAGTATAAAGGGGCAGTTAGATTTTCACATGTGTGATATAGGTGTTGGATGACTTTTTGGTTTCAATAAACAATATATACTTTATATATTTGAAAACTGTATTTTGTGCTTACTAAGGTTTTCTTAGTTTTATGTTATATCTCGTTTGAAGATCTAAAACAATTTAGTATGAAAAATACACAAAAATAGAAGAAATCAGGAAGGGGGTAAATAATTTTTCACAGCACTGTACAACTCTCCTTGCAGTTACATTCTCCCTTACATCTCGGGCCACAAGGAGGCCCCTATAACTGAATAATTAAACCATAACAGCTGCCTGAGTCTTACTGGCAGCTTTTAGTATATATATAAAAAAAACGAAAAAAAGAATACCGACCATGCTTTTCGTGGCCCCCTCGTCTGCATATACCGCTTATTGCAAGAAACAGCTCTGGGTGTGAAATCGCCTTCAAAAGAACTTAAACTCCTATTAGAGCAAGAATGCATTGGGTCTGAACTGTAAAACGGTTCAAAAGCAAGACGGAGCCCAACGAACAAAACAGAACGCAGGGGTCTCGAGACACATTTTTAACTATTTAACTTGATGTGGCATCTGAAAAATACAACACTCCTGCTCTAGATATAAAGGTAGGGGGGAAAAAACAGTAAGCTCAACAATCAAAGATGTCCATCGCGATAACAATAGAGCTTTCGGACATAAACACATTCGGTGTGAACGTATTTACGTACACATTATGATTTATTTTTGCTGAGCAGCGGTGAAATTTATTTTGGTTTGACATTGCAGGATTTCCTCTGCTACATGATTGAGGTTAACCGTTGGCGTGTGTTTCCTCTTGTTCATTTAACGCGTTGTAGATGTCATCTTGCCTCTATGGGATGTCGGAAATACTGTGGGTTTGTGTATGTGTGTGTGTTGGGGGGGAGGGGGGGAGGGGGTGGGGGCTGGGGTGGCCCAAGCTGTGTTATTCAAGCTATTCAAATACTCTATGTATTTTAAAATACAGAGTTGTCTGGTGCAACAAAATGCAAGTGATATGCCAATAATGAGAACAAGATATCTACCTAAAATAAAGACAATTACATATAAAATTGGGCATACAGGCCATACAAAGAAAAAGTAATATACTTTAGACTTAAAACACTAAACGAGTTCCAAATAATTTTACTGATAAAAACTGGAAACTGAAACCAGCATTATTATTACTATTATAACCTTTATTTAACCAGAAAAACCTCTCTGAGATTAAAAATCTCTTTTACAGGAGTGTCCTGGCCAAGATGGACAGCAAATAAGTCAAAAAATAAATACACTGCCTAATTTACATCAATTAAAACAGACATTTACAATACTAAAAACACTTACAAGTCATTGATTCATCTTCAAGTTGATGAATGATAAACTTAAAATGTTCCGTAGACACCAAGTTTTGTAGCTTCAGTTTCACTTGAAGAGAATTCCAGTCAAATGGAGCTGCTTACCTAAAAGCCTTTTTTCCTAATTCAGTTCAAACATGGGGAACAATTATGAGAACGAAGGGAATATTTCCCAACACTGTTCCATTGGATCAAACAACAGAGATACGAGGGCAAAAAACCCAAGATAGCCTTGTAAATAGTTGTATACCAATGCATATCTCTTCTAATTGACAAAGAAGGCCAAGCTACTCTATTATACGGTGTACAATGATATGTTGAGGGTTAGCAATTTGATATAATTGATTCAATATGATTCAATTGTTAAGTCGTAACTGAACGACATCAAAAGCTAATTGTAGATTATGCAAGGCTTGCTGCTTCGAGGAAGCACTACAATACATAACAATGTCATCACCATAAAAATGGAATCGCACATTTTGAATGTCATGATCAAGAATATTTATATAAATAGTAAATATAAGGGGTCCCAACACAGATCCTTGGGGGACACCCTTAGCAATCTCTAATGACTCTGATTGTTTACCTTCTATCTGTTCACGTTGCATTCTTCCGCTTAAATAATTTCTAAACCAAAATATAGCGTGATTTGATAAACCAACACTTTTAAGTCTATGCAACAGTATTTCATGATCCACTGTGTCGAAAGCCTTTGATAAATCAATAAAAAGAGATGCACAGTAACCTCCCTTATCTAAAGATTCCCTTATCTTAAGATTCCGCAATTATTATTATCCTCAATTATTATTATCATCACTATATTATTAGATTCCTCCGGTAGGAAAATGTTGTAATTGGGTACATTGATACTACAGGCCAACAGGAAACCCCACACCAAGAATGGCTCACAGTCGCCCTTAGTGATGGCATTTCCACCCCATTTATTCAATTCTTCTGAAATGTAATGTACATACCTCATTTCTCATTGGAAACAAAAAAGCCTCAAGGATCCATGAGGTCCGGCATGATGGATTTACCTGTACACTGAAAATCTTTTGTTTATGATTAAGACAGAAAGACATGTTTTTTGGATTCCTCCATTGGGAGGGTTTAACCCCAACCCTCTACTAATCAATTTTGAATGATTTGCCATTTTGAGGAGGAATCGCATTGCTGCTTGCGGCTATATTATCATTATTATTGTCAAGAGCCAAGGGAGTAGATTTGGCTTGAACATTGGAGGGTTGCATTGTGGGGGGGGGGGGGGGGGGGGGTCCTTGTAGTGCCATGGTTACTCCCATCAATCCGGGTGATGGAGGACAAGTCTCAGTTGCCTCTGCTTCTGAGACAATCAATCCATGCATCTTATCACGTGGCTCGATGTGCGTGACACCACGGAGACTCACAGGTAGGCTGACTACTCTGAGACGCACAGAGAGGCTGACTACTCTCCGCGATCCACGCGCAAATTACCACACACCCATCGAGAGCGGGAACCCTTAATCACGACCACGAGGAGGTTACCCCATGTGACTCTACCCTCCCTAGGAACCAGGCCAATTTGGTTGCTTAGGAGACCTGGCTGGAGTCACAGCTGAGCTACCCAGGCCCTCGTGCTTGCTTGTTTTTAATATTGGGGGGTTGGTGCCTTTGTGGTGTCTTTAGAAGGTGTCATTAACTACTTTGTACTAATATTAACATTTATGCAATACAACACATTGTGTAATTACATGTTGTTCTGCAAAATTCACATTTGCTTCTACTGAGCTTGTGAATGTAGCTGATTGTGTAACTCTCTGCCAAGCCAAATTCCTTTTTCCATGCATCAACTGACCTCTAAACCTATAATATGGGACCTTATTGGACCATGCACAATGTTTGATTGGGCATTAGGCTTATAATACTAAGCCAGCCAACCATTTTGTGAAATTCTCAGAAGGTATTAAGCCACTGGTCCTCTTTCTTTGCATTCAATATCATGTTTTGAACAGGAAGTTTGGCTTTAATTTGGCATAACATTGCCTCACAAATAAAACAGAACAGGGAATAATGGCCTTCCAACCAACAATTACAATAAATTGTGAGGTGTGAAGAAGTGCGTCAAGCATGAATCCAAAAACATATTCATGTCATGTTTTCAATCACAAATCTGTATTGTTTGCTCAACTTTAGTTTTACATTTAAAGAGTTTAATTTGACCATTTATTTGTATTCTTTTCATGCACTTAATCACTGGAGATTTTTAGACGGTTGTTCATTCCTGTTTCTGAACTCTCTGAATTCAGACACTTAGACAACTCATTGTACTTTATTCAAACACGTAACAAACTTTAGATTTAGCTACATTTGTATATAGGGAATTAACAGGGTATTACAGTATGTACGGTAAGCACAGAGAAGCAAACACATGTAAAGGGCGGACACAATGCAAAATGCAAATCAGACGTGGTGACATCACGAATGTGTTAATATAGGTATGATGTCATCGAGCGACATTTAGCGACTTTTCAAGCAGGCTTTAGCTACTTTCCATTGTGAAACTAGTTGACAGGCAACACTGCATGAAGGTTACACCTCATGCATCCTCCGAATTCCTGAGAAAAGTTCGCATTCGAAATGTTCTAATCCAATGTGATTTTGAAATGTCTAAGCTATCTTTGAAACGTTCAGCTTTTCACCAACATATCCTTCTATATTTGAAATGAATTTTCATACACAGTTTTAGTCCATATGATATGTCAGTATGGAACAATAGATGTATATTACAAATAGAAAATCCTTGTTTATAGAAGAACGGTGGGATAAAGGGATCTGGTACATATTATGGACATGGATTATAAGGATCTCTGTAGCAAATTTAAACTAAACAGCCCTCAAAGGATTTATATCAAAATTATTAAAAGTATCCCTTTACCAATGATAAGAATAATTAGAGAACATGTAAGATATGAATATGATATGGAAACACTGGAACATTTGTTTTATTATTGCATCTCTGTACAAGGCTTTTGGAGTGATGTGTACAACTGGTTGAAACAAAAAAAATCCTGTTATACCCTCTTTTACTTGGGATGTTGTTAATGTAACAATTGTGTCAAACTTTCATCCATAGATGTAGATACTTAAAAACACCACCCCAACTACACATTTTCAAAAAAGAAATATCGATATATGTGGACTCGCTGAAAATAATGACTATTCCCCAAGCCAGAAACCTCTTTTCATTGTTAGACAAGTTTGGACTCATAACAAACCCCTACAAATCTTATTTTTATTTATTTCTCTTTTTTCTACTGTTGTTTTGAATTATGCTAATATGCTTGTGACTTCAGTCTGTTATGTAAAAGAGTTCATGAATAAGTTGCCAAATTTGTTGAATTGTAAAAATGTGATCAACCAATATAAAAAAAATACAAAATAAATGTCCTACTCCCTTTTCTGAAACATCCTCGATGACGTATGCGGCCGAGGACAAAAGTGACCTCTGGAGGACGCATCCTTCCAAACGAGACACAGCCAATCAGTCGCTCGACCAAGCAAAGGGAAGTGAATACGTCACAATGATGATTGACTCGAGGATAAGCCAATCAGTGAATTCGCACTGGCCAATGGAACGCTATCAACGTTCTAACGAGAGGTTCCCATTCTGAAGCGTGAAAACACACCGAACCGGCACGACTGTCTTAACAAGGAGGATATTCGGAAAACCTTGAAATATTTCAATTACAAGTGTTATTGTCGGTAACGTTGTTCCTATTTAACTGACTTAGTTTGCCATGTTACAGCTTAGGTCCTCGGGGGCTTTAAAGGAGTTTTGCAAAAACAGTCTAAGACTAATTTTAAAAAATAATACGGAATATAAAAGACCACCATGCGCGTCTTCATTTAGACGCCTTCTGTGTACCCGGGCAGATGCGGCCGGCCAAGCCCAGAAAGATGCGCTCGCCACCGATTCGACCACGGAGAAGTGAGTAGCGCTTAAAACCAGCTGCCTTTCATTAATAAAAGCAGATAAAACCTCAAAGTCTCATGCAAAGTCTCTCTGGGTTGTTAGAACATATTACATTAAAGAGATTAGGGTTGGTTTCACTTAAAACATCCATTCATTCATTCTTTCAGCCAAATGATCTAAAGTCACGATGATGGTTGTGAAGGACTTGTCTGCTATATATATATATATATATATATATATATATATATATATATAAAAATATAAATTTCTGCTTTAAAAAAAAACAACTTATATATATATCTCCTTCACAACCATCATATATATGTATGTATGTATGTGTGTGTGTGTGTGTGTGTGTGTGTGTATGTATATGTGTGTATATATATATATATGTATATGTGTGTATATATATATATATATATATATATATATATATATATATATATATATATATATATAAATTATTTGTATTTATTTTTTAAAAGCAGAAAAAATTCTAAAAATAAATATATAAATAAAAATAAATAAATAAATCTTGCACTAAGGATGGGGGCCAAATCTCCAGGGTCCAAAAATCCAATGTGATCTGTGCAAATACTTGGAAATCCATTGTTTTTTCTTCTGCTCTTCAAAGTGTGGATTTCAATTCATTTGAATGTAGAAGGAGTGCATTGGCCTTTATGAATACTGGAAGTGTGGAAGATTCTAGATGCTTTCAGTTTCATGCAAGGTCAAGGATGTAACTAAGTCAAGATTGGGGTGGGACCAAATGTAAAAATGTATGACTCGTCATAAAAAAACATATTTATCGACTGCTATTCTGAATATTGGGGTAGTACTTGTCTTTTTTAGTGTCATTGGTAGTTGTTTTTTTAAATATTCTCCTTTTTTGCATGCAATTAGTGAAAGCCATATATTGGCAAGAAGACGATATTTGATTGTTTTGAGATCGTCAGTGAGTTTACTTGCACTTGGAAAGCTCAATTTCAGTTGGACTAAAATAATAATATGTCTTTTTAAATTGCAATGCTCAGCTTTGTTTAGCACGTTGAGCAGACCACAATTGGCCTTGGTGTTGCTCTGCTATTATTTCATGTATACTTAGAAATACAAATGAAGATTGCAGCTCGGCCATGCAAAAACATGTTGTAGCTTGATTATAACTGTGTATATAAATGTCCATCCATCCATCGTCAACCGCTTATCCTGTGTACAGGGTCAAGGTGGGGGGAGGTGCTGGAGCCTATCCCAGCTAACATTGGGCGAAAGGTGGGGTACACCCTGGACAGGTCGCCAGTCCATCGCAGGGCCACACATAGACAGACAGTATATAAATGTACTGCGCGATTAACATAAATGTTAGCGCTCCCTTGCGTTGACAGTAGATAATGAACATTTTCTGTTGTTCTAAATTTTTTATTAAAGTTTCAGTAAATATTATGTAAAATATTGCTCTACTTTTAGCAATTCGGTGTATGTTTTGTTTTACTAAATTGCATTGTATTGCGTAGATTTTAGAATTGTATCAGCAATGCTTTCTTCAGTAGATATTCGCATTATCGGTCAAACACTGCATGCAATTTGAAATAGTACTGTAATCAGTCTCGTCGTTACTTTTGTTGGTGGTAAATTGTTCAATCACAGGCAAGGTTGTTGAGTTCTCTACCTAACACATGTTACGATCATTTTAATGCATTTTACTTCCTGTACTGCCAAATCAGACACTTCCTCTTCCCGTAATGAAGGCCTTCAAAGCCTGGAAGTGATGAAACTGGGATTCTCTTGGAATCTACTGCTCTCTAGTCAAATTTTGAGCCACATTGAATGATGTTGTGTCAGAATAGTCGATACTATCATTTCTATGCTGAGCTTTCGTTTCATTCATTTGGTATGCATGGTGTGTGTTTGTCCTTGGAGATACTGGTTGGCCTTTTCTCTCCATCTGTATCTCATGCCTTCTTTCAATGACGTTTGAAGGTCTTGCTCGCTTAAGGTTCTGTCTGGTGGTACATTGCATTCCATACCTCAGATATTCCTAACAGTATGTATATGTGTCGTTGTATGTGTGTTCTTCTCTCAAAGTCATTCCCCCTGTTTGTATATGTAAAATTGTCTATGGTCCTCCACCTGTCACCATGACTTCTTCCTGTATCACTCATGCTCTGTAAAAAAGCCTAGTTTTTGTACTTTTATTCTTTTTAGACCCAGTCGTATTATTAATAAGCCAAAGAAAAGTACTATTGTGGGAACAATGGTACAGAGATGATATTAGATAGTAATTTATATAGTACATTGATATATACAGTACCATAAAAATGAATGACCATATTCATATACCATGATATTTACATGGGTACCATGAGTACTTTTCAGCTAGTGGCATCTCAGTAATGGCGGATGGTTAGTTTTTCCTGTGTGTGTGTGTGTGTGTGTGAGTATGAGGGTGATTTTATGCGAATGACAGGTGTTTTTGCTGGTTGTTTGAATGATAATCCTTGAGGCGGAAGGAGATAATGAAGACATTGTTACAGAATCATCTCGCTTTCACACGCACATTTACTTAGCTATATAAATGCCGACTTACTCAAGTAGGTCTATAGCTAAGTGCTAATTGGGCTAATAATATTTTTTTCAGCCCAAATGAAACTTTTTTTCGACTCATAACTCTAAATGGAAATATACTTCAGTAAAAACAGATAAACCGTGTGTTTAGTCTGCTGTGTCATGTGGTGGATTATTTCCGTTCTGTGTTTGTGTGTAAAAATAGCTGTGTTGGGGTGTTCTTTGGACATTTTTGTAAGGCCAGCCAATATTTGGCCATTTTTTAGATAATCTGTGAAGCAGTAGCTCCAAAATGTAAACGTGGTAGCTAAATATCCTGTTTTACAAAATATTTACAATTCTCATAATGATGATATAGTGATTAAAATACAATACCAATGTTTTATGCTAATGCTTTTGTTTATATTTGTGTCTCATTGTTTACTTTATCAATATTTTATATGGCTGGATATCTCATTCATTTCTTTTTTATTATCTCTCCCTTTTGGTTGACTTGCTTGATTTGCATTTGTTGTAAGTATCTGGTTCATTTTCCTTTGAGCATTAAACGTGAACCCTTTTTTCTCTTAATTGTCTCTTACTCCTGTTAGACACTGTGCTTAAATGTCCCCATTGTAGAACATAGCCTTGTTAAACTACCCTGAAATTACATCACAATGGCCTTGAGCCACCAATAGAGCACAAAAGTCTCCGGAAATAAAAATAATAATAATTCCATTTATTAATTTTTTTCCGTAGGGGAATTGATTATTAACGATATCTTATAAACTTTTAAAAATAGACCTACCGTGAGCTCCGAGGGAATCAATCAATGGAATATGCTTAAGACATATGAATAAGACATCAGTCTGCATTATTTGAACTTCACTTCAAAAATCACCTCAAAAATTTGCATTCAGTAGCTGAAATCCTGGTGTAGAACTACACTACCCATGATCCAATTCTCTGATCCGCCAATCAGAGAATTGTGGCCAACATATATTTGAACATATTCATATTTTGCAGTTAATGAACAATATATTGTTTACATTTTTTCTATTCAATTACGTCATTTGCAGTGCTTCATAGGAATAGTAGTTTATTCTCTCACGAAAGACGTTAAATATACATTCGTCTTTTCTCCGATTTTTAAATACTTTTTTTTTTTTTGGTTCAAATCAAATTTTGTGGTGATGTGATTCACCTCGGAGATGGTTTGTTTGGTTTGGTTTATGGCTTCGAACTCTTCTATGAACTCCTTATTTAAAAAATGAATTGGGAAAACACTTCAAGAACCAGGATGGATATTGCATCTGATGGTTCCAACAATTGAGTAGCTTTCCTAATGTGTTTCAGAACATAATTTTACCAAAATGCAAAGCTTATATCACTCCACCAGTAATCCACCTATTCACACTCAAACTCAAAGTGTAGGCAAATTTTCTCTAGAGTTAATTTCTGGATGGTTTGTAGTCAGACTTTAAATCAAAGCTCTTCCTTTTCAAAGCCAACAATGAGGAACAGGCCTTATCTGGGACACTATGGCAATCCCAGAATGCAAAGCCTTGTTGGAACTTCTGAAATGAAAGGCCAAGGTTTTTTCCCAATTGCTTTATACTTTGCTCAGAAATGTTTAACAAATTCAACCATTGCAGGCTTAAATTATGTTACCTCTTCTAATGCACTAACTTCTTCTCTAAGAAAATATTAGGTTCAGACAATCTTACAATGCCTGTCAGTGGTAAAAGTTATTTTCCCTTTTCAAAGACGTTTTTTAAGGCCGTGAACATATTCTTCACAGGTACACAAACACAGCCATGTATGCTTTGCAATCACATTTCAGGCATGCAGTGCTGTTGTACGTAAGTAAGGTGCGTTCTAGGGTTACTTTGTAACTATTTTTACACCACTATTTTTGAGAGCTTTTTTTTCTCCTCCACTGTGGCATACCCAATTCTCAATGCACTCTAAGTCCTTGTGGTGGCATAGTAACTCGCCTCAATCTGGGTTGTGGAGGACAAATCTCAATTGCCTCCGCGTCTGAGATGTCAATCCGCGCATCTTATCACTTGGCTTTTTGAGCGTGTTATCGCGGAGACCTAGTGCGTGTGGTGGCTCACGCTATTCTCTGCCGCATTCACGCACAACTCGCCGCAACGTTGAGTAATGATTTGCATTTGTGTATTTATGTGGAGTATGTTTCAGACCAAATACTTTTTACACCCTTACAAAGAAAACTGGATTGGTCAGACCCAGATGTTATTTTTATTAAAAGAAAAACTTTCCCTTTTAATGTGAAACCCACTGCCTGGCATTTTGGGAGTAATTCTAAAATGTGTTCCCTAATCATGAACCAAAATTGCATTGAAGCTACATTCTCAACACAACCTCTCCCTGCTTCTAGTAAACCCATTTGCTTGAGTATTGTCAATTTTTCAGTGTCTCTCTGATTCTCAATGTCTTTGTGTATCTCTATGTCATAGGAGAAGGAAAGCAGGCATTTTACCCAGCCTGGAAGATCTTCTGTTCTACACCATTGCAGAGGGCCAGGAGAAAATTCCTGCCCACAAATTCACCACGGTAAAGCCACACACACAAACTGGGGAATGAGGACAAGGCCATTGCGACCATATCACTGTCTGTAACTGCCAATATAGATACCCCACATCTCGATTTCCAAATAGTTGTGTCTAGCATGACGAGTGTCTCTCCTGCATATAAATGCATTTGTTGTTAGTTGGAGTTCTTTGCATTACTTCAGTGCGATTAATTATATAATATAATGTGTTAAAACAAGTTAATGCAATTAATTATGTCCCCGGACTGTAATAAATAATGTTCCTACTATCAGAGCAATTGAAGTTTGAATTTCCGTGTGTTTTCAGCAGGGGACAGTAAGCGAAACTCCAGCTGTTTAGGCATCGTGCTGATGTACAGATAACAAAAACAGACTTTTGGCTTGTTTGCAACAGCACAAGATTAGAACACGTTCTTGCCTTCAAAAACAGTTGTATGGAGTGCAATTTCGATGCAGAAGTTTTGAGCCATGGTTATACGTTTTCAAACGAAGTTTAACATCTAAAATAAAAACGCTGTGTTTATGACATAATGCAACTAAAATGAGGTCAACGCTATAAAAGTGCATGTGTAAATTGCTGCATCCTCAGAAAAGCCCTTATAATAAATATATCTCTTGACAGATTGATGAATTCAATAGCAAAAATTGATTTTTGTGGACTGAATGCCAATAATAGGCTTATGTTCATTAATACTGAAATAAGCAATATATTGCCTTTTAAAGCCACTTTTTGTGTTGGCTTCTCACTGCTTGATTCATCTGCCACAATAATTTTATGCATTTTTATTTGTATCATATATATATTATGTTGTGATAGATCACTAGCTCTCTACTGAAGGAGGAAGCGAGGACCAGGTAACTGTCTGACATAAGACTTTATTTTTAACACTTTTCAGCATCAAATGAAACGGTTTTCTTTTCAGCACAACATAAATAAGCACACATAAACTCTGCTGAGTGTGTCTCTTTCCCCTTGAGCTGGAGTCTGGATTTCCCTTTAATCCCTCTCCAACTCTCACTGCAACACAAAACAGCTGTTAGAGATCATTTTCCACAGGTGTCAATCCTAACCGCACTTCCTCTCCCGGCCTCGCTCTCAACACACGGCACTTGGTCACACCCCCATCATAACTTACTATTTTTCCTCCCAATTTGGCATGCTCAATTCCCAATGCGCTTTAAGTCATGGTCATGTAGTGATTCGCCTGAATCCGAGTTGCGGAAGACAAATCTCAGTTGCCTCCGTGTCTGAGACCGTCAAGCTGCGCATCTTATCACGTGGCTTGTTGAGCGTGTTGCCCTGGAGACATGCTTTACGGCATCCATAGCGGCATCCATGCTTAACTCACCGCCCCACTGAGAACGAACCACATTATAGCCACCACATCGGGCGAATTTGGTTGCTTAGGAGACCTTGCTGGAGTCACTCAGCATGCCCTGGGATTCAAACTAGCGAACTCCAGGGGTGGTAGCCAGCATCTTTACCACTGAACAACCCAGGCCCCATCATGTTATTTTAGGGGCTTTCTCAGCAAATATGTATTAAAAGCGATGAATTGCAATTAATCAATTGACAGTCCTAAATAAAGCATAAGATTGGTTTCAATATAGATTTTCCATACAAAAAAGACTGTTGAGTCTCTGTAATATCTGATTGTATTAATTATGCTGTGAATTTGCTGTCTTTATGTTCTCAGGCATTGAAATCCACTGGTCTACGTACCGGGGACCCTCGTCTTAAGGAATGTATGGAGATGTTAAAGGTCACCCTTAAAACCACTTCAGATGGTGCTCTGGATCGACATCTCTTCAAAAAGTAAATATACATGTGCAAAATGTAATCCAAATACTATCTGAACACTGTTGTAATGAACAAAGACTAACAATTGTTTTTGAGAGATTAAGAATATGTTGGCTGTAGTGTGTCCATCTCACTTTTAGGATAAATCAATTAGATTCAAAGTATTACTCGTCTCTCTTACGGTATATTGACATTCAGTGGTGTGACATTTTCATTTATGGCATTTAGCAACTTCAGAAATGTACCACCCCCACACTCAACTCACCACACGCCCCACCAAGAATGAACCACATTATAGTGACCACGAAGAGGTTGCCCCATGTGACTCTACCCTCCCTAGCAACCAGGCCAATTTGGTTGCTTAGGAGACCTGGCTGGAGTAACTCGGCACGCCCTGGATTCAAACTCGCGGCTCCAGGGGTTGTAGCCAGCGTCTTTACCACTCCGCGTCTGAGACCGTCATCCCATGCATCTTATCACGTGTCTTGTTGAGCGTGTTGCCATGGAGACATAGCATGTTTGGAGGCTTCACGCCATTCCCCCCACCACCCCGCTCAACAACTTTTGGGCCAGTTGCTATGTAAAATCCCAGGCCGATTTCTCTTCCCTGACCAGCCCTGTTAATTCTTTACAATATTACATTCCGATCTCAAAGTGAAAAAATATTATATCTGTATATTATAATCTGTATACTGTCTATTTTGTCTGTTATTTACTGCTATGCAGAGATGGCACACTGTGCTTAATGTCTGATTGATGTATTTGAAAAGTTGCTATGTACTTTCTCGAAGAAACCGCATTTTGTTTTTGTCCGTGTTTTTAAAAAAGACAATAAAACCGACTTTCTTCTCTTCCTGTAGATGCGTGCAAAGCAACATCGTGTTGCTCACTCAGGCTTTCCGCAAGAAGTTCGTCATTCCCGACTTTCAATCGCTCACGTCTCACATCGATCAAATTTACGAGAACGCTAAATCCTTGTCTGGGGGCCAGGTATGCACCTTCAAATCTTTTGAGTTGTTTGTGTCTGAATGACAACAAATAAAAATGCATGATCATCTGATGTTTACTTTTAAAAGATGTTTGTTACAGAACACATTGTGAATAGTTTTTTGGCGAGTTAAATTTTACGCTTGTGCGTTGAAAGTTGTTTTGTCGCTTTTCCGTTGCGTAGGTGGCAGATTACATTCCTCAACTCGCGAAATTCAGCCCAAATCTCTGGGCGGTGTCCGTCTGTACTGTAGATGGTCAACGGTAAGATGTACTGTTTTATTTGAATATTTATTTGCTATGTTGGCTTAGATAAACAGGATTTGCTCTGTTAACCATTTATTGCGATTTGACGCTTTGCCCTCGACATAAATATAAATGGGACATCCTCATTTTTTGCTTCTCACAGATACACTGCAGGTGACACGAAAGTTCCCTTCTGTCTGCAATCGTGTGTGAAACCGTTAAAATATGCAGTCGCAGTCCACGACCACGGCACGGAATACGTGCACCGTTTTATAGGGAAAGAGCCCAGCGGTCTTCGATTCAACAAACTGTTCCTCGATGAAGATGGCGAGTCCTCTAATTTCTCTCTGAAATGAATGTTTCTGAAACATATTTGTTGAAAAAAGTTGGTTTTCCAAAGTTGGCTGGATAAAACCAAATAATTGTTTTAATTAATTTAATTGATTTATTATTGAAATCCGAATCTATTGAGAATCACCAATGATAATGATAAAAAACTGGACGCATTACAGTAATGTGAACTTGGGGTGAAAATGTGCTTTAATGTCTAGAAATGTTTTTTATTTTTCGCCCATCCTTGTTTATTGATTCGTTATTTGATTTTTCCAGATAAACCTCACAATCCCATGGTAAACGCTGGCGCCATAGTTTGCACCTCCCTCCTCAAGGTAAATCACATTCTTATCTGTTTGACCTTCTGCTGTCTTGATTAAATGAGACCCAAAACTCTCACTAATTGTACTTCTTACAAAATGTTTCAAAAGTTGAACAGTATTCACAATTTTTCCTAATTTAATCTCTTTAAAAGTGTGTTAGAGGATGTTTGACCGGATCAGAGAGACGAATGGATTTAATCTGATTACATTGTCTCTCTCATAATGACATTAAGGTTATGAATAATCACATTGAAAGGATTATTTAGTAGAGTGGGCAAGCAGGAGGAAGGAAAGTGAGATGGCGGAAAGAGAGAGTAAAAAGAGTTGCAAATGGATGCAAGAGTGAGTTACAACTACAAGTTTGAAAGGGATTTTTTTTTTTTTTTTTTTAAATAATAAATTTTGTGAAGCCAAGTGGGGAAAGTTAAGAGAAGAGGGCATTAAAACGGCCCAAATTACATTTAATAAACAATTATTTAGATGACACTTACATTTCACAATAATGCAAGTTGTAGGTAGGTTATGTTGCCGTAACTTTCCAGAAACCACACCTACTGTGAGGTCATTTAATGTATTTTATGTATTTGAATTTAAAAAATTGCAACTTTGAGAAGTTATATTTTAGTAATAAATATGCAATTTTTATGTCTTGATTTTAACAACCAAAAACATTTTTTTTTTATTGAAATATGACGTTCCTAATGTGTTTGGATTACTAAAAAAAGATATATATTTTTAGTAAGAAATATGCAAATATGTCTTTGAATGTTGTAAAAATATCTAACAAGGTTTTCTTAGTGACATCAAAACTACTTTTTTTTTTTTCAAAAGTTGCTGAAATGTTTTGTTAGGTCAGGTTTAAAAAGAAGAAATGCTTTTTATTTTAAAATATATTTATTTTTTTTTTATACATTTTTTACAGTTCGAATTTTTAAAAAAATAATATTAAATATTTATTATAAATTGTGACGTGCAGTTAATCTGGTATTTAAATCAATATACAAATAGAGTTCTAGTTATACTGATTTTCAGATCAAAAATTAAAACGTAGGAAAGTTTTGAAAATCGTGTTTGTTATATTAAAATTCCCCGACATCTGATGCATGAAGGACGCAGGGTAAAAACATTATCACAACCGTTTTTTTTTAAACGTGTTTGGGGTGGGATGGTTAAAATAGCAGTAGTTCCCCATTTAAAGTCAAATTACGCATAATTGGCACCATCTCCAAAAAATGTATATCCTATAATGGTGTTATAAAAACGAACTATTGTCATTCAGATGAAGAAAAGACTATTGTTGTTTTTGTATTTAGTCACATTCTGTTAATTGAATCAACCACAATCTGTAGTTAGCATTTTCGCTTAAACCTTTGCTAAAAACCCATAATTCACAGGGCTTTGTTGAACTGTCAGAAACATGTAATTGACATTTTTTGTGACAACAATTTAAGGCAAATACCCTGCATGAAACATATCTATCTCTCAGGCCTGTCAAGGTGGAAATGTGATTTCTGTGTGAAGGCTTTTTTGTGGTTTTATTGTTGTTGCATATTTTACAGCAATAGGAACTGTGGGAAATTTTGACCCTCCAACAGGTCAATGACATTGGTAATTTCCCTTTCACTTATTTGTTTTTCCTCATTGAACAAATTTCTGAGTTAATGCTAAACTACATTAGCATAAGACTGACCAATTCATTGTTTTGCATATTTGATTTGAACATTAATTGTGTTTAATTGTTTAGTGCAACAGAATCAAGCTGCATTTTTTATTTGGAAAGTAATTTCAAAAGTTTTTTTGTTTTTGTCATTTCTTACATAAGTATTTAGCAAGTACAAGTAGCATTACATTTGAATAAACATTTCTTCAATGTGGGAAAAAACATGGACTTGTTTTATTGACTTCAGAGTCTCAAATGTACAGTATGCGTTACTCTTAAGAATCACAATGTCTCACGGCAATTTACGTGATTTTACGAAGAAAATTCGTGATTTACAAATTTGTTCTGATTTTTCCATAATCCCCCCCCCCCAACCCCCTCTCTTAACCTCTCACAAACGACAATCCACAGCATTAATATTACTTACAAACACTGCATTTGTTTCTTTGAATGATTTTATTCCAATCAAATCTACATCTAGCATCTAGAAAGTTACAATCCTCATGTGTGAGTTTTTTCATGCTTCATTAGAAATTGCCTTCCTCTTTAGCAGTAGCGAAACACTTGTTACTATAAACTCAATTCATAATTCTTTGTATGTCTAATTAGTATGATAGTATAATAATATATCCTTTGATTGTATGGCTGTGCATTCAAAAGTTTGTTCGTACCTTTTGTAAACGGTTCATTTCAGTGGTATGCATTCATGTGGATTATTTTTGCCTTTCAGCAAGGCGTAAGCAACGCTGAGAAGTTTGACTATGTGAGTACAAAGAAAAATCTATTTCTATTTTTATTGAAGTTAATTTTTTTTAGTTGTGTTGTTTAGCGTGTGTTTAATGCACTGTTTCATTGAAGGTGATGAACTTTATGAAGAAGTTGGCCGGAAATGAGTATGTCGGTTTCAGCAATGCGACGTACGTTCGTTTTTTTTTCTTTCTATTTATAGTAGTTTAATTATCTACATTACAGAAATACAGCAAATTAGACACGTTTTTATTATTGATATGTAGGATTGTCACAATACCCAAATTTTTGTAGTTGATGCCAGTTACAGGGAATTTTCACAATTGGAATTACCCAAATATTATATGAAATCGGTACTAAAAATACTGTTTAAAATCTAGTATTGATTTAGTATTTTTTGGTATGAAAAACAGCCGAGAAACGGTTGTCCTTCGTAAAGATATTTTCTGTTGTCTTTCCTGTAGGTTTCAATCAGAGAGATTGTCAGGTGACAGAAACTTTGCCATTGGTTACTACTTGAAAGAGAAAAAGGTACACGTTTAATTATTTTGTTTCAATTATAGACCAATGAAAATCTACTTGGAGCATTCATTTTTTAATTTGTTTTCCAAACCTGCAGTGTTTTCCTGAGGGCACTGATATGATCTCCATCCTGGACCTTTACTTCCAGGTCAGAATAAATTAAACATCCTTTTTTACAGTCAAAACGATGTACTTGGGTACTTTTTCAAATTTGTACTTAAATGAAAGTAAATCAGTTACTCAATTAAAAAATACTTCACTAGTAGTCAAAGTAGCCAAAAACATACTTAAAGGAATATTCCACATTAAGTTCAGCTCACTCGACCGTATTTGTGGCATAATGCTGATTACCACAAAAATTATTTCGACTCGTCTGTCGTTTTCTTTAAAAAAAGCACAAATCAAGGTTACGGTTAGCCCTTTTCCACCGACATGGTACAGGGACATGGTTCGGGGGTGGGTTCCTGGGCCAGTGCGAATTCTCGAACTGTTCTGTGCTTTTCCACCACAGAAAAGGCCATTCCGGGGCCAAAAACCTGGTTCGACACCGGCCCCAAAAGCTTGCTGGTCTCTACGCAGGAACCGATTAGGTCAGGGGGTGTAGGGCGGGATAATGTTTCGTCACCAAGTAAAGTTTCCCCATACAACAACAGTAGCTACCGTCTACAGCAAAGTGTACTTCTTCACTCTATAAAAACAATAAAAAGCCCACAAATCTATCAGTCATCAAAAGCATTCAGGTAACGCAGATGAAACGAGCGCTCTACTTGCGATATGGTCTTTACAGAGATCCGAGATTAACTACAGAGATCACAAAGGGGAATTGTCTAAGAGAAGATGAAGCGCGAAATGTTGCAAGCCAGCTTCAATCAGTCAATTCAGCAAATCATAAAGAAATTTAAAAACACTTAAGATCGTACAGGGACCACAAGAAGGACCTAAACAGAAGTGACATTGGACAGAGCAATGATGGTTTGGACTCAGACACCGACCAGCCTGCTTTCAAACCGGGACATTAAATTTAGCCAGTCACGCTTGAGATAAACGATGGGAGAGCGCTAACAGGCTGCACTTACAATGGAAGGGAATTTTTATACGTTAAAATACACACTGTTTCAAAGGTATAGCCACAAGATGTAAAAAAAATATGCGTGTAAACTTGATTTTTAGTATGATAAAATCACTCATTAACTTTTTGGGTGTAAACCTGGTTGTAAAGCCAATTTTACAACTTTGTTGCCATGACGATGTCAACAAAACCTAATATCCTAAATTGACTGTAACAATGACAATTTAAACATCTTTACAGCTCAAATAGTACATGAGTTTTGACAGAAGAATCAATGTAAGTGTTACTTACATAATGACTGTGGACTGGCCCCATTCACTTTTCATTGTAAGTGTTTTATTGTAACTGTGATTTTTGCTATTTTTTAAATAAACGAGGGAAGTCAAAATGATTTCCTGTGGTAATCAACATTATGCTACAAATGATATCTCACATCAGCTACACAATCAATATTACAATATGATTAAATGTATTTTGGTTCGTTCATTTAGCTGTGCTCCATTGAGGTGACCTGCGAGAGTGCCAGCGTGATGGCAGCTACACTGGCGAATGGCGGGTTTTGTCCGATCACGGGTGAGCGTGTGCTGAACCCAGAGGCCGTACGGAACACGCTGAGTCTCATGCACTCCTGCGGCATGTACGACTTCTCCGGACAGTTCGCTTTCCATGTGAGTTTCACAGACACGCATGCACACATGTGGGAAATGGCTGGAAGTTTTACTTTCAATGTTAGAAAGACACAAACACACTCGCAATAATTCTCTCTTTCAATTTGGCATTGTGTGCTTGTACCGTAGGTTGGTCTACCGGCTAAATCGGGTGTTTCCGGGGGTATCCTGCTGGTGGTACCTAATGTGATGGGCATCATGTGTTGGTCTCCTCCTCTGGACAAACTGGGCAACAGTGTGCGAGGCATCAAGTTCTGCACGGTACTAAATATAAATCTTTTTACATTAGGGCTGTCTATCGATTCAAAGTTTTGCAATCAACCTGCATAGCTGGAGTTGTGCTGACTTTGACATGCAAAAATATGAAGGTGGTACTTCAAGCTTGAATTGCTCTGTTGGTAGGAAAGTTCCTTATTACGTACTGTCAGGGGGCATAATTGGTTATGTAAAATTTGTACGCATTTATATAATTAATCACACTGTATTAACATATTAAATCCACAGCCTTACTTTATTTTGAATTATAGAGTCACTGTGAGTTTAGAATGTGGTTGTCACTCACCCTTGTTATATTCTGTTATTCTATACAATTGGTTTAGGGCTTTTCAAAATCCCTAAACCACTCATAGAGCTTTCAAGCTACATTGACCAAACTTGGTACAGACCTTCAGACTGTTCTGGAATAGTGGGTTATGACTTTTTAACTGGTCGGACTTACGTTTTTCACACAGCGGACATTGAACAATCCGAAAACTCATAGACTTACATTGATGGAATGTTCAAGCAGGCAAACGGAATGCTCGTTAATTCAAACTCTCAACTATAAAAAAAATTCAAATGTAAACAAACCCATACAAGGCCTTTGATCTGTTTAATGTTAAGACTCTATGGTATTTCTGACAATCTATGTGCTGTTCTGTCTCACTATCTTGCTAGTTAGCTAGCGGGTTGTCTTACTGTAATATCTGTATAACCATCAATCTTCAAACTTTTCAAAGTAGCTTAAACTTTTTGTTAAGCCAACATCAAATTTTGCCAACAACAAACTTTACCTTCCTAGTTCAATCATATCTGATCTGTGTATGAACAAAACCATATTTAGCACTCAAAAACAGGACTGCAATCGCATTCTGCTGCTTTGTGAACTTATCCACTTTCTACATTGAATTTACTGTTTTTTTGCAGGATCTGGTTCAACTCTGTAATTTCCACAACTATGATAATTTACGGCATTTTGCTAAGAAACTGGATCCACGCAGAGAGGGCGGAGAACAACGGGTGAGTGACAGATGCTTCCTTCCAAGCGCAAACATAATGCAACTGATTCAATTTAGGGGTGGGCGATATACCGGTTGAAGCAATAAACCAGAGGAAATTTGTAAATATTTAAAATATTGTTTTAATTGTGGTTGGGCGATACTAATAAGCAAATGGGTGTTCCAGAAAGAACATTAATGTAACTATACGTCATGACATACACATGAAAAAGTGATTTACAAGCTAAGAAAGGTCTTTTTGAATTATAGCATTTATCCACAAATTTACATATGTTGCCCACCCCTAGATGTAATTAATGCAAATAATCCTCTAACCTTCAGAAATTGCTTGTGCGTGCATGCGCGTGTGTGTGTGTACTGACAAACCAAAACATTTGTCTTTGTCCTGCATCATCGAACAACTTCACTCTTTTTTGCAAATTGACTTTTTGTCTTCTCTTCTGCACGGTCTGCCCTCAACTGAGGGTACTGCAGCACCCTCTGCTTAAATACACCACTACCATCCGTGTGCCTTAATTTACAATGCTTCAGATTTTACAGCTTGACTTGAATACGTGTGCTTAGGAATGAATTTGTTTAGATTAACTGTGCCGCTCTGAACTGCCATGCTTAAAGCTGAAGTGTGTGATGTTTATATTAAAATACTTCTATCCCAGATGAACATGCAGAGACGACTAAAAAGTAAGCCATTCGAAAGTTGATTTCTCTGAAAAGTCCGGAAGATAGGAGTGTGGTTGTGAAACCTGTTTGGAATCAGTAATTATTTTGCAATTCCACACTTCAGCTTTAAATTTAAAAAAAAAAGTCTCTGCCGTCCATACTAATCCAAGCAGGAACTTTAGTGATGAAATAATCTAGTCTGATAATCTGTCCGTGTCCGTATTGGTTGAACCAGCAGCAACAGCAGCAGCAGAATCTTGGACCGCTGGACTATACAAGTCTTCAGAGGGAACTAGCGCTCACTGACAAAGTGTGGAAAAAAGTCTGTCCTTCCGAAACGAATGGGGACAGTTCCACCACTCTAGTCTATAGGGTGGAGAGTGTGGCGGAGTGAAACTAGAAGAGAAAACACTTCATTTTGACATCCATCAGCTAATCATTTCCTTTGATTTATCAGTGTTTCTTGTATTTAGAATAATGGCCACATCCACTCTAATACATTTTCATTTGGAAACGCATTCACCCACACCAGGTGTTTAAAAAATGCTCTCCATTACAACCATATAGTTGGGAAACTGATAACAGAGTTTTCAAACGAAAGTGGATTAGTGTGGATGTGGCCTAAGGCTTGGTTTTCCACATGCCCCTTCTTCTCTTACTCCGTAAACATGCCGTAAATTTCTAGCTTTTCTAACCTTTTGTACCTGTACCCGTGTGCATTGTTTACAAAATCGTTGTGTGCATGCATTAAATACATCTATAAAAGAACGCCCGACTGTGCATGCGACATATCATCACGTGGAAAAACGAAGTTTACTCTAGTTTAGAGAGGAATATTGTTGTCTTTACTAGCTGGTGCTGCCAAAACCATGAGAATGTTGCAGAGCTGTTTATACTTCATACTTGCCCAATAGCATGTTTGATAAATTTGACTTTCAAGTGCTCTGTTTAGTTTTTTGTTTATGAGATTTTGTCGGGTTTTGCCTGAAATGCACAGTACAGATAATACCAAAGATCTTTTAAAGCTGAAGAAAAAAGTAAAGTATTGTTAAGATACTGATTCCCCTTTAATGTGAAGAGGCGTCTAGCCTATCAGCCAAAGTCATAGGTTGACTTTCTGAAGTGTAAATACACTATGGTTCGGTTGTCTCTGTTTATTGAAGCACCTCGACATCTCCACATTGATAGATGGCAGATGGGGGAAGACTGTTTAAACCAACAGTGATAATTTGAGCGTTACTAAAACGCTTCATTACCATGTACATTGTAATCTGATGACGTTAGATATTAAAGAAAAAAACGCCAATGGATGTGTGTTAGTGTGGATGTTGCCTGCATTTTTTGAAAGATGCCACCTCATGGAAGATAGTCGTGAACGTATGATTTTGTTTTGGAACTGTTTTTTTTTAAATAGTTCTTTCAGATGCTAATCGCAAAAACCTTCAGAAAATCTTCCTTAGAATCACAGAATATTTGTATTTAAATGTGTTCTTTGTTAGGGCGGCACGGTGGCGCAGCGGTTAGCACTGTCACCTCACAGCAAGAAGGTCTTGGGTTCAAACCCCGGTTGCCCCGGCCTTTCTGTGTGGAGTTTGCATGTTCTCCCCGTGTCTGCGTGGGTTCTCTCCGGGTGCTCCGGCTTCCTCCCACCATCCAAAGACATGCAGGCTAGGTTAATTGGTGTCTCCAAAAAATTGCCCTAGGTGTGGATGTGAATGTGAGTGTGTGTCTGCGATGGACTGGCGACCTGTCCAGGGTGTACCCCGCCTTTCGCCCAATGTTAGCTGGGATAGGCTCCAGCCCCCGCGACCCTGTACAGGATAAGCGGTTGATGATGGATGGTGTTCTTTGTTATTGTACACGATTACATTGTGTCAATCATGTTGATCATTGGTTTCCAATTCTTTTATCTCCTGTTATCCAAATGTTTTGGTGCATGTATGTTATTTTGTAAGTTCTTTTAACATATTTCTGGTGGTTTTGTGGCTCAAATCGAACATTTAATGGTTTAGATGTTCATTATAAATCTGGCTTATGACAGTTAAATGTGAAAAGTCAAACTCTGAGTTTAAGAATCTCTATGACATTATAAAGTGTTATCTGGGCACAACCCAACAGCCAATTGTGCTTAATTTTAATTTTAGATTTAATTTAGTTTTTTATAATAACCCATACAGATTTGTTAAAATGTTATATTCTATAAGTAACATACATTCAAGTTAAAATGCAAACATTAATGAGCAAGGGAAGCAAGATTGCTGTTGAATTTGTGTTTGAGTCTAGTTCTTGATTAAGTGCATTTTCTTTACAATACTGTATTCTGTTAAAATTATGATTCATTTAGTTTCTGACAATGTGCCTCTTGAACCCTAATTCTGTTTTATCGCTAACACCATGAATTGCTACTTTGAAATGTCTGAAATGTGTTTTAAAGCTGATTCATAATGCAGCAAGATACATTTAAAAAATTTCATAACAAAATTCCATCAATTTGAGTCGTCAACAAAATATAATAAAATAGCTACATTTTTAGTCATTTAAATGAGTTGTGTAACGTGTAATGATGTAACGTTTGTATTCAATTCAAATTCGTAAATCTTAAAAATGGGCTCAAATGTATATTTTTAAAATGTGTATGTTTGAACTGAGAGCCATTTAAAATGACTAATTGAACTTGACTTTTTAGTCAAACTTTTTTAGTTTAAACGAGTTTTTTTAAAAGAATGTTTCCTTGCTGAATTTCAAGGGATTGACATTCCACTTGCTGTTTTACGTCAGGAATTTTAACGTCTGTTGCCTGATTTTGTATACTGAGACCACCTTTAGAGAAAAGAGTAGCTTTGTAAAAAATGTTTAACTTATAAAGTATCAACGTTGACATTGTAGAATGTTTCTATAATCTGAGATTGAAGAATATATGATTGATGATTGAAACCGATTGAACATTTCTACCATTGAACACTCAAATTATTTGTTCTCTTCTCTATATTAGTCAGTGTTTTACTAACTCTCATTTTTTTTGTTTTTGTCTTTTTTTAGTCTTTTTTTTTATTTTGTCATCATGGTTTACTGCTTTAATAAATGATTGGTAAACACACATTTTCGATTTACCCAGTGTGTTTTTTTTCCTTGATGTTTGCTGTTTATGCTTTGTACAGATTTTCTCCGTATGTATGCAACTGTCATATTGTTAAACTGCTTAACTATGAGGTCATTCAAATGATCGAGGTCTTACACCAGTGGTTCATGCCCAGTTTACCATGTCATTCATGTGCCACGACTCTGTTCTTTTCCAGGTCAAGTCGGTTATCAACCTTCTGTTTGCGGCCTTCACAGGAGACGTGTCGGCCCTGAGGAGGTACCGTGACACCAAAAATGAATGTGTTTTAGTGAAAGCTGATAGCTTATTTGAAGTATTTGACACTGTGTAACGTAATTAAACTGTTTCTACACATTAGCCATTTACCTAATGATGTTTTTTTATTTACTTGCACGCTCACGGGTATAGGTTTGCACTGTCATCCATGGATATGGAGCAAAGAGACTACGACTCAAGGACTGCGCTCCATGTAGCCGCCGCTGAAGGTAGTGTGCAAAATATATTAAGCCATTCAGCCCAGGCTTTCCAGTTTCCTGTCACTGACCTAATTGTCACTCTGTTTATATTTGTTTTAGTGTAAGTCTATTCTCTTTGGTAATCAAGCTCATAAGTGCCTGTTTTTCAGGTCACACTGAGGTTGTGCGGTTTCTCCTGGAAGCCTGTAAGGTGAACCCAGTGCCCCGGGACAGGTACAAATCTCAATTTCGCCAACACAGATCTTTGTTACATTGTATTTTAACAGCTAATTTACCATATTATGAAAGTTGGGAAACAACATTTAAGTAAAAAGTTGAACAATTGTAGTTGATCTTTGCCAAAGCTAGGTTACATTCTTATTAGGGCTGGGTATTGATATAGATTTCCCAATTCCGGTTCAATATCGATTCAAATGGGTAAAAGATTCATGTCCATTTTGCTGAATGAAATTCTCTCTCAGCTAAGCTAATACTTATAATTATACAGGGAACTTGTAACTAGGTACATTATGAAAACAATTATTTTACAAATTATATATCAAATGTTTAAAAATGTAGACACATTTTAATATATTTTTTTTAATCAATGTATTCAACTAATAAATGATTTTATATTGCATTTATTATATTTTGTTGCATGTTTATAGTTGACATGCATCATATGTACTATTTAAAAGTATTTAAATTGATTTGTTGAACACATTGTAAAAACTGGTACTGTCTCTTTAAGAAAACCTGCAGTTCTGGAAATGAGCGCATGTTAATGAAGAAGGACTTGTGGCTTTATATCATCTGCGCTATTTGTAATTAGAATTACATTAAAAAATATATATTTTTTTTATTTTTAATGAACAATTGACCGCAAAGAACAGAAAGTGTGTTTAAAGAGACATATTCAATGACAAATTGGTTGTGTGGATCTCGTCTTTGAATACACAGAACGAGTCAAACCAAAATTTTACTCTCAACACAGTGCTTCTC
This sequence comes from Moxostoma hubbsi, assembly GCA_032164185.1. Classification (NCBI taxonomy): domain Eukaryota; kingdom Metazoa; phylum Chordata; class Actinopteri; order Cypriniformes; family Catostomidae; genus Moxostoma; species Moxostoma hubbsi. The sequence goes on from JAVLUX010000048.1 coordinate 18,060,274, forward strand.
TTCCACTATACCACGCAATCTCTGGTAAGTGGGATCTGAACATTTTGCAGCTAGTGGCTAATCTTTTAGTCATATAGTATGAAATTTTGTTGAAAATGCAAGCGATTTTTCTCTCATCATTGTAGAGGGACCTATGGTCATGAAGGTTGGGTCATGACTGAAAGAACTAGGTCGCGAGTACAAGCGGCCGAAATGGGCTTCCTCAGAAGGGTGGCGGGCTTCTCCCTTAGACATAGGGTGAGGAGCTCAGTCATCCATGAGGAGCGCGGAGTAGAGCCGCTGCTCCTTTGCGTGGAAAGGAGTCAGTTGAGGTGGTTTGGGCATCTGTTAAGGATGCCCCCTGGGCGCCTCTCTAGGGAGGTGTTTCAGGCACATCCAGCTGGGAGGAGGCCCTGGGGAAGACCGAGGACTAGGTGGAGAGATTACATCTCCACACTGGCCTGGGAACACCTCGGGGTCCCCCAGTCAGAGCTGGTTAATGTGGCTCGGGATAGGGAAGTTTGGGGCCCCCTGCTGGAGCTGCTGCCCCCACGACCCGACTTCGGATAAGCGGTTGAAGATGGATGGATGGATGGATGTAGAGGGTTGCGCATAGAGTAAAATATCGATTTTGGGATTAAAGTATCGATATCAAGATTGTTCAAAGGAACATCGCGATACATCAGAAAATCGACATTTTTACCCAGTCCTATTTCTTATGGTAGTATTCAAGAAATTGAGCATAGTAAGACCCTCTTGTATTCATCATAGGTATTAGTCAATTTCCTGAAATTTTCATAATCGATTTTTCATTCAAATGAATGATCAGTTAAGTTACATTTCGGGTTGAAATCCCATACAGGTGGGGTAACACTCCCATGGATGAGGCTATTCATTTCGGCCATCACGACGTGGTAACAATCCTGCAGGACTATCACAACACCTACAGCCCCAAGGACATCACAGTTGATGGGGAAAAAGAGACCGCTGAGAAGAACTTGGACGGGTTGCTGTAGACACAATCTAGTCTCCGCTTTTAAAACATTACACTCCAGAATTATCCCAGTGCGTCTGTGTCTAAGGTATGCATTTGGAAGACACGAAAACACAAAATAAGTATTTGGCCCCTTTTAACCCCGTTTTGTGGTGTTTGTACAGTATGTGTATGTGTGGTTTATACTATGTTTAAACTATGTATTTTTGTTTTATCATTCACTCAGAAGAATGTAGCCTCATAAAGGTCTTTTTAGCTGTATCTCCACGTGAATAATATAAATAGTTAATATATATATATATATATATATATATATATATATATATATATATATATATATATATATATATATATATATAAAAAATATACATATATATTGCACAGTTCAAGTAGGTATTACAGTTTACAATAAGGATGTATACATTAACATTAACACAATATTTAACATTGAACAATACTTTTACAGCATTTATTAATCTTGGTTAATGTTCATTTTTACATATACACATATAAGTTAAATTTAATAAGTTAGATTTAGTATTGGTTAATAGATTAATGCATACAATTATGAACCAATAGGAACAGAGAAAAGGTATATTTATAAATGAACATCCAGATAAATAAATGCTGACAAAAATTATAGATTTTCAGAATATAATATCTAATGTTTTAACAAATGGTAAAATATTAAGCCTTATTGTAAAGTGTTACCCATGTACATTTCATGTATGATTTGATGTTTTATAGAAGCATAAAGATGTCATATAGATATTTAAGACAAGATATCTAAAAAAAGACAGGACTGGAAGGGGTAGCAGTTACAGAGAAGTGTAATTCTATTTCCCTTTTTTAACTTAATTTTTTATTAATATTTATTTAAAATATTGCCTACTTGGTTTTATTTTAATATCAGCATGAAAAAGAGTAACAGGTCTGTATGCCATTATTGATTGTTTATCATCTTGTGAATATGTTCCAAATATGACAATGTTCTTTGATTGTCAAGAAATATTTGCACTTATTTTATATATTTATTCATTTGTTTGTGTGTTTGTTTCTTTGTAATTAAATTAATTTTAAGCTTTGGAAAGACCACTTCTATAGCTGTCTGTTTGCGCAACTATTTTCTGTACTTTCAAGGCCATATCATCTATAGGTATTTACAGCTGCACCATCTGCTCTGTACTATTTTTGGGAGTAGCATACACCCCCTTAAAGCGGCAGATACTTTGGGAGCAGTGATTACTGCTTTTGGAAAATGTCACGAGGTATCAGTGTATTACCCCCTGCTAATGGCGCTTTAACTTCTATCAAGAGACTATGGGAGAAAGATGTAAACTTAGTACTGGAGGAGGGAGTGTTGGCTAAGATTGTAAAAAACATCAAGTCTGCATCTAGAGATGCAAGGGCGTGCCTTATGCAATACAAGAAGTTAAATAAATTCTATTGGATCCCCTCTAGATTGTATAGGCTTGGACTTATAGACACACCCACCTGCTGGTGATGCCAAACAGAAGATGAAAACACAACCAATGTTTGTTGGGGGCATGTTAAGATACAAGAATTTTGGTTGAGGGTTCAGAGTGTGTCGTGTGTCGTATTGGGCACTCAAATTTAATTTTGCCCCAGACTCTGTATTTTAGGCAATGGCGCGGTCATCAATATAGGGGATGAAAACATTAAAAAAAATTGGGTCCTGGCTGGTGTTATGAAGTAAGGAAGTGTCATCTAGAAGGCTGGGGAACTTGGATACGTTTGATGGGAAATGGGGCAGTTATTTGCCATTCTTGGAAGTATACTTTTAAATGTGTGTGATTTTTTTTTTTTTTTTTTTATATATATATATTAATTAGTGTGTTTATGTGTGTATACTCATGTGTGGCCACAGGGATGATGTTTGTGAGGGTCAGGGTTGGGAGGGGTAATAGTGGGAGTTAAATGTTGATTGTGAATGTATGTTTTTCTTTGTTAAATGTTTGTATCAATAAAACATTTTAATCAGGAGAAAAAAACATATCACCTAAAAAACTTAAGCAAACATGAAATCTTAGTGGATAATTATTTGTAATACCAACACTAAGTTTTCCAGAAACTGGATAGTTGCGATTGTTGCATTTAATAACAACAAACTCCATGACGCTTCCGGACTTCATCTCTGCAATTAGACAAACTCGTTTTTGCAACAAAACTAGCAACTAGCTATTGATAAGCCATTGTCACACGTGATTTTATGTAATGATCATGTTGTGTACATAAACCAAGCAACAATTTTTATAAATGTACTGTTTTATTGTCAGAACATGCTTTTGTATCATTACTGTACAAGTGAAAAGTTAACAGATAAAAAAAATAAATGCACTGGTTATAACACTGACTGCTGTGGTGCCACTAGCTGTGTACATCTTCGCTAAATCCCTCTGGAAGATGAATGGTTTCATTACTATAAGCACACGTTCTATGCAGACGAGCATATTTGACATTACTTTGACATTATTCATTACAAAGGTGAATCTGCCGATAAACTGCCAAGAACATTTCAAATGTCTTATTCTTTTGCTTTTGGGGTAAAGCATTATTTGAAAAAGTTCATGGCAGGTTATCGACAGATTCACCCTTCTAGCTTCTTATATCATCACCTCTGATTTGTTCTGATACTTAGCAAGTTTGCTAAGATAAATGAAGTGATAATAATACACAACTTCCCTGCCTCACATTAACAAGTTTTTTTATATAAGTTCTGAAGTATCAACAGCATTTATATGAACTTAAAGGAATAATTCACCCAAAAACAGGAAATCATAATTTACTCAGCCTCATTTTTTCCAGTTAGAGGCTGACCGCCTCAATCACCATTCACTTTCACTGCATCTTTTTCCATACAAGAATGGATGATGACTCGGTCTAAAATGAACCAAACATCTCCTTTTGAGTTGCACAGAAGAATTTCACACTGTTTTGGAACAATATAAAGGTGAGTAAATGACTGAATTCTCATATTTGGGTGAATTCAGATGACAGAAAGTACACAGTATTTCTCAACATTATAATAAAACAAAGGACTGTTTGACACAAATGTCTATTCCTCTTGTATTGTCTATGATATTGCAAGAATGCACACGATGATTGAAGTCGTCTTTTTGCCAGTCATCTGTACTTTCAAATAACTTATTGGAAGTTTTCTGGCAACTGTAAGCAAAAATAAAAGTATATTAGCGACTTACTGTGTACATAAATTCATTTTAAAGTTTAAATGTAAAATATAAATAATATTATAAATTCTAACTTTATAAAAATGTATTAACCTAATAATAAATCTACGCAATATACACAAATGTACACTTAAAAAAGTAGACATGCAAAGGGAATAATTGTACTTTACCTCCAAAGATTTGAAATCTCCTATGTATCGATTCTATAGTCAAGCAGAAAGAATTACAATGAAAATTTGACTAAATTTATACAGTGGGGTTCAAAAGTCCACTTATGATGATGCTTTTATTTTTTCAAATGTAATACTTTTTTTTCATAAAAAATTGGATTGTCAACTTGAGCATATTTGTGAAAATTGAATTGAAAAACTGACTTTAAATTTGTTAGTATTTGGACTGTCTCACTTTAGCTTCAATGGCAGCTTGCACTCGAGCTGTGTGGACTTTTGGACCACAATTTATATTTAGATATTTACATTTGGTAATAATCTACATACCATGCGCTCCAGCTCGCCGTAAACCTCAGGGGACATTGGCATGAGTGTGTCGTTATATTCGGCTGTTTTCCTGAAATCGCGCCAAAAATTTTAATTATTAGGGCCCAGACAGTAGAAAAATTGTAGGCCACAGTTTACAAATTTGGTTGATTAGATACTGTACTGTAGATACAGTTGTCCAATGGTGACGAATTTCCCACTTCCTTGATCACGCAGTTAATTAAGAGTTGTTTTTTGTCATAGAACCTCCCCATGACCATAATTTAATGAAATGTGGTATGTGGCCACAGACTATCCTGGTGTACATGTGTACCAAGTTTTAAGTTTAGACTGTGCATTTAGAAGATAAAGATCAATTAGTCAATATAAGCTAAAAACAAAGTCTTCCTTATTATAGTGCAACCATGTGGAGGATTTTCACAAAATATGATAAACTGCTTTCTGAAAGACATCCTGCATACATGTCCCAAATTTAATGAAGAGCTGCCTTTTTAATTTAAATTATGTTGCTATTTCAGGCTTGTTGATATTCTTAAACAAACCACCTGTTTTAAAATTGACTCACATTTCAGAGATGGAGATGAGGGTGGTGCTGATGTAGCCCTCATCTGACTTCTTATCAACATCCATTGGTTCTTGTTCTGGATAAACAGAAGAGGTAGAAAGAATGATAATTAAAAGAAATTCACATTTATGATAACTGCCAAGAGTGTTAAGAGTGTAGCAGGTTTCTTACTGTCTGTAGGTTTGGAATAGTATTTTTGGAAGGCTTCGTCTTTGGGTAAATTGGGGTAGAGGAAGCGCAGAGGGTTTTCTGGGACGTTGTCGGCTGCCATCACGCGATAGTTCCGAATGATGTCGGGAAGTGAGACGGCGGAGAGTTCCTTCTTCGTGTAGGGCTCCACTGAGCGGATCTGTGGCTCTTCTAAACACACAAAACCCAGTAATCAACCAATAAAGTATGGTAAGTGCCCAAAGCAAAACTCCTGATGTGCTATAGTTTCCTTAAACCTATTGAGAAGGCACTTGTTTTCCCTGAAGATGTTTGCTAAATTTGAGTTTCACAGATAGTACTTTGTGATTTCAATCCTCAATCGAACACGCCTGTGTCGCCTGCTGCGCATTTTTTATGGATTTAGACCTTCTTGATGCGTGCGTTATAGGTCACTTTATCACACGTGCACCAGAGTGAAGAAATATCGCACCGTTTGCATCATGTTCAACCCAGCTGAACGTAATGGCTCCATCACGATTGCTCTCACTGAAGCGCAACAGAAATGTCCCAGGAGCTTTGTCATGTAGCAGTGCTCTAGTTGAGTCCTTAGTCACAAACCCCATTATACACCTAAGAGAGAGAAGCAGGATTAAGTGGGATATTTTCAAAAGGTTAGAAATTGAGCAGATGCAAGTGTAAAGTGATGTTTAAGCATAAAAAAGGGAAAGTTTTCTTTAGATTCCTGCTGGAAAAACTTGGTCATAGCAGAATATGGTCAAATGGCTTTTTAGAGCATGGTAGCTAGTCCAAAGTAGTCTAAAAGCTAGATCAAAATTGTCTACAGGTCGACCTATGCGCCACCATCCGTTAGTCCGGGTGACCAACCGTCTTGACCAGCTTGTTATAACTGTAAATAACCAGCTAGAAACCAACCATATAAAACCAGCTGCCATTTGAGATTTGGTTTTAGCTGGAATTTCCAGATTTCTTGAGATGACTGTGAGACCAGACCTGCTTATGGTGGTCAAATGGGTTTTTCGAACACGGTAACTGGTTTGTTACTGGTCCAAAGTGGTGTACCAGCTCTAAGCAGTCAACCTTGGCGCAACCATCTGTCCATCACATCTAGTCTAGGTGATCAACCATCTAGACCAAATTTAGTTGATTGTAAATGACCAGCTAGAAGCCAGCCATGTAAACCAGCTACCATTAATATACGGTTATATCTGGATTTTCCAAGTTTCTTGAGATACCTCCCAGAAAAACTTGATCAGAGCTGCTTATGGTGGTCAAGTGTGTTTTTAGAATATTGTAGCTGGTTTGTTGTAGGTCCAAAGTGGTCTTCCAGCTCTAACCAGCTTGACCAAGATGGTCTACAAGTCAACCTCAGCACCACCATCTGCTAGTCTTGGTGATCAACCATCTAGACCAGATTGAGATGATTGTAAATGACCAGCTAGAAGCCAACCATGTAAACCAGCTACCATTGGTTATAGCTGGACTTTCCAGGTTTCTTGAAATTTCTGTGAGGAAAAACCAGGTCAGACCTACTTATTGTGGTCAAATTAGTTTTTCAAACAGGGTAGCTGGTTTGTTGCTGGTTCAAGGTGGTGTACCAGTTCTAACCAGCTTGTCCACAGGTCATCCTTGGTGCCACCATCTGCTAGTCTAGGAGATCAACCATCTAGACCAGCTTGAGTTGATTTGTAAATGACCTGCTAGAAACCACCAGAAGATTTTTCAGCAGGGATACATGTGTTTTCAGGGAGTAACATAATCCAAACATCTGAATTCTTACCCATCATCCCACAGACTCAGCAGGTGTCTCTTAATAAGGTCAATAATTCCTTCAATCCACAACCAGAAGGTGAAGTTCTTTTCACTGCCAGCCTACAAATTAAGGAAGAAAACCATCCTGTCAAATCTGATTTAAAGAAATGGCTAAACAGAACTGAAATGAGAATTTGCGACCTTTCAACTCTTGAGAAGTTAAATGGCTACACTAATCAGTGCCAGATTTACAAAGTGTATCTTGTGTAGACCCACCTTGCAGAATTTATTCCAAGGAATCTGAGCTTCAGGGTCCATCATTGCTTTGGGACCTGTTGGTCAAAGTGTCACAAATGTATGCTTAATTTACAGCATCAAGCAGAAAGAAAATGGTGGAATTGGGGAATGAGTGACAATTGGGAATTTCCAATGGGTTATTAAAATAGCTGTTATTTTAAAGAGTAAAATGAGGTCTGGTTTTAACATTACTTGAAGAGTTCCCATTTTATTCTATAAGAGGTCTAACTGCCGCTTATGCTTAACTACGCATCATTCTTCAATTAGCTTGACAAATTATGTCTAATTTAGCGAACCACAGTTGTAACGCTTGTTACGTGTCAGAACGTAAGTGATAATGTGTAGAACAAGTGAACGTGTGCGTGCTTGTTTCTTTTGTGTGTTTGCTCTCTCTTAATTGAGTTACAGGTGCAGCTGTTTTAGTGGGCGGGGCTGATGGACTCGTCAAGTGGATATAAACTGTGTGGAAGCTTTTGTTCCTCGGGTTCCTCCTCCTGCTTCACGGTGTTCTAGTGCGTGAGCACAGTGTGCTGAGTGCTCCTTGGTGTAGAGTAAGCTGCTTGTGTGCAGCACCAACGTTGTTAGCGGTATAGGCCGGTAATTGTTATTTTGATTTACTTCCCAGACTGTTTGAGAGGCCAAAGGCCCCTTTATTTTGTTTCACCCTTTTTCTCCTGTTTATTGGTTAGCAGGGAGGTAAGAATTGTACTTTTAGTTTGTTTTTCTCAAATCCAGGGAAGATGACCTAAACCCTAGTCAGATGACCTGTTTTTGTTTGTTGTTTTGGTGGCCAACTTAAAAACCCTCTCATTCTGACCTATGTTTCAAGCCAGCGAGAACATTACCCCTGCTTGAATGAATAAATGTTTATATTTTTCCTTTGATCGCTCTGAGTCGTGAAATTTTCTTTAACGGGAGCAGGAGACGGAACTCCGGGCGTTGCCTTTTAACAGGACGCTCTCTGTGTTAGTGCATGTGGCACGTAACATAATGGGGGCTCGTCATCAAAGTTCATAATTCTTCGGTCAGAGTACAAAACCTCAAATTTGGTGAGTAAAAACTAAATTTTTTTTTTTTTCCTTTCCTCCTATTTTACTTTACATTAAATAATTTTGGGTGGGGAAGAGAATAACTATGGAAAGTGAGATTGAAGCTTTTATTAGCTCTCCGTCGGTGGAGCAGTTGGATCGTTTTCAAAAAAAAGAATTACTGCAAATTGCGGATAGTTTTAAAATATCCGTGTCATCTTCGGCACTAAAAGCTGATATCAAAAATGAAATCCTGTCCGAGATGATCTCTCTTGGTCTTTTGACCGAGGAAACTGAAGTACCTCCTGCACGCGAGTTTGATCCTGATGTGGCACTGAAATTGAAAGAGCTAGAATTACAAATTAAACGTCAAGAACACGAAACGCGTGTACTAGGTTTGCGCGAACTGGAGCTGGTTCGTTTAACTAAACGGGAGGAACGAGAACAGCCTTCCGGTAGTGAGCCACAGGGTTCCCATAGATCAAACCAATTTGATCCCACTCGTTATATGAAGCTCGTTCCGCAATTTAGGGAATCGGAGGTAGATGCTTACTTTACGGCTTTTGAGAGGGTAGCAACGAAGCTGAGCTGGCCCAAAGATATGTGGGCAGTGATGTTACAGAGCAGCTTCGTGGGCAAGGCACAGGAGGTTTGCTCTGCCTTGCCCATTGACGACTCCCTCGATTATGATGTAGTAAAAGCAGCGGTTTTAAGAGCATATGAACTCGTGCCAGAAGCATACAGGCAAAAATTCAGAAATCATAAGAAGGCGGCTAGACAAACCTTTGTGGAGTTCGCGCATGATAAGAAGGCAATGTTGGAGAAATGGTGTATTGCGTCTGAGGCTACAACGTTTGAGCGCTTCCAAAAATTAATATTGCTGGAGGATTTCAAAGGTTGTCTCCCTGAAAACTTAGTGTTGCACTTGAACGAACAAAAGGTTTCTAGTTTGTCTGAAGCTGCAGTATTTGCCGATGAGTATGTGCTGACTCACCGAACCATTTTTCCCACGCCCCGGCCGAGTCAGAACGTTAGAGGGTTTACTGAGAGGAGTTCTTCAGAGATGCGTTCCCCAAGAACCGACACTCGTGCTTGCGCGCCCGGGAGAAATACGTTTAAAAACACAGAATCTAAACGCGCGTGTTTCTTCTGTCTTGATCCCAGTCATTTGATTGCAGATTGCAGGGCATGGAAACAGAAGAATGCGGCTGTTAAAGCAAAAAGCGTTGCGCATTTGAATCGCAGGTAGAAATGGCTGTGACGTTTTCACCTGGAACGGAGTTGTTTAAACCGTTCCTGATGAGAGGTTCCGTTGCTATTTCCCCAGACGGTGCGTTAAAACATATTACCATTTTGCGCGACACTGGCGCTGCTCATTCGTTTATTCGCGAAAATGTACTCCCGTTGTGCGCGGACACGTATACAGGGACTGATATATTAGTGCGTGGAATTGAACTCGGATGCGTGAAAATTCCTGTTCACTCCATTTCTTTGAATTCCGAGCTGGTCTCAGGTCTTGTAAACGTGGGAGTATGTGTCAAACTACCAGTTGAAAGTGTCGATTTTATTCTAGGGAATGATTTGGCGGGTGGCAATGTTTTTCCCTTTCCTGTAGTATCCGACTGTCCTGCGCGAGATTCAGCTTCACTCGAGGTCTCTCCTCCACTAGTGCCAGCGTGTGCGGTAACGCGCTCACAGTCACGAAAATTTGCAGACACGGTCGATCTGTCTGACTCGTTCCGGTCAGGTTCGGAAGCTACGGAGCTGTCATTATCAGTGGATGACAATGTGTTAGTGACAAGCTCTAATGTGCGTTCTCAGGGGCAAACTGTTGTCGTCGGGCGAAAGCAGCTTAGTATGGCACAGAAGGCAGATCCGTCTTTGTCCCGGTGTGTTGAAGACGCGGTGAAAACAAAGGATGACCGTGCTCGTGTAAGGATAGGTTACTATTGGGATGGGGATGTCTTAATGCGTAAGTGGCTTCCAGTATCTGGGGACAAGGCTGGCTTAGAGGACCATGCTTATCAAATTGTAGTACCCTTGTGTTATCGGTCAATAGTGCTCGAGCTCGCTCACGATCACCTAATGGCAGGACACTTTGGGGTCAATAAAACTTTTCAGCGTGTTACCAAGTATTTTTATTGGCCCGGAGTGAAAACGAGTGTCGCGAAATACTGCCGTTCTTGTCATGCGTGCCAAATCGCGGGGAAACCTAATCAGGTCGTTCGCCCCGCGCCCTTACACCCAATTCCTGTGGTGGGGGAGCCGTTCGAACGTCTAATATTAGACTGCGTAGGCCCGCTCCCAAAATCGAAAAGCGGACACCAATATCTCCTTACGCTGATGTGCGCAACCACTCGGTTTCCTGAGGCGATCCCTCTCCGTAATCTAAAAGCTAAGACGATCGTGCGGGAACTCATCAAATTTTGCTCTCTTTTTGGTCTGCCGCGTATAATACAAACAGATCGTGGAACTAATTTCACGTCGAAACTTTTCAAGCAAGTGTTAACTAGGATTTCGGTGTCACATCAGATGTCCAGCGCCTACCACCCACAGTCGCAGGGAGCGCTGGAGCGGTTCCACCAAACGCTCAAAACCATGCTGCGTGTCTACTGTGTAGAAGCGGGCAGAGACTGGGCTGAAGGTTTGCCCTTATTACTTTTCGCCGTTCGTGAAACTGTGCAGGACTCTCTCGGTTTCAGCCCAGCGCAGTTGGTGTTTGGTCATTCTGTTCGTGGTCCCCTTAAACTTTTGAGTGAACAGTTTCTTGAGAACGAGGTTACGCCGGCACCGGTGACTATGTCGCTTCACTCCGCAAACGTTTAAAACGCGCTTGTGACCTCGCAAAATTGAATCTGGCAACCTCCCAGGGTGTCATGAAAAACTACTATGATCGCAAAAGCGTGGCACGTTCGTTTGGTGCGGGTGAGATGGTACTGGCTTTGTTACCAGTTCCTGGAACATCTCTACAGTCCCGGTTCTCTGGTCCTTACGTTGTAGAAAGGAAGGTGAATGAAACAAATTACATACTAAAAACACCGGACCGTAGAAGGAAAGTGCGAATGTGTCACATCAACATGCTGAAGCCTTATCACACAAGAGAGCAGGTTGAAGCATTAGTTAAGAGCGTAACCTTAGTTGCCCCTTCCGTTCTCCAGAACGACATTGTGGATGAAATTGGAGGATCTATTCCAGCGCTGCCAGGGGATAGCTTGCGTAACTCTAGTATACTCAGCGATTTGCACTCCTTCCTTGCTCACTTGCCAGGTCGACAAAGAGAGAATATTATTGAATTGATTGACAGTTTTCCAAGTATTTTCTCTGATGTCCCATCTCGCACTAATGTGCTGTTCCATGATATCAACGTTGGGGATGCGTCTCCGATCAAACAACACCCCTACAGAATTAATCCACATAAACGTGGTATCATGAAAACAGAGGTTGAATACATGTTGCATAATGGGTTAGCAGAACCAAGTCAGAGCGCGTGGAGTTCTCCCTGCCTGTTGGTGCCTAAGGCCGATTCATCATTTCGATTCTGTACTGACTTTCGAAAGGTTAATGCTGTCACTAAACCTGATTGTTTTCCTTTACCAAGAATAGACGATTGCATCGATCGGGTCGGACCTTCAACGTTCGTCTCGAAACTTGACCTTCTAAAAGGCTACTGGCAGGTGCCTCTAACGCCGCGCGCTGCTGAAATCTCAGCATTTGTCACACCTGACTACTTCTGTCAATACTCTGTGATGGCGTTTGGGATGCGGAACGCTCCGTCCACATTCCAACGCCTAATGCAGCTAGTACTACGTGATGTACAAGATTGTACTGTATACCTTGACGATATTGTTGTGTATTCTTCCACGTGGGAAGAGCACATCACAACGTTATATGACGTCTTCCGTCGGTTAGCTGGTGCATCGTTAACCGTAAACTTAACGAAATGTGAATTTGCCAAAGCCTTCGTTACCTATCTTGGCAAACGTGTGGGTCAAGGTCAGGTATGTCCACTGGATGTTAAAGTTGCAGCTGTCACTGAGTTCCCTAGACCCACAAACAAGCGGGAGTTACGCCGTTTTATCGGTATGGCTGGGTATTATCGCGGATTTTGTCGCAATTTTGCTACCCTTGTTTCGCCTCTAACAAACCTTCTCCGCCCAACACAAAATTTTCAATGGACCTCTACGTGTGAACACGCTTTTTCAGGAGTGAAAGATCTATTATGTAACGCCCCAGTCCTGGCCGCCCCTGATTTCGAACGTCCTTTTCAACTTGAGGTTGACGCCAGTATGGTTGGCGCGGGAGCTGTCCTTCTACAAACATCCGAAACGAACGTCAAGAGACCGGTGTGCTACTTCTCGAAGAAGTTTAACCGCTGCCAATAAAGATATAGTACTATTGAGAAAGAGGCCCTCGCCTTACTGATGGCGTTGAAACATTTTGAGGTTTATTTGGGCGGCTCGACACTCCCTATTAAGGTTTATACGGACCACAACCCGTTGGTTTTTCTCTCTCGCATGTACAACGCAAACCAACGCTTAATGCGTTGGTCTCTCGCCCTTCAAGAATTAAATTTGGAAATTGTCCACAAGCGTGGCACTGAAAATCAAATCGCCGATACGCTGTCCAGAGCGCACAGTGCTGAATAGATTAAGGGATCAATGAGCTATATCCTTAATCTTTGGGGAGGGGAGGAGTGTTACATGTCAGAACGTAAGTGATAATGTGTAGAACAAGTGAACGTGTGCGTGCTTGTTTCTTTTGTGCGTTTGCTCTCTCTTAATTGAGTTACAGGTGCAGCTGTTTTAGTGGGCGGGGCTGATGGACTCGTCAAGTGGATATAAACTGTGTGGAAGCTTTTGTTCCTCGGGTTCCTCCTCCTGCTTCACGGTGTTCTAGTGTGTGAGCACAGTGTGCTGAGTGCTCCTTGGTGTAGAGTAAGCTGCTTGTGTGCAGCACCAACGTTGTTAGCGGTATAGGCCGGTAATTGTTATTTTGATTTACTTCCCAGACTGTTTGAGAGGCCAAAGGCCCCTTTATTTTGTTTCACCCTTTTTCTCCTGTTTATTGGTTAGCAGGGAGGTAAGAATTGTACTTTTAGTTTGTTTTTCTCAAATCCAGGGAAGATGACCTAAACCCTAGTCAGATGACCTGTTTTTGTTTGTTGTTTTGGTGGCCAACTTAAAAACCCTCTCATTCTGACCTATGTTTCAAGCCAGCGAGAACATTACCCCTGCTTGAATGAATAAATGTTTATATTTTTCCTTTGATCGCTCTGAGTCGTGAAATTTTCTTTAACGGGAGCAGGAGACGGAACTCCGGGCGTTGCCTTTTAACAGGACGCTCTCTGTGTTAGTGCATGTGGCACGTAACACGCTACTATAAAATCCTTATAGAAATTCCCAAGGAAACCCATGGTAAATTAGCCTACAAATTGACGTCATGACTGACCAGCTCTATAACAAGTAATTAGTCATCTTTAGTCATCATACATACCCAGGAGTTTAGCACCCAGCATGCTTAGCTGTTCTTGATTGAGGCCTCTTTTGGTGATGGATGAAAACTGCCAGCTCAGCACCTCTGACAGATGTGCCCATGTTGCCGGAGGAGGACTCACAAAGAACGAAAGGTTCTGGAGAAGATAAGGCAAAAAGAAAGATGGATACCGAGAAAAATGGTGATCATACAAGGAAAATTGAGGTTTACGCCAATAGCGTGTGCCATACTGGCTAGTCAGCTCACTTGGCTGCCATCTAGATAACACCACCGAGGGGCTATTTTCTAGTCATGCAAGTGAAACTATCTAGGCTGAAGATAAAAAAAAGATGCAGAGATAAACACTGTACCATTACAGGATACTACACTGAGAGGGGGCCAATGGGGAAGGAAGTCAACAGTAAACAGAAATAGTCAGTGTTGAAGACTACTAAAAACGTGGGCCTGCACTAAGAGTGGTCAGGCTAACCTTGGTCTCAGAGATCAGCATGTTATACCACATGATGGAAGCCCATCCACTGGGTAGCTGACTGACATTGGAGATCACGACAATGGGCAGAGATGTGGTCTAAAGACAGAGAGAGAGTTGTAGGGAAAAAAGTTTAATGACAAGCCATTTGGTATCCTGAATTATTTCTATTGTTATAGAGATTATTAATTGAGCTTTGTGTAGTTGGTGAATAAATAGAAGGCAAAAGACAAGATTGAAATGTTACATGTGAAGGATCTTCTAACCTCAAAGTTCATGACCATTCCAGACCAGCAGATTTCTGCTTCAAAGGTGATGGAGTGAAGTTCTTCTGTGACAATCAGTGGACCCTGTCAAACATTACATCAATAGTTCACAAAAAATTGCTTGTGTCAATTACATAACTATGAACAGAAAAATTATTTGGGTAATCTTATGAAGTTACAAAGAAATTCCTCACCTCACTGGTCCTGTTTCCGGCAACTTTCTGCTCTTTCAATTGCTGGGTAAGAAAAAAATATTTTTGAGTATAACAAACTGCATATTAAACTGAATTTACTCTTTTAACTGGAACCATAATTTGCTGCTTTTTTTCTTTTTCCACTTTACCAAGTGACGGAATTCTGCTGCCATTCCATTGGATTCCTCCATGTTCATGACCTTCATGGCTGTTCCCAAGATGTTGAATTTTCGAAACCTAAAACAGGGAACGGTTCCAAGTAAGTGAAATTCCAATAATTTAAATAGATTTTGACCAATTTAAAATCAACGGTAACGATTTCCAAAAAGCAACTATCGGCACAATTAATTGGTAAAGATTATATATCTCTGTGTGTGTGTGTGTGTGTGTGTGTGTGTGTGTGTGTGTGTGTGTGTGTATATGTATGTATGTATGTATGTATGTGTGTATATATATATATATATATATATATATATATATATATATATATATATATATACACACACACCGATCAGCCACAACATTAAAACCACCTGCCTAATATCATGTCGGTCTCCATCGTGCCGCCAAAACAGCACCAACCCACATCTCAGAATAGCATTCTGATATTATATACTTCTCAACACAATTGTACAGAGCGGTTATCTGAGTTACTGTAAACTTTGTCAGTTCAAACCAGTCTGGCCATTCTCCGTTGACCTCTCTCATCAACAAGTCATTTCTGCCCACAGAACTGCCCCGCACTGGATGTTTTTTTGTTTTTAGCATAATTGAGAGCTGTTTTGGCGGCACGAGGGGGACCTGCACGATATTAGGCAGGCTATTTTAATGTTGTGGCTGATCGATGTATATACTGTGTATATACACACACACACACACACACACAAATATATATATATATATATAATTATTATTGATTAAATGCTGTAAAAATATTGCTCTGTGTTAGTTCATGATACCTAATGCATTGTTAAGAAATAGAGCATTTTGTAAAGTGATTTGTTACTGAAATAAACTTAATTAGTATGGTATGTAAATAATGAAAACGGTATGAAGGACGCACCCTTTCCGTTTCTCAACAACATCCCTGGAAGGCAAAAAGACAACAAATTGTTAATTTCAAATGAACACCAGTACAAAATAAATATTCTAAATGCATTTTCAACAAGATTTCCCTTTCATGATGGAAATGAAGGTAAAAGAACAGTGTTATGGTTTTAGGTAAATGTAGTTTTTATTCTTTAGTTCTATGTTATTTTTCTTAACCAATTCTGCAATTTATACTTTTAATTATACCTATACACTGGCACCCAAAAGTTTGGAATAATGTAGAGATTTTGCATTTTCGAAAGGAAATTGGTACTTTAATTCACCAAAGTGGCATTCCTTTGATCACAAAGTATAGTCAGGACATTACTGATGTATAAAACAGCAACATCACTATTTGAAAAAAGTAATTTTTGATCAAATCTAGACAGGCCCCAATTCCAGCAGCCATCACTTCAACAACTTATCCTTGAGTAATCATGCTCAATTGCTAATTTGGTACTAGAAAATCACTTGCTATTATATCAAACACAGCTGAAAGCTATTTGGTTCATTAAATGAAGCTTAACATTGTCTTTGTGTTTGAGTTGACACAGTATACAATAGACTGGCGTGTCTTAAGGTCAATATTAGGTCACAAATGGCAAAAAAAGAAACAGCTTTCTCTAGAAACTCATCAGTCAATCATTGTTTTGAGGAATGAAGTCGATACAATGCTTGAAATTGCCAAAAAACTGAAGATTTCAAAGACAAAAGCACAACTGGCTCTAACAAGGACAGAAAGAGATGTGGAAGACCAGATGTGCAACTAAACAAGAGGATAAGTACATCAGAGTCACTAGTTTGAGAAATAGACGCCTCACATGTCCTCCACTGACAGCTTCATTGAATTCTACCTGCTCAACACCAGTTTCATGTACAACAGTAAAGAGAAGACTCAGGGGTGCATTATGGGAAGAATTGCAAATAAAAAGCCACTTTTGAAACAGAAAAACAAAAAGAAAAGGTTGGAGTGGACAAAGAAACACAGACATTGGACAACAGATAATTGGAAAAGAGTGTTATGGATCTTAACCCCATTGAGCTTTTGTGGGATCAGCTAGACTGTAAGGTGTGTGAGAAGTGCCCGACAAGACAGTCACATCTATGGCAAGTGCTACAGGAAGTGTGGGGTGAAAGGTCAAGTGCTACAGGAAGTGTGTGGTGAAAGGTCACCTGAGTATCTGGACAAACTGACAGCTAGAATAACAAGGATCTGCAAAGCTGTCATTGCTGCACGTGGAGGATTTTTTGATGAGAAATCTTTGAAGTAGTTTAAGAAGTTCTGAACATCTTTTTAGTAATTTTTCACATTATTAATGTCCTGACTATATATTTTGATCAGTTGAATGCCACATTGGTGAATAAAAGTACCAATTTCTTTCCGTAAGAGCAAAATCTGTACATTATTCCAAACTTTTTTTAAGGATGTTTAGATCATTTTATTGGAAAACAAGAAAAAAATACTGATTATTTAAATAATTTTGGCTGTGTAGTCACTGTAATTTGTTAAGGCAGCAATGAAACAATGGCACTAATGGTTCGATTAAAACTCTGGTGCGATTGCTCTGTTAGGGTGTGTTCACACTTTTAGTTCAGTTCTCTTGGTCCGGACCAAAAAAGAAAGTGCCAGGAATTCCAGGATGTATGCTGCAATGATGGCTGACGGCGGTTCGTATGCCTGTACCGAACCGTAATGGGCAACATAGCTCCTATGATGAGAAGAACCAGGTATGTTGCGTTCATATATCAACTGAACTGCACCAGAGTTCGTTTGGAAGCAGACCGAGACCCACTATTCAGGCGGTCTCAGTCCGCTTGTTTGGTGCGCATCAAGGTTCGGGTGGCAGCGTTCACAGAGCAATCGCCCCAGAGTTTGTTTTAATTTAACCAAACCTGCCAAGTGTGAACATACCCTTAGTGCGGTTCATTTGAACAAGTGTGAAGGCTGCCACCCGAAGCTTGGTGTGCACCAAACAAGCGGACCGAGACCGCCTGAATAGTGGGTCTCGGTCCGCTTACAAACGAACTCTGGTGCGGTTCGATTGATATATGAACGGAACATGGACCAAAGACGTCTAAACAGACCAAAAACAGGAAGTAATTCGCCTAATATTGACCTCAAGCATACCTGGTTCTTCTCATCATAGGAGCTATGTTGCCCATTACAATTCGGTACAGGCGTCGGAACCGCCATCAGCCGTCCTTGCAGCATATCTTCATTTGTGTGTACAACAGAGGAATTCCTGGTGCTGTTTTGACTCCTTTACACATTTTATTAGCTCTTCGTTTGTTCTCAGCAGGTAAAAATACCACCATATATACATGTATAAATAAAACAAGCGCATTTTGCCCAGGAGCCAGCATTGTTTTGGGTGATCCGCAAGTTCTGTCAAAAATATACGTCATAACAGCTGTCCAATCAGGTTGTGACTTTTTCCTGATGCCTTTTGGTTTTGTATCGTTAGGTTCGGTGTTAAAAATACCAGTGTGAACGCTAAGCAAACCAGGACTAAATGTATCATTTTCTTTTTTGGTCCGGACCAAGAGGACCAAAAGAACCGAACTACAAGTTCGAACACACCCTAAGACACAAAGTCTGTAAGTTAAGCAGATCTGGCTCAATTAATTGAAATAAATGGTTTAATACTTTGGGTTGGGAATTTTGTACAACCACTAACCCAAATGTTTGAGGAATATCAATACAGTATTGTCTTGTTTGCATAAATATTAATGTTAAATAAAAGTATGCTAAAGGAATATATTAAATACTAAAGTTATCTAGAGAAAAGTTGGCATTTATGACTTCAGTTTGCATCAGAGTTTGGACTACACATACTTATCGAATTGCACCTTCACTCGAACTGTGTGGTTGAATTCCGAAAGTTTTACAAGCAGCCTGGAACATAAAAGAACTTGATTCATTAGAAGTTAATGATATTGTCTGGCTCTATTTATAGGGAAAAACAAGTCAGCAAAGACGCTAACGTGTTAAAGTTTACCGGATTTTGAGGGTAAACAGTACTCCCGTCTTCAGCACCAGTGGTCGTTGTAGTTGGGTCGGCATACACGGCTGTCTCTCAACTACCAAGGAGCTGAACACATACACAAAAACACACACAAGCACCAATTATGATTAGACAATTATGATTAGGTCAAGCGCATGCAACAGAGTTGCTTTTATCAAATTTAAGACTTTTTAAGACCTTTTTCAAGACCTGAACAAATTAAATTAATACTGTATCCCCATACCAAAACAAACCAACACAAGCTGCTGATTTGATAATGTGTTGAAAGAAAGCCAAAAGTTTTTTTTAATTGGTAGCCTATATTAAATGTTCTTAGTCTTTCCTTCCTGTGATGGGGAGGGCCAGACAGAGGCTACAAGAGTCCAAATTTGATTAAATTCCAGATGCACTTTATGCATGGAACTTTGCATAACATTTAACTTTAAAGCCACTTTAACTTTGAAATACACCGGGGACTCTTATTTTGAAATGTTTGTGCTTCACTGCTTCCAGCTGCTCATTCAAACAGATTAGGGATATAAAATGTGCACTCCTACAATACTCTACAACCTATTACAATATAAACAATCATAAGTAAACATTGTCATATTTCATCAACACAACATCATCATCAACAGTTGATCTTTAGTGATCGCTTGTCATAAATGTCCGATATGGCGTAATGATTGTGAACTGCTCTGCAACAGTTGAAAACACTCACAAGCCCCCCATATAATTAAATAATTTTCTTTTGAAGTTTGATAATCACATTAGGTCAAATCACGATTCCTGTCTTTCCACCACACAATTTAAGACCTCTTTAAATAAAAAAATAAGACATTTGTTGTATCATTTAAGACCTTTTTATGACCTTAAATTTTGGAAATTTGAATTTAAGAAATGTTAAGACTTTTTAAGGATCTGCAGGTGTGCAAAGCAGAATGTCGTCACCCCGCACACCTTTATAGATTCACAGTTTCTGCACAAAAATTGTACTACAAGGGAATTATTGATTGTAGTTACAATCCCGAAATTCCAACGTAATTGCACATAATGCAAATGTTGATTCTTGACAAAATGTCAATAAACATCAAGGAGGAAGGGCACAGTGCACAGAAGATACACAACATAATACTCCTTAAGTAATAGAGTTGAACGTAACTTTACTACAGTGTTGGGTGTTATGTAATTACAAAGCAATTAATTTAATCAATTTTTTACTGACTTTTAAAAAGTTTTTACACATATTATCCCATATATATAATAAGGTTACACATATTTCTAAAAATATTACATATGTAGAAAACATTAAAAAAGTTCATATGTACATCAGTTTGCATTTCTGTGACCACTGAAGGGTGTTCGTCCCCTAACAAATCAATGATCAAAGAGGAAAATAGGTATTATTTTTAATCCGATGAACAGAATAACTAAATCTTTTCTGTTAAATGTTTTTTTTTAGAAAGTAACTGAAAGTAATGAGTAGTGTGATTACTTTCTCGATGAAGTAATCATTAAATTAAGTAATGTGATTACAATTTTTTAGAGTAGTAATTTGTAGAAAAGGGCATACAAAATAAATAAATAGATAAAAACGTACTCTGTTATCTGCCTTTCCCAGAACCTTAGTTACTGGTGAAATCCACTATCGGCCAATCTCTACTTCGTACATCATGTATATGTGCTAATTGGACGACATCAGCTGACAAGCTGACATCCTTCCTTTAAATGTTCGATTACATAGCTCTGTCTTTCGGAGCATGCGCACAATGCTGAGGTTGGATTGTTGTCTGATTAACGTGTGTAGATGATGTACGAAGCCGAGCTTCAATCGTATTATCTAGGTCGGTTAGTCCGACTTTGCAAAAATTGGACTGTTTCAATTCAAAGCATTTACATGACATTTAAATGACTGAAACTGAACTATTAGTGTATGTAAACATACCAGTGTACCTACAAAGCTGCAAAGGACTCTTACTTTGTGATGAGATTTTTGAGATTTGATGTTATCCTGTCATTCAGAGTGCTCTTGCTGTGAGTGATGGGATCGCTGTCGTATGTGAATTTCTGCTCAAGTTCTTGAAGCTTCTTGTGTTGCTGTCTGAGCTGAAGCAGTGACTCTCCGACGGAAGTAAACCTGAGACAGAAAAAGGAAAGGAGCTTTAAACTAATGTCCTAACTAAGTACAAAGCATTGTATCGGTCATAGCCCCACCCACATAGCCCCACCTTATTGATCCGAATAGCTGTTTATTAAACATTGTGTGTGTGTGTGTGTGTGTGTTACCAGTTCTGCAGCTGGTCCAAGCAAACATTGGTTAGTCCACCGATACAGGACATTTGTTGTCGACGCCTCCATTCAGCCAGTTCTGATGAGATTAACTCGAATACCACCTGATCCATGAGATTCAACACCTCTGACATCTGGCTAATCACACTCTGCATAGACACACACACATACATGCGATTGAACACAAAAGTACACTTACAGTTCTCTTCATTAAACAATAAGCATCATTGCAACCTGTCTGCAATGTTCTCACCTCTCTCATGTCGTTGAGTTTCATAAACATGGCACGAATGATCAATCTCTCACGATTCAAGTCCTCTTTTGAAATGGTCCCGTTCAGCTCCTCTGTTGAATAGAAGCAAGTACAAATCTAAATGTCTTTCAAAATGTCTTTAGACCCAAACATCCTTAAAAAAATGCATTTCAAAAATAAAAATCTTCATGTTTTTGCCATTGAATGAAAGTGAAGTGACTCTGGGCTGTCAAGCTCCATAATGGACAAAAAACATCATAAAGCCAGAGTAAATGCAGTTGATGTGACTTGTGCACCGTTTTAACCCAAATTAAATACATTTAAGTTTAAGTAAAGTCAAGTTATTAACTCTCAAACCAAATAAAATCATTGATCAACATCACCCAAGACACTGTTAAAAACACTAATTCTGTCACCTCTGCTTTGGAGAGTTTTGCTCTTAAAGTCATATTCGTCTTGCAGGTCCTCAAGATTTTTGATGTTTTGCTCAGTTTCCTGATGAGAGATTAAACAAAAATATTTTACAGGATCATTTGGAGGAGTGAAGTTATGCCAAACATTATTATGCCTACCCATTTATAGTAAATAGCAAAACTACTGCGAGAGAACGCAAAACTACTGCGAGAGAACGCAAAACCACTGCGAGAGAGCGCAAAACTACTGCGAGAGAACGCAAAACCACTGCGAGAGAGCGCAAAACCACTGCGAGAGAGCGCAAAACCACTGCGAGAGAGCGCAAAACCACTGCGAGAGAGCGCAAAACTTAAAGCGAGGGCACGCAAACCATTGCGAGAGAGCGCAAAACTACTGCGAGAGAACGCAAAACTACTGCGAGAGAACGCAAAACTACTGCGAGAGAACGCAAAACCACTGCGAGAGAACGCAAAACCACTGCGAGAGAGCGCAAAACTTAAAGCGAGGGCACGCAAACCATTGCGAGAGAACGCAAAACTACTGCGAGAGAACGCAAAACCACTGCGAGAGAGCGCAAAACTACTGCGAGAGAGCGCAAAACTACTGCGAGAGAGCGCAAAACCACTGCGAGAGAACGCAAAACCACTGCGAGAGAACGCAAAACCACTGCGAGAGAACGCAAAACTACTGTGAGAGAACGCAAAACCACTGCGAGAGAGCGCAAAACTTAAAGCGAGAGACCGCAAAACTACTGCGAGAGAACGCAAAACTATTTCAGAAAAGAATTCCCACCCTGTCCTCTTAGGGACTCTGTACTTATTGCACTGTACATTCTTAATATATAAAATATGAAATATATATTCTTGTTTCAACTAAGACATTACAATATTATATAAGTATATAAGTGTACAATAAGTAGTAAATTGCAATAGTAAAAAGAGCATATATACAGCCCTGCTAAGAGGTGTGATTGAGCATTCATGTGTGAGAAAATCACCTGTACTTTCAGCTTTATTTCTTTCACTTTTCCGTCCATCTCTCGATGTTTCTCCACGATCATGCTGTTTTGGGTGCTCTCTGCTTGATTCTGGAACGAAACAACCAGACACATTCAATTCAACACACCACTTTACTCTCTGCTAGATTTTACAATGTGCATGTTAATATTGCTTAAATGTACAACATAATAAAAGCTTGGTATGCTGAGCTATTCTATCTCCATTTAAGACTAGTTCTTGTTTAAAGTTACACAAATTAACCGCGTAACACCGTGATTAGTCGTAGTGTATTTGCAGAGCGCAACAGTGCCTGCCCACTTTTCCTTGTTTCCTTTTTTCCATAGGGATTTCATAAAATCCTTCATAAAAGAGTTGTAAGCCTTGAACCAAACCAACGAACTCCAAGGTAAATCACAACATTACAAACTTTGATCACAAGCAAATAAGATTTGAAAATCTGACAAGAAGACTAAGGTACAAGAGCATACTTATTGTCTTTCATGAGTGAACTACAATCCCATGAAGCATTTTAAATAGGGGAAAATAGAAATGATGAAAAAAATGCAAAACTACTGATTTTAAGTATAGAGATTATCTACTTTTTTAATGCAAAATATTCATCTATATATATAGTGTATAGTGTAGGGTAGTGTAGTTCTTCACTAAGAATTGCACTAATAAACAAAATAACATGGACTGATAGCTTCAACAGAAGCATATACCATTGATTAACAACCTCAGAGCTCACGGTAGGTCTGTCTTTAAAGGTTTATAAGATATTGTTATAAATGTATTTGCATATGGAAAAAAATAGTTCGATTTTTCAGACTGTTGCACTTTATTACTGACCTCTGACGTTTGAGCAGAGGCCAGAATCTTCCTTTCCTCGTTAAGATTCCTACTGATGATCATCGCCATGGTAACAGGATTATCTTGGAAGAGGCTCTAGAAAAAAGGTTTCAGATGACTCCAAATCCCCCATGCAAATTAAACTTCACATTTAAATCGGTTAAAGTGTCTCAATTACAACTTGTTTTGCTGTTGTTAGACTTAAGATTCAGAGATTGTTGAGACTTGACACTAAAGGCCTCGATACACTTCCTATGAAATCGAAGGACAACTTTTAGGATAAGTTCTATTCGACGGCAAAACACCTTCTTACTGCTATTGGTCCACATCAAGGGTAGGTGTGACCTCGGTGTTATCATAAATCACAATAGCAGAGATTAACCGGTGCATATTATGGCCACGTATAGTGTGTTAGCGCATTAGCGTCATGAATTCAGAATATAAACCAGAAAAATAACAAAATTTCTAGTGCATATATATTACTTTAAATCATCATCGAGTGATTAAAACTGCTTCTTTTACTGATCTCATCTGAATTTTACTCCGAATGAGGCATAAAGTCATTGATAACACATTTTTCAGGTTTAACATGTGGCGTCCTCATATTTAAATGTACTTCTAAATGTGAATGCCTCCCACAGCGGTGTGTCTGAATGTTCAGAAACAGCATGCTCTTGCTCGACTGTTTGGAACTTATTTTTACCCCTGAACAAATAACGAAAAGGAACTTCTCAGGAAGTACATCGAGGCCTTTAAAAGGAAGTGGTCAATTGTCGATGGACACCTGCAAGTTCCGTTTGATCTTGCGGATGTTATGTTGGTTCAAGAAGTCTTTCTCCATCGCGAAACGGCTGTGTTGGTGATCCAGCTGGGTCAACAGGTCATGGAACCTCACGGTGGCCAGGGACTCGTTCTCCAC